>VWZK01012962.1:0-293732 GCA_013396935.1 Baryphthengus martii | reverse complement strand
GGCCCCTTTCTGAAATCAAACTTCACGTAGAAACTACCAAGCCAGTGGTCTGTTGCAAACGGCCCATTTGAAGAACTGAACATTGCACCACTTGGGTGAACAAAGTGGGAGATGTTTCAGTTGCAAGGTAGTCATCAGTAGAGTAGTGACCACGGGGTTCATAAAGTCAGGCCAGCACTCCATGCTCAACCGACCTTATGCATTTTCAGTAATATAAAGGCAGGGAACACAGCTAAGGTATGAATGCCCTCAAAGCAACAGCTGCAGCGCAGTTTCTGCAGCGCAGTTTCTGCAGCGCAGTTTCTGCAGCGCAGTTTCTGCAGCGCAGTTTCTGCAGCGCAGTTTCTGCAGCGCAGTTTCTGCAGCGCAGTTTCTTTCTGCAGCGCAGTTTCTGCAGCGCAGTCCCCACGGTGCTGCCAACTTACTTCAAATGTCCCCAAGTAGAGAGAGCACCAGCGACAGGCAACCTTCTCCCCAATTTCTGATGTTCAGTACTATCTAAAGATTGTGCAGGACTGAAGATCCACATACAATATTACTGAGTTGCAACCAGTTTGATATAAATGATATGTTTTGCCAGGCTGACAGTTTCATCAGAATTCTTTATCTGATCAGTTTTACTGCAACTTGTCATTCATGGGAAACTGTTAATAATGAAAGAAAATATTTTCTGATAATTTGACTCGCCAAAACTGGCTGGCAAGTATTTTAAAAGTGTACTTTCAAACTTAGCACTGGATCAGCTGAGGATATCTGAACTTTTGGTGTTCAGATGTCTCCATCTGCTTTCTGGCCTTCACAAGTAATACTGACGGACATCAAGGGTTGTTTTATTTTAGATATTTACCATCACGAGTTAAAATTGTGCATACTACTGCTCTACCTACTCTCTACAGAATTGGAAAAACATCTGGAGAAAGTATTTATCTTGGGCACTTGAGCTACTTTAAAGGTATCCCATTTGCAGAATCAAATGGCTCCTTTTATAAAAACTGAGATGATTTATAGCAAACCGAAACAAACTAATCACAAAAAAAAGAAAAAAGCTCAAACAAAACAAACACAACACACATCAATATCGGGGCATTCAAAAATCATCAGAAGAGTTAAACAGCACTACTATGCCTCTGATCAGAGTGGAAACAGACGCTGGCGAAACTGAATCAGAAGTACTTCTTAACAGGGTTTGAAGGCTGAGGAGGAAGGTAACAGGGAGGAAATGGATTTTTTTTTTTTTATTGTTACAGAAATGTTATCCACAGCTTGTCATAGCCATGATTAACAGCGTTAATTGAAGCAAGAATAACTGCTGATAGCAAAATAAAATTGATTGCTTAAGAAGATCAAAACCTTTTTATTCCCTTTGTGTTTTTTTGATAAAGTAGCAATTCCTGCTGAAATAAAATATCAGTAGTCTGAAGAATATGTATTCTGTACACACTTCATAAGCCATCGCGTATTGCTTCAGTTGTAATCTCCAGTAATAACGTTTTAGATTTAAAATAATATGAGAATAACAAATATCCTTAGCAGACAGATCTTGATTCTGAAATATATGGAGGTAGAAGTGCAGAATGGTACATTTTATCTTGGGTGACAAATATTCACAATCAGCTGCAGCTCTATGCTTAAGTGGAGCACACTACTTGCAGAAAATGAGTAGAATATAGAAATTCTTCAGCCCAGTCGCCTACAAAAACATTCCCAGTATTCCCTAGGAAATTACCGTAGATATGCCAAGTATCAGAGTGCCAGTTCTTTCAGCCAAAGTACACTGAATTATCTACACAGCACACACAAAGTAATTATTACAAATTCTAACATGTTTCTAACTATGAGTTAAAAAGGTATATAAGACGCAAAACAATACTAAAGTTGTACTTACAACAGGTTTTCCCTCAGACATCATGTTCAAACATCACCCCCTTCTCTAGAGTAAATTTGAGTCAATGAGCAAAGCTTTCTCACCTCCTGTAGGCTTTAGTCTGGGGCCTAGGTCAATTAAGTGAGCAAACGACCGTTTCCCAAGAAATGATCCGTACCTGGAAGCTCCCACTGAGCTTCACGCTTCAGCCTTAAAGGAAAAAAAACCCTAATCCTAAAGACATAACACCAGTTATCAGAACACACTGAAGCAGCATAGCTGGAGCCAGCGCAGAAAAGTTTTGGGGAAGAATAATTTATGGATCATAAAAATTAGGTAAATAAGTGATGTAAATCCTGAAGGTAAATCATTGAGCATACCTGATGGTAGAGAGAAAGAAAACTCTTCCAGACAAATAAAATGAGAGGTGACCAAAGGCCCGACTAGTCTGAGGGGGATTTTCCAATTACTCTACTGGCCACAGGACTGGACCCATAAGGAACCCCCAAGTAAGTGCAGACAGGACCAAAATGAACAGAAAAGATTACAGAGGTACTCCTGCTTCCACAAACACAGCCAAAATTATCTGTGAAAATCCTTAGAATTAGCTCGCAAACAACGTTTGGGTATATCCCTTGTATATAGAGATGAGTCATCTGTCTCCTTTGCAGCTTCCAGTGCTGTCATGATGTGACCAATGCAGTCCTACTGGCATTCCACCGTAACAACCACGACAGCCAGCCATTAAACCACAGACAAATCAGAGACTCTTGTTTTCTGACTTAAATTAGAACTTAAAAACAACTTCTGGGGCAGTGAAACTCCACACATATTTGTCAGTTACAAGAAAGACAAAACGACTAGTCAAAAGGAAAGCCCAACTTCCCAGCTTCCCCTGTTGAGCAGGTTGTGAAACGGCTGCAATTGAAAGTGGTTGGTCACCCAGTTGCACAGTGAGTCAGGACTGTCCCTGAACAGGCAGCTGGCCAGCTAAGCTGACCAAGATACAAGGATGTTCATCTACACCTGTAGAAGTAATTGCTTGATAGCTTTGGTTATGAGATGGCCACTAAGGACCTGAGTTAGACACAGACAAGAAGGTGCTGATGGATGCTGTATTTTTCTACTACGAGTAGGATTACAAACAATTAAATTATCATTTCCAATGTAACATACACAATTTCTACTTTTAACTTTGGTTGAAAAAGAAGATGCAGAATAGGCCTATGATTAACTTTTATATTTCAGACGTAACATCTTGACTCAGAAAGCCTGCCTAATATGGTTGAGAGCAGAGGGCTAGAGACGGCAATTTCCCATTCTGTATCACGCCCTGACAGCAAGCTAACACTCTATTTTAAAAGCACTGAGCAATTTGAATGGTTTCCAGATAGCAGGGATTTAAATGCACTGAGCTGGGATTTGTTCCTCTTTTCCACTCCATTGAAAAACAGGAAATCACGACATCCTTCGTAATTACAAGTGTGCTTATTTGGGGGAAGCGTTAAAGGCCATATACTGGGAGTTGCAGAAAGAAATGCACAAGTGTCAGTCACATAGCAGTAAATAATCCTGTTGGTGGGGCAAGTTTTTAAGGTGTGATTTCGCAAGTCAATCTAGCTACAAAGCATAACACCAGCAGGAAACGTCTTATTTGTCTCTGACCATAGTGTGAGGATCTGGGGGGGGTGGCTTGCTCCAGTGATTCTTTACACCAAGGTATAATAAACAGAGGCTGAAGCAAACAGAATAAAAGATTAGAAACATTTACAAGGACATTCCACAGGAAATAAAAAGTCATATTATAGCTATAGCCGTCTTATCACACTTCATAGACTGCTTTTCTATGTACTTCTTACTCCCTGCAGCTACAAATAAGAATTCGTCATTTAATTTCTTTTTTTGTAGCAGTAGCAAAAATACAAGTTCAATAAGAACAGGAAGAGGGACAAACAGGGGACAAAGAGTGGGCAAAATAGTAAAACATATTGTAACTACACTCTCCAGTACAGTCACATCGCGTATTAGTGAGGATGTCAGATGGGAAGAGAAAGTTTTGAAACATTAATATTTAACAGCTAGACCGAACATAGTGTTGTACCATCTGTAAGCTAAGCCTCAGAAGGGAGAAAGGCAAGTCCTACCATCAGTCTGACCAAACGGATACTGGTGTTCACATTCTGCCTTACTACATTTACCTGTTGAGTGTACATGAAAAACATCCCAGTCACATCAATCCATGCCAAGACAAAATCGGAGGTAAAATTCTTCCAAAACTCCTTTCACTTGAGAGAAGCTGGTTTTTGCAATGTATTTTACAGACTTTTCTTCCTTCCTACATGAGACCACAGGTACTGCCATATCGCCAGTAGCTTATGCTACAGCTGTAATAGTCTGTGTAAGAAAAGGGCACAATTCAGCTGTTCAATGCTACAGGCGGAAACCTGTACACCACCAAGCCTCACAACTGTCAGAAGACACATCTGCTACACATTGCAATCCATAGTGCCACTTAAAGCAGCAACCATCAAGAACGGTGGCCAGGTACAGGCAGCCCAAGACAAACCAGATTATTGTTAAAACTGGGTTTCTTTCTACAATTTACTATGACTTAAGGAAAGCACTTCAGTGATTTCTGATTAACATTTAGAATAAACTCAATTTGGTGTTTAGATGACACCATACCGGGACGAGTATTTAACCTTATGTAAAAGACTTCAGAGAGGTCAACTTGAATTAGCAAGAACATATCAAAGATAGAGACACCTCTAGTGTTAAAATAGCCTTTGTAATCTGTGTTTTTCCTAAAATAATCTGATGGGCAGTGTCCAAAATTATTGCTTCTCAGGAGACTAATGTTCTGCAGCCTTTGAATCCTTCAAATATCACAACTAGAATGACAATTCCTCTTGAAGTCAGTGCAATTGTCCCAATTGGATTCAGAACCGAGCACAACATTAGCCATCAGCCAGCATCCCATGTCCTAGCTGCTCCCAAAGGCACAGGAGCAGGGGCTGGGGGTGGGCACACAGGACTGAAACAGCTACATGCATTTTTAGAAGAAAAGAGGTATTGACTTAGTGCTTCAATTACAGCCACAAACCAGGGGTTAAAGGACCTTTAAACAGTGTTTTTTCAATAAACTGGAAGCTACTGAAGAATTATGGCAATACCGTGTCTGGCTACCAAACCTTTCTCTTCAGCTTCTTCCAGTTGTCCGGGGGGAAGTGCTTGCTGCACCTCAGCATTGCATCGCACAGGCTGGGCCACTCAAACCAAATCAGCAGCCGGGGCGGGCGCTGAAAGTTGCCGGTGATGCCAATATGACCAGTCTCACAGCTCAGCGAGCTGATACTTTCTCTGAGTGAACATCACTTTATTTAGAAGGGAAAATAAGTCGTAGAACTTTTTATAAAGTTTTTATTCTGTTAAAGAATATTCATACAATTTCCCTATCATAACTAAACAGGTGCAGTTCTTTCCTGGAATACCACTATCACGTACAACCTATGATATGTTAAATCACATATTAATTGACCATTAAAGGAATAAAATGTTTCTTTGCAGTGATCTTTCAACGCGACACAGGAAGTTATATTCATGCATGGAAATCTATAGCTCCCAGAACTGCTGGACTATTAGTGAGAATTAATAAAAATCCATGCATGACTTCCTATTGTAGTCATAGATCAAACAGTAAACTAACAATGACTACTCTTCCTCAGAGAGTAGGATCTGCAAGTTTCTATTTAAAATAAACCTGCTAGTAGAATGGTTTTGGACCACGTATTCCGTGGTCACAAATGGCTCCTGCATGTCACGCTGAAAATCATATCACTGAGATCCCCTTTAGTTAAATTTGTTTCTTTTGGAGCTGCAAGTAAATATTTCTGCTTGTGCATAGTACATTGGTTCATTTCCCAAGATCTGCCTTCTGAAGATTTTAGGATTTCATCTTCAAATTGAGATTCCCAGAAGCATCTGACCAGCTCTAGAATTACCAACTCAGCATTTACTTTATGCTCTCGTATTGTATCACTAATTACTTAGGGCAAACCCTTAATTTAACTAAATGATCTCAGGCTTGATGGGATCTGCCCACACGCTTCCAGTTCAAATGGTGAACAAGAGTAGAATTGTCCAAAATAGCTAAGCATCTTAATAAACCTACGGAAAATTAGTTATGCTTAGGCCCCTAAGCACATTTAGATCTTCTGAAAATTATACGACTGTCCTGGTTTGAGTTAGAACAGAACAATTCTGTTCAGTGATTTTTACTTTTCAGCTCAGTTCCTTTACCTAACTGCACTTTCTGAAGTTAGCAGCCTGTTTTCCCAGGCAGTGCCTGCTTCTAGAAGTGATAACGCCCAGTGTTTAGGGTTAGTACCAGGGATTGGTGTGCAGACCAAGGCCCCTTCTAGATCCTGTGCACCACATTGGGGGGTGCAGAAAGTAAAGGCCGCACCTGCAGAGAGAAGCGGACAGAGAGGTGCCCTCAAACTGACCAACAGGGTGTTCTATCCCATAGATGCCGTTTTGGGCTGCTGGGGGCTCTTGCTCTGGGTCCTTGTTTGGATTCTTCCTCGTTCCTTCAACGGCTGGAATCGAAGGAAGACTCTGTCCATTCTGCCTTCGATCCTGATCTGAGTGTTCCTGAGTCCCGTACAAGAATCCAGCTCCTGAACACAGTTCCCATCTGCTGCTGAGACTGACCCGATGCCTGCTCTACAACATCAGTGGTGATGGTTATGTAATTTCTATCTGGGAGGGGTGGGGGTGTTGATACTGGTTTTGTATATATTCCATTTTATTATTATTTTCCATTTCATTAAAGCTGTTGTAGTTTCCTTTTCTAATCGGTAAGTCTCTCTCCCTTATTCCTTTTCTCTTTGTCTTTAGGGAGGGAGGGGGGTTAACAGAGAGAGTCTGTTATAGGTAGTGGGCTGTCCTGACCCTAAACCTTGACAACTACAAAGAGAAAAAAAAATAAAAAAATCTACTAATAACTCGGGGACTGATTCTATAGTCCCACACACAGTAAAGCTCGCATTATAATTCAGTGAAAACTGTACAAAAGATTGCAGAACAAAGTTTTTAGATAAAAGAATGGTCTAAGAATTCCAACAGCCAGGAAAGGAACAAAAAAGGTCCAGTGCAGACTGAGATGGAAGCTCGTACAGGCCACGTAGCTCTCCTGCGTGTTGGTGCGGAGTCTGCATCTATTTAATGCTGTAATCTGTAAATATGCCCTTTCTCTTCTCATGTCTTAGCTGCCACTTTCCACTTTGCAAATTCTCTTTTACACTCCGTGGCCCACAAGCACAGTGTCTGTGAACCTTCATACTGCTTCTTACCATAATCACACAACCTTTAAGAAAAGTGAAACCAAAATGCAGAGGTATGAAATAGGTTTGGGAATGTCACTTTGCAGACTCACCAGTTTCAAAGTGTGTCAGTGGTGAATTTCATAGCCTGAACCAGAAACCAGGGTCAGTAAAGAGCCTAGCAGGACAAAGAAACTCTATTTCTGCCCTAGCTTTAATTAATTGCAGTAGCACAACTCAGTTAAAAATGTTAAAAGGAGTGCACTTTATTGTGTGTCCGTAAACAATTAGTTAATAAATGTACTAGCACACGGTGATCAACATTATTCAACTCTAGGTTTCTAGCACTCATAAAACTTGCTTTTTCAACACTCAAAATTGTTTTCTACTGCCCATTTTTTTATCGGTTGTTAGCACTTAAATGCCACAAGAGCTTTCAGCATGAGTAAGCAACGCCATTTAGAAAATCCATTTACTTTGGCTGCACCAGCAATCGTCCTTCATTATTTTTTATGAACATTTTAGAAAACAAATTTTACTTATATGGGAACAACCACAGAGAGCAAATAGTAGGTTAATACCCTCAAGCTTGCAGAGAAGTAGTAATACATTTCAGATAGGTTAGATAACACTCAACTGAACAGCCAGAGCTGTGGCAAGAGGTATTCATCCAGAGATGGATCTAACCTCAACTTCTACCATATCAAGCGTACGCATCTGATTTGTGCAAACATGAGCACATAAAATGCAATGCAATGATACATTTGAATTAACTTTTTGTTTGTTTTTCAGGAGTGTTGTTTTAGACACCCTGGTCCTGCCTGCTTTCCACTTCCCCCTAAGCTTATACTTACTCCCAGATCACAATTCACTCAAGCAGCTTTGGGGTTTTCTCTCAATAGTGACTTCAATTCAGAACAAAACAAAAAAAGCTTTAAATATATAAATTACAAAAAATATCACTAATTGGCCTGTGATATTTCCTACATAAAGAATTGCTGCCTCTTTATGTATGCTGCTTCGGTTCCAGTGACTGCTTCTGAGATGTCGTGTTCATTATCAACTTCACTTTTTAACGCTATCTACCAGCTCCTCTTTTTCTAATTCATTTCCATATTTTGCTTCTATTATTTTCTTGTTTCTAATTCCTATCTGAACTCTGTTGTCCCTTTTTTGTGGTTTCCTTCTCTACTATTTCATTGTTTTCCTTTGCGTTCCACATTCCATAGGTCAGGTGAGCAAAATCTCACCCCAGAGCACTGCAGTACCTGCAAGACTAGGAAGCAAGTATCAAGAATTCAGAAGCCAGTCTATGGACACCCACTACTCATGACAGCGCAGTTACAGTAAACTCAGCTATTCAGAAGACACAAAAAAAATAAAAATCAAGCTCAAAGCAGAGGCAAACATTGTAAAGCAAAACCAGCGAACAGAAAACGGGGGAGGTGAGGGTGGAAGGCAGAGTCCCGCGGCATTGTGTGCGTGGCTGTCACATCTGCTTTCCCTCCGCTCCGATTTACATCTCGGGGAGTCCTTTATTCCCTGTGTACTACCCGGGCCCCAGAGCTCTCGCTTTGCCCCTCCTGGGCACGCTGCTTTCGAGAGGCACCTCTCGCAGTGCCCTGCAGAGGGCACGTTTGCTTTGGGAACGGGGCTCCGGTCACCGCCGGCAGCCGCTTCTCCGGGGGACAATCGGAGCCGGTGTCACACCGAAAGTCAAAGACAGCTTTATTGATTACCCCAGCTCCAGTCGCAAAAAGACAAATGCCCTAACAATTTTTGCCAGTTCTATTTGTGCCAGCATTCATAGCCACATTTTTCTAGAGGCAACTGCCTGCTATAAACCTGTTTTGCTCGGTGCCACCTTGCAATTTTATGAGACAATCATTTATGAACTGACAGATTTGTTCTACACGCTGTGAAATCCCAAGCTTTTCCCTTCATACCACTGTTCATAAAGAGCCGATAGCTCACTAGAAATCCATTTAGAGGCAGTACTGTGGACAGATTATTACTACTTTCTTCTCCACATGGAGATTTCACTTCTCTTTTCTCAAGACTTCTACATAGCAATTTTTTTATTTTTTTTTTTATGGAGTACACAAGCTCCCGAGTTTTTCACTTACTCATAAAGGTACTCTCTGATGATGTATTTTCTTCCACAGACTTCATTGTACTAGGCATGGAGCAGTATGCTCCCAGGGAGTCAGAGGGGAAATTTAATTCTTACCTCAAAGGGCTGAACTCCAACATCAGCGCTTTCTGGATCAAAACTTTAGGGAAACATGTACTTAGCAGCAGCAACATTTTCAGAGGCTCAATAGACGTGAAGATGCCCTAAGTTCTAGTCGTAAGATGGTTCAAGAATACAGGACACTACATACAAAAGAAATAGTGAGGAGGGAGGAAGGGATATGTTGGGGGGGGAAGAGAATTAAACTGAACATAAACCATTAGGAGGGCTCACCAGACATTACACAATCAAGAGTTAAGCTACAGGACCCATGTATTCCAAGACTATTTGTATTCCAGACGCAGTCTTCTAGACCTGCATATTTGAATTCTACATTAGTCTAATATAAATAGCAAGGTTCTGCTGCATTCCAGGGTGAATTAAAGAACAAAGATTGTCCTGATATATTAACAAACTCATGACATCATACGCTGCTGTCATCTGTTTAGCAGATCTATACAGCCACACAGAGCCACTTGCTGTTAACTCCAAAGAGGAAAGAACCCAGCCTGCCAGGCTCCGACCCGGCTTGAGCAGTTCAGTTAAATCCTGAGCGAAGGGAGTTCAGTCTGGGCATCCCACCCTTCAGAGGGCACTACTGCCCATGGACACCTCAGCCCTCTCTTTGGAGGCGGCTCTGTGGTATATCCATCGAACAGCTCATTTCAAGCGCTTAGAAGAAAACCTTTGTATTCTAGGAAGGTGTTTCTCTGGATGCCAGCTACACCACGCTTCATCCATCACATTTGTAGCCGTCTACTGCCAAGACGAAAATACTTCATTGAGTATTTTATAGCTATTGCATTTTGCAGAGACAAACTGTGACTACCTAGATCAGAATAAATAGCAGCAATAAAAATAAAGACTTCAGTGATTTGATTTTCTTAAGCACATCCTAACCCTCTCATTTTGGCAGTAAGACAAGACAGAAATACAAGGCATGCGCCTGTCATTTATACAGCAAGAATATACCTTTTTGTAGCTCGCTTCCTTTCTTCAGTGTAAACTAATTGTAGTCCCTGAGGTGCCATTGTTCATCTCTGCTATTTAAGTTATTTGCTCTTATTGTAACCAAGTCAGAAAAATGAACTGGCTGAAATATTCACAGAACTCCATTATGAAAATAAATAATCATTGTTCATTAAGTGCTGCACTGAGTCAGAAGGTCTGGAATAGAATAAGGATGGCTATATCAGAAACAAAGTAAAGAAAACTCTGTTTGAAAACAGTATTTCAGAGACTATCTGCAATTCTAGGCTGGCTACTTAGAAGCAGTACTTTTAGGGTACCTGAATAGAAGAGTTGACAGATTAGTGTTGCAAGTTTTTGGAAGGGGTACAGAAATAATTTGAGCAAAGTAAGGAAAATATCATATCAGAACAGTGGCTTGTTTCCTTTCTCCACTTTCCACACACGGATTTATCTACAGAAAAAAAAAATATTACAAGGGAACTTCAACATCTTCACCCTTCAATGGTCACTTCCTGCAGCCTTATCACAAACCATCCAAAACAAGTTAGATCAAATAACCACCACTATAACCCAATGAAAGCAGCAGCAACAGGCAGAGAAGCAGCTGAATCAAGAGGAGTCATTCTTCCCAACACTGGATAGCTGCAGTTTTCCTTGTAGTAATGGAGCACGCGTTGCACTGCGCAATGCCCTTCAGCAACACAGCGTTTGAACAGACATATTTCTAACCGATACAAAGCTATCTTAATGAGCTTTATCACAACTCTCTACGTTGTACATCTCACACTCTAGATCTATAAACTCATTTGAAAAGTTACCTCCTTCTTCCCGATCTAGCAAGTACTCAACATTTCAAGCCACCACTTTTACAAGGTTAGTACTTTGCTAATTCAGCAAATCCTATCATTTCTGCTGTCACATGGGGTAATCCTTGATATTCCTGTAATTCCTGCGCAGATGAACACCACAGAGTCCCGAGCAATCAAGAAGAACACAGCTAAAATTCAGCTTTGGAATTCCTAGGCATTTACAACTGCAGAACTGCATACACTGGCCAAAATGTTTAGACTCATGGAATAACTGGAGGACTATAGGAAGACATACGGAGAAGCAAACTGCTAAAAGACAAACAAGCAGGTACTAGCAAAAGGTTGGTGCTGTTAAAAATGGAAGAGGGGAATAATTGACTAAGGACTGTGTTGAGTCAGAAATAAAAGACATTTTTACTGTTTTTCATCTAAGGTAATTCTCCCAGACCAAAAAAACAAAGGGGTCAGACCTTACACCTCTGTTCTTCAGCTATTGTGGTAACTTAAGACAGTGGACTCAAAGAAATCCTTACATACAAAAAAACCCCCAAACAACCACCACCATAAAGACCAAAACAATAGTCATTGTTTCTAGAATTACACAGTAATATCACCTCCTGGTTGCACACCTTTTACAAAGTGTAAATACAGCTATATCCATAGAACACCCAAATGCTTTTGTCTACTACGTGTAACAACCATAGGCAGCACCCAGGAACGAAAAGTGGAATCACTAGCAGTAGAAATGCTAGATCACCGCATGAAATGAGACTTCAGAATTAATCCCTCTTATTATTGGGACGCACCACAGGAACATGGTCAAACTTGATACAATATTGGAAGCACTGGATTAAATAGTTGAGCATCACATCCAAAAAGTCCTTAGCAATTTACAAATTTCACCAAGGATAAAAGGTAACAAGAAAAAACAGTGAAATCTTTATTCAAGTCCTGATTTGGATCCAGACTTTTATTTAGAAATGCTAAAATATTCTCATTCCAGACACTGTCTGCATTACTAATTCTAACAGCTCATAAAAGGAACATTCGCAATCAATCATTACAGAGTTAGAGCTGCAGTTTAGTAATAAACTGTGTAACAGGAAATAATTTCTTCATAATGGCAAGAATGTAATCTTTTCTAGCCCTTATCCTACCAGTAACAAAGTGCTTTGTTCTCTAAAACTGCAGAAAGGAAGAGCAAGGGTTTAGGAATAGAATTGGTCTTTATTAGAATAATTTGTTACTTGAATTGAACAATTAAAACCTCCACAATACAGACAATGTTATTCTTCCCACTCTTCAAGTATTTGGAGTCAGATAAGGGAAATCTGATGACTTCAATCTTTTTAGTCCCCAAGACAGAGACTGAATAAACTTGAAGTGTAAGCCTCATATTCCTCCTCCCTGTTTCAGTACACTGTAGACATCTCATGTGCCCAACTATCACCTCTGTGCCTCAGTTTCACATTATGGAAAGAAATAAATTACATACAGATGCCTTAACAATTACATAATGCTTGACTATTGTTACAAGTATTGTAGAAACGTTATGTTAATACATATACACTATGTACAGTTGATATTTCTCATGCATACATACATAAAAGTACAAAAATCAAGTGAACTTGTAGATGGAACAGTTTTTTTACACTAATTAAATCACTGGCTAATCCAATTTACTCTACCCACATCCTACTATAGCTGTGAAGAGGCTGACCCCAGCAGATCATCTCTTATTTGTAAAGCACTTGTAGCACACAAGTCAGAAGAACTAGTTTCCCACTGACCACCAAGTGCTTTAAGAAAATATTAACAAAAAGGATGGCCACAGGTTCATGGTATAGCAACGTGCTGTTTCAACCGGTTGTTCTTACCAAACAAATGATGATCAGCACCTTGCAATGTTGACCTTGATCCATGGAAAAAGAACATCATTTACGATTTCTATTTAGTCACATCTTTTCTTAATTAAGGCCTCTCATTCACTGGAACAACATTCATTACTAACATTTACCTGAAGCAATCTCATCTTCAGATTTCAACCACCTTGAACAACTTAACGTACAAATGACTCCATGGTTCTAGAAGCGCACTTTCAAAAGACTCACTTTGAGGAAGGGGTAACGTCTTCTTGACTCAACATCTGTGGAAGACACTAGCTTTTGGAACTGGATGTACAAAATACACTACTATATTATTATGAAATAGTCTCTCAGTCAGGCTCAAGATATTGTAATTAACATTCCATTTAGAAAATTAGCAGAGGTAGGAGTATTTTTTCAGAGAGATTGTCAGCGAAGCATCCTACAATAAAGATCTGTGTGCAAACAAATAGTAACTGCAGTATGCTAAAGTACAATAGGAAATAGTTTATTTACCATGGAGAAGAAAAGGATAAGGGAGGGATCTAATTGCAGTCTACTGCTATCTAAAGGGAGGAGAACGAGTCAGACTTCTTAGGTGCATGGCAAAAGAGCAAGAGTCAACAGACACAGGTTGCAACCTGGGAAATTCCAATTAGATACAAAGAGAAAAATAAGCTTTTCAATGACATTGGCTCAGCACTGGCACAGATTTTGCCATGGAGTTTTGGAATCTCCATCACTCAATATTTATGGGACTAAAACTTGATTAGACAAGGCCATGACATCTTGATCTAACTTAGATATTAGTCCCACTCTGAACAGCTGTTCTACGTGATGACATCTATGCGTTTCTTACAATCTGATCTATAATTCCATTTTACTTTAAATGGCCATGGTCCTTGCTTTAAAAAATAAATTAACACCAAGAAAAAAAAAAAAGAAGAGAAAAAATAATCAAGGTGCTATTGAAAAAAAACTACTGAAGATGAAAATAAATTTTAAAAACAACAAAAAAACAGACACCTATACAAATCCAAACAGTATCATGTTACAAACCATTCTGGAAAACAATTTTGAGCAAACTCAGTTGGTAATACCTAACAAGTGTAGGTTAGACTGTAATTTTAAACACAAATTAATCTGGCACTTGGTATGACAGTCCACTGTACTAGGCAATAACTAGTCTAGGCAAGCTCAATGTGGTTTGAAAGTTTAGTTCTTTCAAATAAGCATCCTAACTGGAGTATTGAAACCTCTTGCATAACACATTAAGTTCCCTCCGAACATATTCTGACATTCCCCTCTCTTGATCTTGTCAAGAATCCAGAAGTACACCAAGGCAAGGCAAATAAATGGATGAATAATTAAAAAAACAAAAGTGTTTCCAGCTTTTGTAGCAACTTCCCTGGCTATTTTGAGCAGAGATTTTGCAAGGTTTGATGTGACTCCAAAGAGATTTACCCATGTGCCCTTATAATATAAATTAGTTTGGCTCATCCAATAAGATGCTCCTGATTCTCCTGATTTCAGTTTTAGCCATTGCATATTTCATAAAGGTGAATAAGTTTCTACAAGCAAAACAGAAAAATAGAATCAACTTCGACTGTTAGTGCTTTAACATAATAAGAAAACCCCACAAAAAAAAACACAAAAACAAAAACAAATCTACTTCAAAATCACTTATTTGAATTCTAAAGGCTTCTGATGGAACCAGACAAACCTTGCATAGATTCCACTCAGCACTGGACAGCACTTGGGGCTTGTAGAGCCCCACCTGGTACTGGACTGCCCTTGGGGCTCCAGGGCATCTGCCAGCTTTGCACACAGTTGCAATCCAAATGTTCCACTGCCAGGATTCTCCAGGTCAATAAGATTCAAAACTCTGTCTATTGAATAAAAGTAGACTCTCTAAGGGCGAAATGAATGATTATGTGCAAGTGGATGTTAAAAAAACCCGATTATTACAAGCAGGATCATTAATAAATAAATGAGAACCTATTTTAAAAGACCTGAATGTATACTGTACCTTTGCAAGGTAGTCAGTACCCAGTCAGCTTTGCCCTTCTTTTCCGTGGATTATCTCTACCCTTTTGCATGAGTGTCCTCCTGTACCCCCCCACCTTCTTATGTGCTGCAGTAAAATACTGGCTATTTTAGCACAAATTTTTTTCTAGCAACTCATTTCCCCAGAGAAATCATAAGGTGGGCTAAGAATGAGAACACTGAAAATATTAATTATGAGATGTTAAAAGCCCAAGGAGAAAATTCAGACTACATACACTAATACAGCACATTCAAATTCTGCATTTTGTACCTGCAAACGCAGCAATCCAGTGAGAAATGCAGGAGGCATGTTTCTTTGTGCAAGTTACACAGGGCTGATTGTTACATCCCCACATTCTTCCACAGGATTTTCGCACATAAATAGCAACTGAACTGCTTCATGGGGACCCAAAGGCAGCTATGCCAGGGTCTGACATATTCTACAGGATCTTTTGTGCCTTCCAGTCTTGCAGACTTTATAATGGAGGAACAAGAAGAGCTCAAAAAAAAATAAATTTTTTAATTATGCTCTTGAAAGATTGCGCAACAATTGTTTCTTCATTCCAGAGAGCTCTGGTGCAAGTGTCAAACATTACTTCCACATCTGCTCTGCTGCCTTGCTGTCCCCTTCCATTGTTTCCAATGTCGTCACCTGAGTTCACCTAGCTAGGACCTCAGCTGTATCATCCAGCACTTGCTGACTCTCCTGAAGCTGTGTGTGTGCAGCCAGTGACTTCACAATGGTTTGAACTCCATCAGACGTGTCCGGCCTCCAGTTTGCAACTGCACAGGAGACTCGATAAATTTCATTACAAGCCCATAAAACATGTCACCCGGCTTTGAAATCTTTTGTGAGAAAACAGTTTACTCCAGTATGATCCCTCCAGTGCATCACACACTTAAGCCTAGGGCTTGGGGTGCGTGCAAAGGCAGGATAACTCCGCAAACAGCTGTCTCTGTCAACCATCTGAGTGCCTCCTGTCATCTGCTACTGCCGCTGGCACAGGGAAGGGGACAGAGGCAGATGAAAACAGCTAGGAAAGCAGAAGAGGAGTTTCTTGCTGCTTGAAAGAGGCAGTTGCTCGCCAGGGAGAGGTTGTTATTCCTAGGACTAAAGTATGGACCTGGACAAGGCTGAATGGCTCTGGCTTACCAGCATGGAGACCGTCAGTCTTTCCCTGTTCCCTTTTTGACTTTTCGCAAGGCCACAGTCTTCATCTTCCTCTTTCCTCACCTCCATCTGACATCACTGTTCATGTCACAGAGTTTTGGGACAAAAATGTTTCCAATCATTTTGTTACTTTGTCAGTCACGTTTCAAACAGGCACAGAGGAATCAGAGTATGACTGGATGTAAGGGAAGACATATGTGGCAAGTCCTTCTAGGATATGGATAGGAAGTTACAGGAAAGATGTCAGACAGACAGACAGCAGTGTAAGTGCTAGGATCTGGCTAACCTGAACACTAGAGTCTGCATCGTTCATTGCATATTCCTAAACTTCCTTTGTTAATGCCACTTGTTATCATCTGTTTTCACACACGATTTGGGCAGTGCTGTGTCTGACTGCCTTCCTTGCACAGCCTTAAGCCTCACAAAAGCGGCTGGGATCGCAAGTGTAAACTCAGAAACAACTGAGACTGCCCTTCCAGATGCCTTTTGATAATCCAATATAATAACTTCAGTAATTTGCAAGCCCCATTCCCACATTTCACAGACACAAAAGTTATACAAATGAGCAAATATGGAACTAATACAAACCTTACTATTAATGCGGTGTCACAGATACCTCCTGAGTGAGCTCCAGGATTGGAGCTCACACCTATAATATTAAGGATGGGGCATTCATTTTGATTTAGAGCTTTCTCACTCCTTGGAAGAGAGCAAAGATAATGTAAAGAGAGACCTGGGCAGGAGGCGGCTACAGGGTTTCATAGTCTGTATCTCTTGAGAATACTGGAACATTTCAAATCTTTGTTAATTCCAAGTATAATTGGTCAGGCATAGGGGAAAGGCAAAGCCTGACATTTGATATGATTTCCTAGATCAAAGCACAGCCTGTCACTAAAATAACATTGTGGCCAAACTCACAACAAAAGGGCAGCACACACAGCACAGCAAGCTGGGGAACTGACTTCAGCAAGTGACCCACGATTGCAGTACAGTGCGATGAGCAACACTTAGAAATGTCTGTGGAAGAGGCTCCCTGGCAGACCAGGAGTTATGGACAAGGGAGAGGGAAAAACAGAGTGGGAGAGAGAGAATCCACGGAGGAAAAAAAATAAAATAGCTTATACAGTGAGAAAAACTTGAGGAATCTACCTCTGTGAACAATTCCTTACACTTCCATATTTTATTTTAGTTATGTCCCTTTCAAAGCTATACGCGAAAAATGCTAAGAGTCCAAATACATTTAACCTTCCTTATGGAAGATGGGTAATAATTTGCCTTTAGTAAATGCTGATATATCTAGCTTATTAAGGTGCTCTACTTCTGAAAAAGTGTTTGCTTATTAGGGAAAATGGGCAGAAGCACGCTGACCACTGCAGGATGTGTGGCTATGCTCAAGCTGTTGAATGGGACTTTCTTCTGGCTAGTACTGTAAAAATATCAACCTAATCACAGCAAAGATAAAAGTTGCTAGTGAAAACAGCTTTGTCTGACTTCTCCCCAAAAAAACCCAGCAGACTGAAAGGGGATTGCTATCTCCTGAGGCATGCAAGCAACACTGAGTGATGACTCACTAAATACAAGCATATACACATATTTTAGCTGAGACAACTGTTACACAAGCAAATACACAAAAATATATGACATGTTTAGGCAATGACCACAGAACTACAGCTGCCATACTTACAGCATATGTTACTTTAAAAAACAAACAAACAAACCAACCAAAAACAGGGAGAAAGAAGAACAGGGTAGGAATTAAGACAGGGAGCTGGAACAATAACTGAAGAGTAAAGGAAAAGTCAAAAGGTTTTCAGACCCGGTGGGAAAAACTGTGCTGAATGCCAGACTTAACAGCGAGAGCAGCACTGCCAGAAAGCACTACATGGAGGCAGTTATTAGACATGTAGGGGAATACCAAAAAAACCCCAAAGGAATCTGGACTTGTGACAGAGTATGCTCATAATGATCATCGTTCTCTAGCAACACAACAGCTCCTTTCCGAGCTGTTTATTACGACTTGAGTTATCTACTTGCCATCCTGAATTTTCTCCTAGGGCAGTTTTGAAAACTGCTTTATTGTGTTTTACTTAATAATTTGTCACTGCAACTTTAATTACCAGTCTTAATATGGAAAATTCCTCACAGATGCTGATAATTTAAGGAGGAAAAACAGTAACCACATCTGTCAGCACAGTCATGCTGTGTGGTTTATCAGCTGGAGGGCCTATGAAGACTGGTACATCTCCAGTTAGCTCCTGATGGGATGAACCGATAGAACCATGTGCTGGGTACACGTATTTTCTGCTGTTTGTCTCAGAGCCAAGTAAATTAACAAGATGATTTGTCAGACTCTTATCCATTGAGGTTGTTGACAAGAAAATAGCAATCATCAGTAAATAATGCAATCTAGTTACTATTTGGGCAGGAAAAGATCAGAGAATCTGAGAGGTACAAGCATGATTGGCAGCTTTTATATATATAAAAGATCTTTGTTTTCAACTCTTGTTGTCCTATTGTGAGCAGAGCTCAGAAATTTCCATTTTGGCCCTTGGGCATTTTTTCTAGTGGCTATGATTTTGGATTTAAGAACCCCAGAAAGAAAAAATACTCATCACAGCCAACCATTTCAAACTTGCTGTGGGTTTGGTTTGGGTTTGTTTTTTTGTTTTTGTTTTTTTTTTGTTGTCTTTTTTTCATTAACACTACCCTTTGTTTATTGAGGGTAGAAATTCATTTAGATTGCACTTGGGGTCCCTTTCATAAAAGAGTAATTATCATTACATTGCAGTCATTTAAATTAGAATGCAGTAAAGCACTTCATTATCTATGAGTCATCACATTTTCTCACAACTGATCCACAATGGGCATCTCCCATTATGCATGAAAGGAGTGTACCACTCCAAAATACAGCAGTCAGCAGGAAAATGAGCAGGAGCTCTACTGAACACAATAAGTGCACAAATAAAAGTGAAAAAGAAATTAGAAAATAAGAGTATGGCAGCATATTTCTGTAACTGACTGTTGCAAGTCCCACATTTTCTTAGGTGCTCACTGAAACAATACAGCAGAGCAACTGCTGCTGCATTAAACAAAAACAAAGATGTTTACAAGCTTAGTTCACCTCTGAACTTTGGAAATCTTTTAACAAAGCTCTAAAATTCAAGTTCAAGACTAGACTAGCAATTTATTATTATTTTTAAGATCCTTTTCTTTTTACTGAGGCAGAAGATATCTTGCAAGTATCATCACTACATAGTGGGTTTTCTTCCAAGCGGCAGGTCAAGAGGCGCAATAGTCTTTGCAAACCTGCTGTTTGAGACATGTCATTTCTGTTGGGAGTTTCAAAACCAGGGCAGTTTGATTGGATACAAATCCCTCCTGGTATTTGGATATCTTGATTTTAATTGAGAAGACACCCTCTCACAAATCTTATTAAAGTAAATCATATCAGTAAACCATAAAAAAAGGCAACAGAACAAGTCCATTACATTTCACCATTTCCTGAAAGAACAATAGCTACAAGATCAGTCTTGTAAAAAAAATGCACGATTTCCATGAATAAAATTTTTTGTAGATTTCCAGAGCTTCCCAGGGGACTTGGATACTCAATTTCACAACAGTATATAACTTAGTCATTTTACCATTAGGAAAACTATTATTCCAGCACAAAAACAGAGGAGACTCCATGTTACTGAAATGACAAATATGGAAAAACAGAGCATTCTTTTAGTGCTTTTTTTTTAGGCCATTGCTGAGACAATATCAGTTCCAATTAACTTCAGGTTAAGTGGCTTTGACCAGGAAAACCTACTTGAGTATTTATTCTCACCCTATAGGACTTTGAGAACATGCTTCCATTGAACAACTCAGCAATTAGATGGATGGATGACCAGCTTGAAAGTACAAGCCCACATAACAATACTGCTCCTTCTAACAATTCCTCCCGCTGCCAGCCACAGGTAATTCCTAATGTGAGTTTTCTCTACTGCTTCTGTAAAAGCTGTTCTACTCACATGAGAAGTAAATATTCCCACATCAGAAAATGATCCTATGGCCAATGACTAAAGCACTGAGAGGAATGAGGCCACTGTAAAGGGTGGAGAGAATAGCCATTGCTACTGCATTTAATAAGTCTAGTGGTTTATATTAAGTAATTACTAGATCACGGACTGGACTTAACTTTTGTCTGGTTTAGTAAACATTTTACTATCATACAGTGTTTCATTTTTTACTCTTCTGAGTACTCTCATCTGGAAATCGGTCAGACTGAGGTCCCCTCATTACTATTCCATGGCATATGATGCAACTGTTGTGGCCTCATCCATTCTTTTCTTCCCACCCCATAGCACCCAGCTTTGATACAAATATGACTATATAGATGTATGCTATGACAGGAGAGTTCTGTTAAGTTCATACCTGTCTCCACCTGATCACTAAGCAGAGCCTGTAGAAATGAGGCATTATCCACAGACAGAGAGGGAGGGAGCACTCCAATCAATTATTCATACAAGCCTACGGTATCTCAGATGGGATGAACTCGAGGGTACTGTGGGAGCAGGCCAAAATCATTCTGAGGTTGTTTTCCATCATCTCTGGAAGTTGATGGTTACCAGGGAAGGACCTTGATTACTAAGATGAGCCACCCGTCCTGGACAAGGGCAAGTAGACAGACCTTCAGAGGTTTTTCCTAACCAGAATTATTCTAACTTCAATTGCAGTCCTCATCTGTTAGGTTTGTTTTCTAACTATGAGATATATGGGGTCCCCTTAAGCAGCATCAAAAACTCCTTCCTCCCACTTGTAATTCTGTAATGAACAGGTACCTGAAATGGATATTTTGGTAATTTTCAGTCGAGGTAACAGAATACTTGAGCTTAACTTTTGAACTGGCTGTTTGTCCCTCTGTAAATCATCTCATTCTCAAATTATTCCTTTCTGCTGCTGGTCTGCTAAAGTCCTGGTGGGTGAAACCCTAAATTTAAGGGGTGATATTTGTTCCATTCCAGAAGAATAGCTGTGATGTTCTTTTGGAGGCTACAAGTAACACAAGCGACAGAAAAACGAGCCAGCTGTGTTGCTAGCTCACAGAGGACTGTTTCCTAAGTAGGAACCATTCCTACATAAGAACTGAAAGCAGACGATAGGGCTAAAGCAGAAATCCCTGCCATGGCCACCTCATCTAGACAAAGGGGTTAATCCAAACCTCTGTCGGAATTGAAAAGAGCGTGCTGCAAAAACAGAGCACTGCACACCCACCAAAAGGCAGCTATGGCTGGCTGTATAAGTTCAAACCAGACTTACTCATCTCGCAATTCACACAATTTCTCTGCTAAGCAGATCAAGAGTTTGGCACTCAGGCTTTATACTTAAGAGTAATAACTGTACGGAAAAGAAGCTGTCAGAAGTATTAAGATGATCCCATCTTTTTGCTGCCTTTACAGATTTCTGTTTAAGTGGTCTCCACTGAATTCATGGATTGCCCAGATACTCCAATAACTTGCTTTCAATCTCATTATCCAAGTAACTTATACACATAATAAAATGCTTCAGTCTTGACACTAATTCTTGCAAAATTTTACACTAGTATTAATTCTACTTCCTAGATTTTAATTGAAGAGAGTACGTTTTGTCACAAGGGAAATAAAATGTTAGTTCTTCTATCCACAGCCACGTGGCTTCCTTTGAAATTACATTAGCTCCTCATTAAGCAACAATAATAGTGTAGAGTTGGGATCAATAAAAAAAAAAAAATTGCCCTAAGGTGTTGACTAGCTTGGTTCAATTATACTCTCATGGGCCAAATACTTCAAGACTCAGTACTAAAAAACCCAGCCTTTTGTGCAATGCTTAAGAAATCTCTTCTTATTCTCAAGTAACACAGATTCAGACTGTGACGAAATAAAGGCACACGCTCTGGCACAGCCCTGCATCCTCCAAGAAAAATTTAGGAATGAAGAACTTGCACCACTAAAAGAACTACCCCACAAACTACAACACAGGGAACGTCTATATCATCTTAAGAACTGGCAAAATAATCCTGCAGAATACAGTACCCAGCACCTTTGCTGTACCATTTGACACTATACTAACAGTCATCCAAGGGTCAGCCAGTAAAGACAATAAATCCACAGCATTAGGTTTCAGGGAAGAAGACAGAAAGAATGAGTTAAGTTTATCCCTGGGAAAAGTCCAGGTCTATGCACGATTACACCCCAGGATGGGAGAACAGCCCGCTGCTGCTTTTTGAAGGCATCGAGTATTTAAAGCATGATAAGAACAAGCACAACAATAGAAAAATAAAACTGCAGAGATGAAGTTCAACTAGGGATCGTGTCTTTATTCACATTCAATGTTACTTCTCAGACACATAACCAACTCAGATCAGAAGGGTTCTGCAAGTAATGAGGTAAAGTGTCTCAGACAGCTCCCCTCTTTCTTTTTCAAGGAATATTTCTTTTCCATCTTTATTGCCAGATAGAATGCCACAGGAAACACTAATTTTGGTTCCATCTACGTTTTCTGTAACCCAGTAGTCTATGTTTTCTTGAACCCTCTCCCCTTACAATTCATGGTTCTTCCTTGTTTAGAGTATTTTCAAGAAGAGCAGCAAGATCTTCATATTTAGACTTGGAAGATAACTTGAAACAAGGAAAGATGTTGTTTAGTGAATAATCCTATTAATACAGCTAAGTCTATTGTCATGGCTAAAATGCCTAATTAGAATGATAATAAATGTTGCTCTAATGTTCTTATGAAAGGTACACTAACTTAACTCCACAACAGCTCCATAACAACATAACACAATTTTCAGTACAAGGAGATCTATAAGACAAAGACTTCACTTCTTGCATGAGCTGACAGCAGCTCATATAGGTGTTAAGTTGCTCACTAAAGAGCTGGGAAAAAACAAAATTCACACTGGCATGTATTTCAAAGACATGAGAGTATCACTACCTAGAGATTCTAGATATAACAAACGTCCCCTCCCACCCTCCCAATTGATACGACGACTCAGGAACAGGTTTGGCTATTCTTTTTTAGGCACTGCATACCTGCATTCCAAGATGCACTATTTGACTGGAAGATGGTTGATACCACAGATGAAAGCAAATGTAGGTGAACACTGGAATACAAAGACTACCGAGTTCTGTCTTCCCACAAAGAGGACATACTAAATATATTCATGCCCTGTCTATCACGTCATTGTTCTGGAGAGAAACAGAAGCTATCAAAAGTAGTATTCAGGTTTTCAGACCTTCTGCATTGGGAGTCTGTGGGGGGATCACTTTTAATGTAAGCTTTTTATGTGTATATTTTCTTTCTTAACTGCAAAACTGGGGAAGATCGTAAAGAAACTGATTTAGCCTTCCTCTGTAGCCTGACTAGCTTTTATATAAATACAGTGTGAATAAACTAATATTCTCATTTACTAACATCTCACCTCCACTTTGTACTCGCAGGAATAACTATAATGAGCATGCATTTGGCATCTCCCTCATATTCTTTCATCTAAGTATCCTACTGTGTGCAAAATTAAGGGTATAATATACTTACAAACTTAAATATGCCAACCTGAAGGAATATAAGTAAAGATACTAGAGTTAATGAATACTAACAATGACATAAATAATAATAAATTTGAACCACAATCCTTAGCTGCTGCTATACTTACAGCATATTCTGACAGAATTTCACACCATTGATATCATCAGTGGTTATGCCTTAGGAAATGAAACAATATAATAAAGTTCCTAATCAGACACACTAGGTAACCACAGGGAAAGTCACAGTTCTGGACAGTAACTGAACCATCATTGTAAATGCAACAATTATTATGATATAAGTGGGTTCCAGATTAGCAAACACTGAGATAGAGGGAACAATGGAACTATAAGAAGACAAGTAACACTGACAATATAAACTCAAACGGTCAGGAGAACTGAAGAAAATGTTTCATTTCTGAGAATTAATTAATGTTGTGTGTTGCCTTCTTTTTTTCTTTCAAGAAATACTATTAAAGGCACAAAACAGGACGGGGAAAACCCCAAAATGGACAGTTTCTAATTGATTGTTCCAACTGATCAGAGACAATTATAGTTATATTTCATCTACCAATCCTAAAACTGTTTCATACATTCTCGTACATAACCCTCCAAATCTGACTAACAAACATGCACAGAGATGCAGATACACAAATGACATCAGGTTTAACATACAGGAGGCTGCTCTCTTTGTATTTGTTATTAAATACAGAAAGTTGCTCTATTATATTTTGAAGAAGGCTCCAAAGATTGCATTTCTTCAGTGGATCAAAGAAAGGAAAAGAAAAAATCAAACCAAAACAAAAAAAAACAAACACCACCGATGCAAGAAAGAAGAAAAATCATAAACTGGAAAGGATCGAAAGAAACAGAGAGCAACAAAGAGATCCCTTCCCATCCAGTCTCACCATATTCACGATCATCAAACACAGTTCTACATTAATCGTCTTGCTCAGACTACAGAGAAAATCAACACGATTCTTTCAGTCCTATGAGTTTGAAAGAGCTTTAATTATTGAAATATTACATTTATGATCTTTGTGTCTCAATTCATTAGCTTATTCTCTCTTCCCCCTTCCCCTTTACACCAGAAAGTGTAAAAGAAAAAGAAAAATGCTTCTCCAAATGATCATTCAATCTCTGAACTGTAATTACCAGTCTTTGACTAAAAAGGACAAAACAAACCATATCCTGGGATTCTTCAACAACTGTACTCATTAATATAGCAGTCCCTATTGCTAGTATCTAAAGTTCCAGATGTCCTGTGGCCTTTTTCAAATAGAAGTGGAAGAAAAATTCTTAACAGCTAACCCAGCAGACTAAAAAACCAAGCATCTATTCATATCTCAACTAACAATTCAGATAATTAAAGATCGAATATTGCTACCAATATGCCATTGATCTGGTTTCTTTCAGTGAAGCCAATCCTGAAGTCATTTTCAAGGAATCAGGATATAGGAAACACTAAAACGCCGTGCTTCCAACAAGCTAGCTGCCTAGTTTTTTCCCCACCTTCTCTAAGTATCATCATGTTACAACACAGCAGCCTCAATACATTTGTTGAAGAAGCATAAACACGCATTATCCCTGTTGTTCTCGGAAACCCTGACTGAGAACACGGTGTCATCACTCTTCCAGCTACTGTTCAAACACACGGCAAGAGAAAGCCTATGGTCCGATGAGTTTAGATCGAACTAGACATGACAAACCAAGTGTGAGGAAGTGAGTTGCTTGAGGACAGAGTAGATCATCAGCAGAAGAACAAAGAGAACCCAGGTCTTCTGACTGTCAACTCACTGCCCTACTCAGTAAATCATATCGTCTCTGGAAATAAAGTAGTATTAAGAATGCCCAACTGCAATAATTCCTTCCCTTTTAATCAGTTTCTACTGAGAAATTGCTTTGTACAGTCTTTGACACACACAGAATGTTCATTTACTTAAAAAAATAAGACTTATCCCAAAGGAAAATACTCTAGAGCGGTCTGATTCCCAAGAAGAGTCTGTTAAGCAAGGCTTACTATAAAAGCAAACAAAAATGTGTTGAAACTTGGAGTGTTGAGCAAAAAACCCTACACTTAACACTAAAACACAACTGAAAAGCAGGAAAATAACATTTCTTTCATATTGGAAGCAGCCCAGTTTCCCTCTCAAATTAATGCTCTGTATGTACAAGCTGAACCTTATCAATGAATATTGTTATTAAGGACACTCAGGACCAGTACCTGTAGTTTCCAGTTTTGTTTTTAATGGATCTTGGGCATTTAAGTTTCCTTACAAAGCAAATGATCTCTGATTATTATTAGTGCACTTAACCTGCATTTAAACCTTGACTGCTCTATGTTTGGCCAGGTGTCAAAATGCCCCTCTTGAAATGTGTGAAGCATCAGAAATCCATCTGTGCCATCAAAAAGTTCTTTCTGCCCTTTTAGTTTTGTTTAGATAATTCTGAGATTTGTTTTCTCAGAGATTTGTGATTATTGTGCTGCTTCTGTCTCTTATATTCTGCAAACTGCCCGACAGGTGGATTGCTCAACAGACTCTCTGGTTTTGAGATCAAAACCAGCTTATGCCTAGGGCCTGGACCTGGACTTCCTTCTATGCCAAAGCACACAAGCCTTGCACATCTCAACTGATGCAGCACCACTGTTAGTCTCACAGCACAATCTGTGATTGTATCTGTCTGCTGACTTCAATTACAGTAGCTTGAAATCTGCCCTTCCTGTGCACAGGCACCAGCAGCCTGTGCTAAGGCCTTGAGACTTTACAGTGGAAAGGGAAGATCTCAAAGAGTCTAAACCAAGCATTCTGCTCAGACCCTGTTTTTCAGCACAGTCCATCAGGACGGGATTCATGGGCTGAGAAAGTCAGAGCAGGAGCATCCACATATTAGACCAAGCAGACAGGGCTGTATTAGAGCTATGCATGAGGTTGGCTTCACCAAATTTCTAGATCTTGAACAAAAGGCTGAACAGAGATGATGCAGAGAATACCAAATTACAAATGTTGTTCCTGCCTGACTTTCCTTTCAGCAATCAGTTTACTGAGCTGAAGCTCGAACTTTGTATGACAAGGAGACCTGTAGGGAGATTCACTTTGAATCTGAAAAAAACCCCTAGGAATCAAGTTGGGCATCTTCATTGTTTTTCCTTCTATTGTAACAAAATACTAGTACTGTGCAAAGGCATAACAAAGACCTTGTCCCATGCGAACACCTCTGACTTCAAGAGAGAAAAATGCAGTTCTTATTACTCCAGACTTCAGACTAGTCTACGTTTACAGACCACCTTCAACGCTGAGGAACAGTTAAAGGTCACAGCTGTTTGCACAGCACTGCTCATAATGGACCACTTTAAGAAGAGAAGATAACGCAGTGTGTCAATTTAAGTCTTTTTCTTATTATCAGTAACAGCAGCAAAGAGTAGTCAGTCTGCTGGATTTTCTGATGAACAAAACTGACAAAAGATTCTTTAAAATACTCTTTTCACATCACTATAAGAAATTCAAAAAGTGTGTGCTTTCCACAGGTTTGACATGAGTTCTTAAGTTAGCGGAATTCAAAATTCTAGGTACAAAACCTGATGACTATAGTCACACGCGTTCTTCTCCACTTCACTAAGGTTACACATAGGAGCCTTGCTTTGTTCTCACTGTACACACAGAGTAAGTCCTTTGGATGTAGACTAATGGCTATTGAACAGTATTTTGAAAATAAAACAGGGTTAGTACTCTAGGATGTCAAATAAATGGAATCTGGTACAGTAATATTTGACTAGAAAATGTAGACAATTGCGTTCTCAATCAGACAAAGTATTAAGCACCACTGAAGTCAATGGAATTAAAAAATATGCCTAAAATTCAGGTTTAAGTGGTCTCTTGTATCAGATTTCTGAGTAGAGGTTTTCATTAAGTGAACATACCCATTAAATATCTTTCCAATATCATCAAGTACCATGCTAAAAGATTCCAATAACCAACGTGTTTTTCTCTTCCAAAATGATTTTACAGATGTATCATTGTCTTTTGCATCAAGAATGTTGCTGGGTTTATTTTCCATTAGTCTCTGCTAACAGTCTAGACTACCTAGTAATATGTCTTCTTAACAACCTTGCATTATGCCTGTTATGACTTAACTTTTACAGAACTTGTACTCATTTAACAGACAGAGCATTATTACTTAAAATGCCTTCTCTATTAGCAAAACAGGGAATTCTCAAATTAAATGCCCACTTTACTCTGCAAAACCCCTAACTGTTGTAAAAAGACATCTAAGAGGAAAAAAAAAAATAGTGTTCTTTGAGTTCTTTTAACTATACCTCTTAAACAGAATAAAATGAAACTGTTATAGAAACACTCCTCACCTGCAGCTCGAGGGGCAAATAGAGAAAATAAACAATGAATATTCTACAACTATTATTGGTCACTTATTCTGCTGTTGCAAGTAATGCCCACGAAGTCAGTGAATTTATTAACTACAGCAAATTGGGATTAATGTCATGCCTGGGAGGCACCAGCTGCATAGCACACAACCACTGGTTAAAAATAAAAAATGCTTCAAGAGATATATTTGGATGTGGTTTTATTAAAAGTATGGATTACAGTTAAGAGGCTTAAAGCATCAGGAGGGAGTCTGTAGAAGAGTTTACAATTTTGCTTAGAACCTAGTTAGAGACTGATTAAAAAGAACTGCAACTAAGAATCAGTCAACTTCCAAAAATTGGTACAAAGTTTCAGGACTTATGAGTATCTGGCGGTCAAAATATAAGTAGGGAGATGAGAAGCCTAAACTGCATTGCTCCTTTCACATACTAGACAAAAATATACACGTCAGGCATTCGTGACGGTTTCTAAGGACTTCTAAAGACAAAATCATGCAGCTCAGAGAGGATCACAATCTCTGCGCTGGGTCAGACCAGGTAGACCAGGGAAACCTCCAAGCATGGAGATTCCAAAGTCTCTCTAAGCAACTGTTCCAATGCTTAATTACAGTGATTTTCCTTATACCCAGTTGGAACATACTCTTTTTCAATATTTTGGCTAGTCTCTCATTCTCCCATCATACACTTCCAAAAAGAGCCGAGCTCCAACTTCTTGATAACTCTTTACATACACAGTTCAACAGCCATGGGGCTATGAGGTCTCTGCTTTAGCCTTCTCCAGAAAAAAAAAAACAAAACCAATTCTCTCAATCACTCCTCATAGCTCATGTGCTTCAACCCCCTACCACCTTGGTGGTTGTCTTCTGGACCCACTCAAGTTTACCTACACTTAATCCCATCCTAAAACTAACAACTGGACACAGCATTCCGGGTTGGATCTAATGTGTGGCAGGTAACGGGGAATGCCAGTTTCCCTAGATCCAGTGGCTGTGCTTGAGTTGGTGGAGCACAGATTGCCACTTCACCTTCATCACTACCAGAGCATACGGCTGACTCACATTCAGACATTTGCCCACCAGAATAACCAGTCTTCAGCAGAGCTGCAACCCAGCAAGCCACTCCCCAGCTAGTACCACTGCAGGGTTTAAGCCATCTCAGCTGCTAAGAATTTGTACTTGCCCTGCTAATCAACACGAGACTTCTATTCCTCCAGGCTTTCTAGGTCCCTCTGAAAGACAAACCTTGAGTTCATTTACTGCACCCCAATGTGATGTTATGGAAACTCGGTGATGGTGCACTCCATCACCTCCTCCAGATCACTGACAAAGATACTAAACCTAACACCTTGAACATAGACCTCTAAGGGCTACATTTGTAACTGGCCTCCAGGTAAGCATTAGTAATGGAAAGTCAACAGCAGTTTTATTTTTTCCCCTCGATTTTACTTAACAGATATCACTAATATGCTTTTTTTCCCCTTTGTTAATGTTAACTAAAGTTTGTTTAGTTCAATCACAAATTAATAAATAATACATTGTCTAGCACCAGTCCAACATAAGCGGGCACAAAATTAATTGTAGGTAAAAGAAATCCAGCTCTGTTTCATAGCACAAAATGCAAGTGCAGAGACAGTGGTATGAACAAGTTCTACAATCATTCCATGACAGATGACTGTACCGGGGCACGTACTCTCCTCTGTAAATAACGGCTGCCACTCTCCCAACCCTTACTCAAATGTGCTAATTGCATCCTGCTATCAAACGATGATGCAATTAACCAGGGTCACCATTTGTGCTACACTGCATGCTCTTTTGGCGACCTGAAAGAATAAATTTCGACACATTCCTCCTACTTAAATTTCCAAAGTCATGAAATACAAAGGTTCCTCCACGCACTGCCATAGCTTACGGCTGTTTCTTGCCTATCGAGAAACTGCAGATCACGCAGGCCTCTAAATTACAGGACTTAAGGTTAAGTAAATGTAGTAATTTATCAGAGACCCTGTACACATCTTGAAATCATCTTCTCAAGTTAAGAAGATGACATAATTTGGAGGACGTCATCTTCTTTCACAGATCAAGTCATACTGGTATATTTTCCTAGGGTCTCAATTGCTATACATCACAGAAGTTTCCTTAATCTGAAAAGATTTTATATGACAATTTTGCCTTGCACATGAAGAATGGTTTATTTGCGAACTTGTCAAAGGTAACTGCTACTGATTCTGATCTTTTTTTTTTTTTCAGGAAGTCTGCTTGGCTTTCATGCTCATTAACACCGCAGCCTCACAGACCTTTGTGATACTCTGGACAATTAATTCCCAAGACAGCTTCCGTTATGCATTAGAATGTATACTTTGAGCTCATATGACAAAGGCACTTGTGGCCCTCAGACCGCCACCTCCTGAAATAAGTCCAAAAAAAAAATAAATCTAATACATCACCCCTCAGCTTTCCTGCATTAGCACTATACAAGGCAATGACTAGCAAGCAATTCCTCAACATTTGACAGCTAGACCAAAACAGTGGCTTAATACACACAAATATTTGTAGTAGAAGCAGGTGGAACCAAATATCTACAGGCACATCAGTAGACACCAAACATACTTCAACATACTGCAAATGCATGGAGTGACAAAAGCACCCACATCATTACTGGGCATTTTCAGACTTTTGAATATACTCCCATTTTACAAGATTCAAACAAAGGTAAAAGAATGCAAATTCACTCATCAGCAGGTACTCCAGCTGACTGACCAGAACTGATCTTTAAAAGCTCTATAGAGCCTAGGGTCTGATCCCTGCGCACCTGCATTCTAGTATTCATGGCGAGCTCTTAGTCTGATACTTCATCAAAATCAGAAGTGAAGCAACATACCAAACATTATGGAATAAAGAAAGTTAATTCACACCAATACAGGCAACCAGGGGATTGCATTAAAAATAAAAAGTATCAACCTATGTCAAATGCAAGCTCTTTCTTCTGCGGTTATATCAACACATAATAATAGGGTAAAAGTCTTAAATCCCAACTTGTCACCACTGCTTGAAAAGACAAGGCCTCTAATGAAGCAAGAAGTCACAGCCTAAAAAATCAATTTGTATCCACATGATCTTGGACAAGTCACATCATGCCACTGTCCTGCAGGTTGCTAGTCATTAGTAGCAGGTACTCTCACATTAGACTTGGGACAGTATTTTCAGATGTTTTAACAAGCTAGACGTTATCACAGTAACATTAGCAGCTCTGAAAGGTGTGGGCTCTCTACATATTCAAAACAAAAGAAACAGGTCCTCACAGAATGTTAGGGGCTGGAAGGGACCTCAAAAGATCATCTAGTCCAACCCCCCTGCCAGAGCAGAAACCCCTAGATTAGGTCACATAGGAACGCATCCAGGTGGGTTTTGAATGTCTCCAGAGAAGGGGACTTCACAATCTCTCTAGGCAGCCTGTTCCAGTGCTCTGTCACCCTCACTGTGAAAAAGTTTTGCCTTATGTTTACCTGGAACCTTCTATACTCCAGCTTGCACTCACTGCCCCTTGTCCTATCATTGGACATCACTGAGAAGAGCCTGGCTCTGTCCTCCTGACACTCACCCTTTATGTATTTATAAACATCAATGAGGTCACCCCTCAGTCTCCTCTTCTCTAAGCTAAAGAGACCCAGCTCCTTCAGCCACTCCTCATAAAGGAGATGATTAAGGGAGGGGAACATCTTTGTGGCTCTGCACTGGACTCTTTCAAGATGTTCCCTGTCCTTCTGGAACTGAAGGGCCAAGAACTGGACACAATATTCCAGATGTGGCCTCACCAGGGCACAGTAGAGGGGGAGGAGAAACTCTCTCAACCTACTAACCACATTCCTTCTAATACACCCCAGGATGCCATTGGCCTTCTTGGCCATTGCTGGCTCATAGTCATCCTGCTGTCCACCAAGACCTCCAGGTCCCTTTCCCCTGTGCTGCTCTCCAACAGGTCAGTCCCCAACCTATAGTGGTACCTGGGGTTGTTCTTTCCCAGCCGCAAGACTTCACACTTGCCCTTGTTGCATTTCATTAAATTTCTTCCTGCCCAACTCTCCAACCTGTCAAGGTCTCACTGAACAGCAGCACAGCCTTCTGGTGTGTCAGCCACTCCACCCTGTTTTGTGTCATCAGCAAACTTACTGACAGTGCACTCTGTCCCCTCATCCAGGTCACTGATGAATAGAGTGAATAGCACTGGTCCCAGTACCAACCCAGGGACTCCACTAGATACAGGCCTCCAACTAGACTCAGTCTCATTGACCACAGCTCTCTGACTTCTATCCTTCAACCAGTTCACAATCCACCTCACTAATCGATCATCTAGACCACACTTCCTCAGTTCAGCTGCAAGGATGCTGTGGGAGACGGTGTCAAATGCTTTACTAAAATCAAGAGAAACCACATGCACTGCTCTACCATCATCTATCCACCTGATTATGTCCTTATAAAAGGCTATCAGGTTGGTTAAACATGACTTCCCCTTAGTAAAACCTGATTGCTCCTAATGACCCTCTTATCCTTGATATGCCCAGAGACAGCACCAAGGATAAGTTGTTCCATCACTTTTCCAGGGATGGAGGTGAGGCTGACCAGTCTATAGTTACCCCAGTCTTCCTTCTTGCCCTTTTTGAAGACATCTGCTTTCCTCTAGTCCTCAGGCACCTCTCCCGTTCTTCAGGACCTCTCGAAGATCATGGAGAGTGGCCTAGCAAAGACCTCTGCCATCTCCCTCAGCACTCGCAGGTTCATCCCATCAGGGCCCATGGACTTGTGGATGTCCAGATTGTTTAATTGATCTCTGACCCAGCCCTCTTCAACTGAGGCAAAATCTTCCTTCCTCCAGACCTCCTCTGTGGCCTTGAAGATCTGGGAGTCGGCTTTAGCAGCCCTGCCCTGAACATTTCTAAAGTGAAGGACAGATAGAGGGTAAGAGAACACAAATGCTATGATCACAAGTTTACAAATAGAGAATTAAAACAAGAAGATTAAACCTTTTTCCCAAGATCAGACAGGCATTTAGTGGCAGGAGCCCAATGTTTCTTGAACCCAGTCCAATCCTAGAACACAAAGCATCTTTGCTTTTCTAGTTCAGTTGTTTTTTTCGTTCATGCAGAGCTAACATATTCTGTATTTTTCCGTAAAAGAAACAAACTTAACAATCCCTATTGCCCCTGAGAATCCTGCTACTGAAAGAGATACACAGTCCTCAGCTACCGCACCCACTGTGCAGCTGTTAGACTTCTACAGAACACAAGTGCTCTCACCAGCCACATGTTCTGGAGCACTTTCTTTCTCAGTTACCAAATAGAGTCACCACATATCATTGCAGTTGCACAACGTTGTTCAAAAGTGGTAAATAAGATAAAATTCATGGATGATGTAATTTTGCTGCCCAAAAAACTCAACAAAACACCAAGTTAAAACCGACCCCTAGCAAAGCAGCTAAAGTGGAACTCTGTAGCTAAGCCGTATCTCAGAGTATTTAGATGCTTCAAGGTATTTTCCCTCCTCCTGTTGAACTCTGTTGAGTGACTTTGAATGACCAGGCAGTAACTGCTTCCAGGAGGAAATGTAACTGGGAAAGGGAGAGACCCGGGGCTTGGTTAAGGTGTCAGGAAACAGAGTGTAATACAACAGAAGCCACTGGACTTCATGAAGAGAAAGAACACAAAAGGAATACTAACCCAATATGATTCTCCATCTATCTATCTAATCAGATAAGATTTATCTGTAAATAAATACCTTGCTTACTTGAGCTAGAAGCGAGTAAATCAGCAGCGCGGTGGTTTCTGGAGACTTCACAAAGGCTGCCCAGCCCAGCTTCCTGCTCCACAGCAATCTGAGGAAGGCTCTGAGGCACACCCAAAATAGCCTTAATGCTGCCCACCCCTCACCGTAGCCTGGGGAACCGGGAGCTAATCCCTCCTGAGGGGAAGCACCTGAGGTTTCAGTCCCCACACCGTGCAGTTGTCACGAGTTTAGTCCCTGGGCCGAGGGCAGCAAGGCAGGGGGCAGGGCAGGGCAGGGCGCCGCGCGGGGCAGGGCAGCCTCACATGCAGGCCACCTGGGCGAGGAGGGGGGGTGTGTGTATGTGGGTGTGGGTGTGTGTGTGTGGTCTCACAACACAAGTGAGGACCCAGAGCCATCAGGAAGAAGCCACCATGAGGGCAGCAGCTCCTCAGCTCCACTTGTGGGGTTCTGGGGCAAGGCCAAGGCCAGTCAAGAGCACCAGCCTCCCTCACCCAGCAGTTCCAGAAGCCATGGAGATGGACTGAGGACCTCAGCATAGCACGGCCAGCCCAAGGACTATCGGCTAGCCAGCCCACTAGGCACATCCTGGGCTTGGAGGCCGAGATGGGAGCTGATCAGGAGCAGCCTGCCTGGGGCTGACCCACTCAATTTCTACAACAAAGTGACAGGCTTTGTGGATGAGGGGAGAGTAGAGACTGTCATTTACCTCAGCTGTAGGAAGGCTTTTCAACACTGCTTCTCACTGTGTCCTTGTATCCAAGGGAGGACATTACAGCCAGGGTAGGTACGTGAATGACCAGCTGAATTTTTTTTAAAAAAGAAATTCAGTTGGATGATCAGGCCAGGCAGTAGTGATTACTGGGGTTTTCTGTACCTTGAAGCTGGTAGCAGGTGGAGTACCACCAGGCCTGTACTGGGACCTGTCCTATATTAACAAGTGTCCTCTTTCATGATACCAAACTAGGGTAGGGGAGTAGAGTCAGTCAGTACATTCAAGGGCAAAGCCACCACTCACAGGGACCTAAGCAGGCTGGGGGAATGGGACAACAGCACATTGCTGAAACCCAACAAGGCAAAACTGCAAGTGTGTGCCCCTGGAAAGAAACAACTCCTTGCAGTTACACCACCTAGAGAGCAGTCTGAAAGTGCTGCTGAACAGCAAATTGAACACGAGCCTGTAACATGTCTTGGCAGCAGAAACAACCAGCATCCCAAGTAATATCCTGTTGGCTGCTCCTAGATTGGCAAACAGTAAGCATACACCAGAGGCAAACTGAACTCCAAATTTCCTTAAGCAGCACACCATCTCTCCCTTTCACTTTATTAAAATGTTATAATTTCACAGAGCTTAGCCTGCAGTGCCACGATACCCCATATAGAGAAATAATTTCCTTTTCAATCAAGCTAAACATTACATAGTAGAGTTTTAAGAAATGCAGCACAGCACAAAGCAGTAAATTTACTGGAATACATTTTGTCTGAACAAAACAACGATGACAAACAGCTCCAAACAATTTATATTCCCAAGAAAGCACCGAAAATTTATAGAAACATAATTCAATCTTACTACCTTACTTGAATAAATAAGAGATTAGTTGATGTCTAAATTGGTATATAAAGTGTTTTCATAATAATAAACCTATCTCCCACAAAAACAGGCCCTGAAATCCACTTCAGTCACGATTCTATTAAGATTCTAAGAACAGTTTACGTAAAAGCTTCATAGCACAGAAATATATAAAGCAATAAAGCAAGAAATTAGTCACATTGGTCTGAACCAACACCACCAAAAAGAAGTGGGCTAAAGATGATAATGGAAAAAACTAAGGGGGTTGATTATAACCTGTCATTTTTAAGTTGTTCAGAGCATAAGAATAGCTGTTCGGTGAAGTAAGTAAGCTAGGACAATTAGATGCACTTGAGGAAAGATTATATATGATTATGGAAAAGTATCTTTAGCATGTAGTGGCTTCTTACAAAGGTATCTAGACAAGGAGTTTAAGGTTGGTCTTTTTAGTCCTACCATGTATGTAGTCCTTCAGGTAAGTAATTTTCTTACATACCCTTGTCTATTTACATTACATTCAAAACTTGTATTTCAGGATATATGGATTATGTAGTGAGCTACATGTTCGTTAAGATAATAATGCAGTTAGACTACTTCAAAAACAACCACCCCTCAAACTCAACCAAGTAGCAAATCACTGAGACATCGAATAGGATGTTCATAGTTTCATCCTGGAGTAGGTTCAGCCGTATTAACAGACCTTTTCCCACAATTATATTTGTACAGTATTTGTGATAGTTATTGCAGTATTTGTTAATTAAACATAGCAGAAGGGGATTCAAGGAGATGACATTCGAATCAGAACTCCAAAGGCTTTGAGGAAGCATCTTGATTTTTTTCTAGTTCTAGAACATAGCTAGTTCAATGTAAGTTAATTAGAAGTGTAAATCATCTCAGTTGGAGTTCTTGGAGATTGACTGCATGTTTAGGCACAACTTTTGACAACTGCCCCTACTCTACAGCATTGAACTGCACATAACTATCACCACAAAGTCCCCAGTCCAGGTCCACCACATATCGTGGCCAGTCACCTGTGGCATGATTGCTAGGCAAAAAGGGAAATTTTTAGTTATACACATAATGGCTACCGCAAGGCCAGAAGCCGTGATTCTTTCTAAAGAGAAGCTCAGAAGTAGGCAGGATGCTTTCCCTTGACCAGAGGCAGGATGTCATTGATCAGATATCCAGCAATATTTTGAAACTTTGAAAGGCAACATATCTCGGCTCCTGAGCACATTCAAGTTCCATCTTGAGAAGAAAAATAAAACCCAGTGCACTCCTGTGGTTGCCGAACCTCAATTTAACTAACTTCATAAACAGAAATCTCTCTAGAAAACTTGTGTTTTAAAGAATACGCACCAGAAGCAAAGCTAAAAAATCATCAGTGCATCTTAAAGGCACAATTTACTGTGCCTGCCAAGTGGCAGTTGCACCACAGCAATGCAGAACTTGTCTGGAAATCAGAGAACGTTAACTCACATCCAACTCCATGCTAGGCGCAGACAGGGGTACTGATTTTAGACTACTAGTAAGGTTGGATATATGAACATTAGATTTCTCTCTCAGCATTGAATGCAGGATACATATAATACTCGAAAAAGAAAATAATCATAACAGGCAAGTGATGTGAGCAGCCAGAAAGCTGTCCTGGTTAAAAGAGCGGAAAAAAGAAAACATGACTAGACAAAAGAAAACAACCAAAATGTTTACCAAACTAAATGAAAAATCATAAAGCAAATGGGACTCCTTAGGACTTTCTTGTTCCACTGTAGCTAGACACACAGGCAGAGGCTAGACTTCTGAAAGACAATGCTGGAATTTTATACATATATGCAAACATACATTTATTTAAAATTCAGAGCTTTCTGTACTCTCTATGTAGGAGTGAGCACTCTTGAGATTGAAGAAATCAAATCTGAAAGCCCTTCAATAGATAAAGAGTTCTATGTATTATTTCAAACCTATTCTGAATAGCTGATACTCTTCATGAACAGGGACAATTTAAGTACTTTAACAGGGTGAAAGAGATTCGAGAGTACTTCAGCAAAATTAGGACAATTATGTGCATTAGGCCACTATAGGAGCTTAAAGCACTTTAATGGGATAAAGAAGAATTTAAGCGCTGTGCACTATAGGATAGTTTAAAAAATGGATCAATTGATAAAGATTTAAACTAAGTTAATGGATACAGTAGCAATTATCTACAGACTGAATTGCTAGAAACAGATTTTAACAATAATCTTTTCACGAATTCATGGGGAAAGATTTTATTGCTACAGTGTACTGTCCATATTTAACAATTGGGTGAACTCTTTCTTTCTTCTAAAAACAGAATGAAATTAGCATAGACTCACCTAATACAGCTAATGTAGCTTAGGTGGTTTCTAGCTTTCTAATCACCCTTAAAAGTGTAGCGTTAAGTGACATCATTAGCAAGAGTCTGCCAACATTCTTCCTCAGCCAAATTTAACTGCGCAAATCACTTCAGCATGGACAAAGAACAGATGAGAGGAGAGAATAATTGTTTCAGTGGCTTAGTCTCTCTCCTGCATGCACATGACGGGTCTTATTGCACACACAGTTACAAGGGCGTACAGGAAGAGGAACTCTCTTCAGGTTTTCCTCTCTAAACTATACAGGTCCTTCTCAGCTTCTGAGCAGAGCTGCCACCTCTTCACATCTGTTTTTACTGCTCTGGCTGTGGACATAAGGAAGCATCCCACAAAACCCATGGAAGAGTTACAAGTTGCTTAGAGCTGACCAAGATGCTAATCGAAATACAGAGCAAGTGAGGGGACAATTTGCTGCTGAAGTTTCTTTGGCACTAGGTAACTGGTTTCCTGCAGAATACGATCTCTCTGTTAATCAGTAGATCCGTGCAGAGGATAATCTGCTCCTCAAGTATGCTCTTTTTTGTGGCTCTCAAGATCTGATAGGGAAAAGAGCTGTTTCTTACAGGCCAAGGCAGACAAAGGCTCTTTACAGAGAGAAAATGACCTTGAAGTACACACAGGGTGGTGAGGTAGATGGTGAAAGAGCTTGATAAAGCCTGGAACCATACACATTTTTACGTGCTCACCTCAAGACATTTTAAGGGTCTTCGTTTTCAGAAGACAATAAACTCTCCCACCTGATAATGGTGCCTCCATTGTATCTTAAATTGGATATCCCAGTTGGGTATCCAAAAAATCCCCAGTCTTTTAGGAAATTCTTGGCTTAAAATTTCAAGTATTTCAGGCTTCCAAGTTAGATTTCCAGCCAACATCACATAACATGAAAAAAATGTGTAACATTGCACAGAAAAATACTTTGGGTTTATTAATGTAAGTATTATTGTTAACGTGAAGTAGTATATAAACTGCATTGTTACTATTTCACAGACACTTCACAAAGAGCAGTATCAATGCATTCATCTTATAGGCATCTTCTTTAAATGCATTTTGGGGGAGAAAATTTTAAACAGAAAGCATATGAACTTCCATATGCTGAACATATTTAAGAAAAGTCACATATTTCAATCCAAACCTGTCATTTGCTTTACAGTATTAATTATTCACAGAGCTTATAGCTGCATTTAGCTTTGTGGTATAGAACTGAGGTCTGAATCCTGTAGTTTGAGCATAATGAGGTAAGCACAAAACCAATTAGTGCTTCATGATATGAAGAATTTGGAGAAAGAACTTTACATTTATTCTTACCTTAACAACCATAGGATGATTCTAACACGCACCAACTTAAAAAATATTTTGCAAGTATGTATGAAGTTTTAGAAAGAAAACAGCAGCTTCATTTATCAATTGTCCCATCTGAATGACACTGACTGTGTTACCCAAAATGTCAAGACGGTGTCTCTCTAGTCTTTTTTTTTATTACCACACTAGGCTAAGATCACAAAATTATGTTCAGAAACACTGACTTCCTTCGACAGGGAATAGGGAAACACCACAAGAAATACACGCTCATCTTTTTATTCAACAAGAATAAAACATGTGACTGATTAAATCTTAATTAACAGTTCACAAAAGGCTGCTTAATGTCATGTGGCATATGCATCTTAATTATCTGACTGCTCTATCACTGTTTGCATAAGGGAGGAGGCTGGTGCAAATTTTCAACTGCTTTTCATTTCTCCATCCTTCCATTTCTTTCTTCCACTTTTAAAGTAACAGAAACAAGTTCCAGCTTCCTAGTGATTTTGACAGCTGGATTTGATTGCTTTAAAAATGTTGTTTTCTTCATGTTCATTTTGTTCTCAGCCCTTGCAGCTGCTCAGATGTATTGCATCCACCTACACACACAGACATATTCTTTCCAGACTGTTATGTGATCAGGCATGCAAGTCCAAAAGAATGAGGCACTTTCAGGCCAACTGAATACCTGCTGTTGAAGTTGCAAAAATACTAACAATTTGTGCAGACTTCCTTAATATTGCACAAAAGTTCACAACACGTATATTTACAGTATATTCGTTTACATGTTCTATCAACAATTGTCAAGTTTAAGCCAGTTCTAAACCTGCAAGTCTACAAAGTGATAATTTTCTATAAACAGCAGCAGAAATTAATCAAATAACATTATTTTGTGCGCTTTTCTTGATAAGTTTAGATTTTTGAAAGTATGGAATTTATCCTTCCCTGATTTTACTTACAATAGGAAGTTTATTTAGGTACTCTGATAAGTAATCACTTTATCCTTAATCATGTTCCTTTTAGCTGCATAATTCAGCAGCTAATGTCAAGAAGAAATTCTTGACTAGAATTGGCTCTTAATTCCATTTAACTTTCAGACAACAACTTGATTTCATTTAACTTTAAATGTTTACAGAATATTCAGGACTTCTTTCATGCCCAAGGCTTATGCAGAGTAAAGCAACGTGGCGTATCACTGACCACATAAATCACCTGGCAGCACGTTGGGCACAATTTCTGTGTATGAGACTCCTGATGAAAACTGCATAGTAAGACCAAAGTAAATATTTGCCTCTGATAAGTTCTTCAAGCTTTTGAAGAGAGCAAACAAAGTAGGTGCAATTTAGCTGAACGTAAATGTATTTTCTTTGAAAAATGAAGTACTTCCACTTGTGCATGGTCTGTAAGCCCTAAAACTCAAATACTGCCAGAAGAAGGGGGTCTACACATTTTAGAGATTCTACTAGACTCGGCTGTAATTACAAGTTCTTCAACACTTTTGAGAATTTACCCCAAATTACCCCAGTTTCAACTTTCAAGATACTGTGGTCTACCTGGAAGGTTTACCTCTCCCAGCCACCCAGTGCAAGTTATAAATCACGGACAGTTTTTGTATTGCTCTTAGCTCTTTCTAAACGCAGATATGAAATGAAACAAGTACTGTCATCTTGGACAGCTCACTCTTAGCAAGACTTCTTTCTGGTTTCAATAACTCAAGCAAAATTTTCCACAAAAAAAAAAAAAAAAGGCAGCAGAAACTGGCTATTTCCCTCCCTGTAACTTCTATTGTGGATGCTCTCTTGGAAGAAAGCATTTTAAGAAAAAAAAAAAAGAGCTTTAAAAGCTTTCTCTCTGTTTTTATCAGCTGCAACTAAAAAATAAATCAGATACTGCTGTTGCCCATACAATCAAAAGTTAAAACATAATCAATATCTGCACCGCAAAGTAGACTATCATGCGTTTACTGTGCTCCAAAGGAAAACTCTTTTCTAGTGACTGTTTCACTGTATAAGGAAAAAACCTGCATAATAAATGTAATCTCTAGCACAGCTATCTCAATGGGCAGAATTCAATGGGAAGATTGTTAATAGGGGTAGTGGTTTTTTAATGCGTTTTCTTATGAATCTTCATTTCCTGACCTCTTTTCATTTTCTGTCCAAGGTGAATCTCAGCATGACGATGCTTTTTGAAATGCTAAAAGCATTATAAGTAATCTAGCACATTCTGGTTTTTAACTTAAATTGAATCCAAAGAAGTGAAGAAATGAGAGAAGCAGAAATTTGTGCCAAATTAGGTGCACTTCACTGCATCCAGATAAGGAAAGCATAAGCATACAAATTTCACGTCTCTGGAGTCTACATGTAGGACAGAAAAGGATTACATTGTCCTGATAAGTTTTTAAAGAGTGATTCTTTCGCATGACATTAGGTAGGCCTTACTTATTTCCAGTTATGTTACCAGTGGTGCTTTTTATGAAGCTTGTTTTGAATTCTGTCAATGCTAAAACCTATTACCTGGGCCAAATCTGTGATATTTTTCTTTTCTGTTATGTTCCTATTTAGCCTCTTTCGCATTTTACTTAACATTTCTTCTTTGAAATCATTGCAGTTCATCCAGTGAAAAACTGTGAGGAGAAAAGCAAGCCTATGCAATGAAAGGAAATCATACACACAGCATACATACATGTCATTTACACAACACACACAGATATATACAATTAAAATCTCCATTCAAAGAAATGGCAAATGTACAATTTAAAATAGCTTTTCTTTTTGAGAACTCCTGTGAATTACTCTTTCACATTCACTTGTGCAGAAATGTAAGTAGGGCTAACAAGACACAAGCCTTACTTCACCGGGTTTACTTAGTGCTGAACAACTGTCCAAAGCACCTTGTCATTGTCCCACCTTCTATTGCTCCCAGTCCACATACAAAATCCAGTTATACTACTATTTTATGGAACCACACATCACCAAACCTAAGATTAAAGGGCTGCATTTTTTTCCAGGTGATGATATACATAGGGTCTTGCCAGGCTGTGCAATAAACCTGCTTATATTGCACGGTCCCCCAGCCGAACTACCTCTGCTTCCAGGAACGCAAACAGAAGCAGCAGGTATCCAAGTATTCAGATCATGTCATCTTCCAAGACTTAAAAAGAAAATAATTATCCTCTGGTAATTGAAAATACAAAATGAGGTTTAACATCATGTTCTGATCTTTTTATTTCATGCTGTGAGAGGATTAATTTACTGAAAATGAAAAGTGCTCCCAGACTGCTATACCTGGCCCAATATATCACTGGCAATCAGTGCTGATAAGGTGTTTGGGGAACTAGATACAAGACTTCAAACCTGACCTACTTCAGTGTACAGAAGGCTAAAAGTGAGACTTTCCCGTTGTGACTGCTATACAGCTTTAGTCAAGTCATTTGCTCTCACTGTGTCTGTTAATTATTCTGTGCACTAGGATAATGACCCTAGGCTGTTTTGAAGACAATTCACATTTTTCTGTTACTGCAGAGGTACTTTTCCAAATCAACAAGATTTCTCTGGCCTATTACCCAACTGGCAGCGAGCAAATATTTTCCCTTCCCTACAGAAATGCAAGATTATCCCTTTAGTTAAGATTCTTGTAAGCCTATAAATAGGTTTACACAAGACCACAAGTTTGCCAAAGCTCTTGAAGAGATTCTGCTTTCATTATTTCTTAGAATGAGTAATGTCCTCACCTGGGGTTTCATAAACCAGACTCTTTCTTCAGGTTTGATTTCAGCCCAGCAATTCACTGGCTTTCCAAATGGCAGACAATCCTACACAGCCCCTTCTCAAGCTCTACCAAGCCTCTTTCTGTCACCTCTGAGGTGAGGCTTCATGTTTGCTCCCTGCTCTTTCATCATAGCACCTCAAGTCCCTCCTGTTTCACCATGTATCCCCCAGTTGTGTATGGGGCTGCTCGCAAGAGCAGCAGCAGTCTCTCTGTTCTCCGGAAAGAACAGCATGTATTTGTAACCCATTAGCCATTCTAATGTAAAATAAACATATAAACCAAATACAATCCATCACATAAGCAAAGCAAAAGGTAGTTTGGGGGGATTTCAGTTGATTATAATTTGTTAGGTAGTTTTGTTAAAACAGAAGATAAATCCTGACTTCGTAAGGAGGCATGAGTCCTAAAAGTCATATACATAAATATACAAAACCTTAAGTTGACAAGATGCTTTCCATATTTTCAGTGTTTTTACTTTAGAAAGCTTTACAAAGGTTTGGTAGATACATCTCTGAGTGTTTACATTTTCTGAATTCAAATGTTATCTAAAAAATGTTTTTCTGACTCTTGAAAAATATTTTCTAGATACCTTTTCAGAAAAATATTGTCACTCCAAAGCTGTCAAGTGAAAATGGTAGGTTTCCTCTCACTTTCAAAGTTGCCCAAATTAGAAATGTAGCTCTAAAGCTGAAGAAACCTTCTGCAAGCTCAACAAAGATTCTTCAATACTAATAAATTTCTGAAAAACAATGTTGTTTTAACAAGTCAGCATTTACAAATCAAATCACATTTCATGAAAAAATTCCCAGGAAGCCTAACAGCCTGATGTGAATCTTAGCCCCCCAGGAAGCCTGAGGCAAAGCAAAGAGAACCGCTGGCTGTGGTAACTTCTCCAACTGCCCTGTGCTTTCTGTCCTATGTTAAAGAGGAAGTGATTATGGGTGCTTTTTAAATAAATAAATAAATCTGCCTTCTTTGTAATTATAAACTTGTTCAGAGTGATTTATACATATTAAACATTAAATCTCACTGAAGTTAATATTTCTGCAAAACAATTTCTGTATGCAACAAAGAAAAATGCTAAATATCTGTGATATGTGCGGACATTTTAAGATGCTGCATTTCTCAAGTGTTTTCTGGGTCTGGCATATATAACTGCAAAAGAAAATGTAATCTGGAGTCCTTGAAATAGAAATGATTGATAAACTACTCTGGACATTAGAAAAAGAGTTTGTTTCTGAAAGTGGAAGACTAAGTAGGAAAGGCATTTTTCCCCTGAGTTCCCTGGGATAGTCACAGTCCCCTCAGCATTGTGCACATTTCTGGTAACCCATGTATTTATTATTCTTACAAATAACTTTTCTCCAGATTGCATTAATCAGTTCTCAAGGTTAAGAGAAATTTGAAAAATCTTGATTAAGACTATTAAGGAGTTGTCCAAGACTCACAAAGTCCTTAACCACAGAAGGATGTTACCTATAAAATATTTCTTCCTATAAAAATAAAATGTGACTAACATTAGCTGGTGTTAGAGTCCTTTTACTGCAGTCAGTACCAGCCTCCTGTCATTGTAATCTGGAAAGAAGCATGAAGCAAAGGAGCCTAGAGGTATCCTTACCTCTACTTTACTCTGTTTGTATCTTTCTCCTCTCTCTTCACTGATCGCTACAATCTGAATTCAAATATGGTTTAAACCACCACACATTGTCACTATCTTTTTGGTCTCATATTGTTTTTTTCTGCAGCCTGATTAATATAGAATGCATCTTAAAATCCTGCGCATTTTACTTTCTACATGGCTCAAAAAGTTGTAGCGCAAAAACTACAGTTTTTTGTTCTCTAATCCTTTATCAAGAGAGTGCTATGTAGAGAAGAAACATCTTAAAACCCCATGATAAAGTGGGGCTGGGGGGAAGTCTTCTCTACCCACAGAATGGAACAGAAGTGGTCAAACTTCATGTGCAGGTTTGTTAATGCTGCTAAATCTTATTCTACCAAAAGAAAGAACAATGAAAAGTATTCCTGAATCAATTTTCTCATATTTTGAATCTGTACATAGCTCTTAAAACCTACAACCTCTTTTCTATTTCTTTTATTATCCAGGTCACCTCCTGAAAGACTATTCTATTGTAAGTCACAAAGCACAGACTAGGAATGTATTTATTTATAAAAATAAAGCAGTACAGTTAAGAACCCCGCACAGGTGAAACTGTACATGTGAATTTGTGGAAATCATCTTCAAAATACGCAGCACCCAACAAGTTACTGGTGGTTTACGTTAGCGTATCAGTGATGATGTAAACTTCTGTATACATCAGTAAAGACAAATGCTATAATGTTAACTCAGGTTACAGGCAGCAGCGTTTCATTATTTCACTTGAAAAATTCTGCACAAATCCTTATTCAAAGTCACAGGAAAGAGATAAGTCAGGATTTAACACCATGTGCCGTTGTGCCTGCATCCTCTCACAGGCAATGGCCTTTCACTGCAGCAGCCCCCCTGCACACCCTGCTATGCTGGGTGTCATACTGCAGTCCTGGGCCCTAAGAGTTTACCTATCAGATGAAGTAGAGCAGACAAAGGAGGGGACAAGGAGGAGAATTATCTCTGGGATGAGGCTGTAGGAGAGACAGATGTACCTGAATATACCCGAATAAATTAATGCGTTGGTCAAAAGCCACGGGCATTAAAAGAGATATCAATCCTGCTCCGATGCGATTCAGAGATATCCTGGTATATTGATGATAGGGTTGGAGAAGAGTACAACAAAGTTGTTCTGCCAGTTGTGCAAGCAACAAAGTGAGTAAGAGTGAACAAAGACAAAACTCAACAGCACACAGAAGGTTTAAGTTTACAGTCAGGTTGCAATGTAGAGAACAAGTTGAGCTAAGAGAGCACATTAGTAAGTGTCAAGTATTGTATCTGCAGAGGTACCATTTCCAACAGTAAATCACAAAACGACTTTACAGAAGAAGCCTGTAACAGTTGTATCTTCGGGGTTTTTAAGAGCTCCCTCTCTAGCTAATGGCAATGAAAACCAAAGAGATATTCGTGTTACCTTTAATAATAGAAAGTCTCAGAGACCAAAAAGAGAACATACAACTGAAGCCGTACGTGCATGAACAACAGGACAAGTCTGGTAGATTCTCTCTAGCTTCAAGACGCAAAGAGGAATGAAAAATTTCTGCTTTTTCAATTCATTGGGCTTTAATGTCAGGAGCTCATACTGCTCAGATGGATGCATAGTCTGCTTTGTCTCTTTCTGAGTTTCCAGTTGGCTGGATTTGATAAGAATAAATAGCAGTAAATGCAAGGAATGGAGGGAGGAGGCATATTCCAGAGCTGACTTACACTGCAATATCTGAATCGAAAAAAATATATATAGGTCAATGCAATTTCACTCAACCTGTTTTTCAGACTGTGCCATAAAAAAAGTAGATTGCCCTTAATGAAAGCTTGCTTTAAAATCTCAGGCTAGAAATCCATACACACGGAGACAAGATGGGGTTATCAACAAGGTGAAGAAAGTTTTTGGATCTGTTTATTACATTCTTTGCAAAAGGCTTCGACATAAGCTACATCGTCTTTGTTGTCCAGAATGTACATACTCAAAAAGAAGCATGAAAGAAAGCAGAGAGATGTATTTGCAGCTGTCCCTTATGCTAAACAGCTTATTCTCCAGCATCAAAATCACACTGCACCTGTCCAAGCTTTTGCTTTTTCCACATACGGACACATTACTGCAAAATTAGCCATTTAAGAGATCAAATTCATGTTCAAACACTTGAACCCTGCTATTAGATTGCTTAAAGATATATATATCGTGAACCTAACCAATTACAGAGATGGCAGCAAAGACTCCACAGTGTTGACTGAATGTACCTCACTCTGTCCTACCATTTGTCCTCCCCAGCCACGCTGCTCCCATATAACTGGGTGCCAGTTTCTGACCCATTTCTGCTTTGCAGACTATGTACAGCTGCCCTCTCTTATTTGAAGGGCTTTATTGGTCTCTGCTTTTCTATCCCTCCTAGAGACCTCTGTCACTGTCCCTCCACAGCAGGGCTGAGCCTAAATCCATAATCCACAACTACTCATTTGTGAGAGAACCCACTTTGAGTGTCAATACAAACTCTCTCAGGAGAGGAGTCAGACATGGATTAAAAGAGACCATAGTCAGGAAAGATTCACCGAGTTCCATTGATGATTCCCTAAAGTACCAGTAGCTGCCACAGCGATTAAAGCAGTTTTCTGCTTTTGTTTTCTGACTCCCCAACTTGTTCCCCACTGAGCTCTAGATGCAGATGAAAGGTGTAAACTTGCTTCCTTCCTACCCATACATAGCTCACACAGAGATAAGTTCAGGTAGCCCACCTAAATCAAATGCTTTGGCCTGAAAAAACAGGTCGGAGTGAAATGTTTTTCCACAAAAGTCTCTGCTTTTCTAAAGCAACAAGACTGGAATAGCAATGATTTTTTTTTCCTTTTTTATTTTTTCTCAAAAGGATTTCAACCTCTACAACTGCAATTCTGTTCAGGAGAAGCTGAAGATACTTCGTATCTTTCAGAAACAAAACCAAAATGAAATTAAAGCCCACATGACTACAATTAATATGGATTTTTTTCTTAGAACTTTTGCATAGGAATGTGTACAGTTGCACAACAATAATACTACAAAATTCAGAGGCAAACAGATTTCAAGTAGATTTCAGTTCATAAGATCAGGATCAAACCTTTACACTCCCATTCCCACCGTAACCTTCATCCGTTGTACCTATTCGAACAATGAAGAGTTCGCACACATTCAACTTTTACATCATATACACCAGATTCACCACTGCCAGAGTGTAACGCTTTGTAACACCTAAAACCAAACTATTTTGCTTTCTTTATGGCAACATAGAGGCAAAACCATTATTCAAATATGCAGTCTAAGTAAACAGGAAATTAAATGGAAATATCACATGCGACAATTCATTTTTCAATCCCTATTGAAAAGAAAACTGTTTTTATTATTACACGTCTTGAAAATCTCTTCCAATACATTAACATGATGCAGCCATTGACAAATTTGGATGCCTTTTAATACATTCGGAGTTATTTAGATCAATCTAAATCACTCTTAGTTGCCAAGAAAGTATTTGCATGTCAACACAAAGAATGCCTACAGCTAGTTCAAGTAGGTTATGAGACTATGAGACTCATTACAGCATCATTGTAAGAGCTACATTAGGTTAAAGGAATCTGTGCTGCACATGGAATTTAGTGTATAAGACCTCAATTCCTAGTTTTGAAAAAAATCCTTTAGGAGCTCTGAAAAAGGCAGAGGAGGTCAAGAGAGGACACATAACAAAGATATCAGAGCACTTTTTAAATTCTGTATCTCAAGCATCTGACCACTAAGGCAGCAGTGTAAAACCAGCAGGGTAAAGCCTTCTTCAATCCATCTGAAGAATCATGTGTGTAAGAAGAGATGTACAGTAATTCCTCCTTTTCCCACCAGAAGTATCAAGAATCTGAAACTGGTTCTGTAGCTTTAAAATGCGGGCAATAAATTGATGATGAAGAAGAAATCATTAAACTACGTATTTGACTGTACAAAACCAGGGATGTGTAGGATATATAAAGCCCTAATTCAACTATTTTCAGGTTTTATATCCCCGGAAGCAAATGCGTATTCTAGCTTCTACCAGAGGGTGACCACCACTAGTGCCTCAGTAGTAATCTGTAGAGGAGTATTTTAAGTAGTCTATGTATAAAAGTTTCAAACAACAAGTATTTCCATATGCATTGGTGATAATAGCACTGAGACACAAACACCATTTGCTAAATAGCGTGCATGGAAAACCCTAGTCAGGCACATCTAATTCCCCCTAAACACAATATGCTCAGATCCTTTTGTAATAAAGATCACACATTGTCAATGCATGTGGTTTAGATGTTTCACTGAAAATTCTTTTTACAAAACAAGGACAAAATTTCATTATTTTTCTCTATGATATTCAAGAGACAGGTACTAGAAGGGTATGCTACTATTTGTACTACAGGCATGCCTCAGCATTTTCTAGATATGCCTAGAACAGCATATGCATTTTTAAGATACACAAGTATCTCAGTATACTCAACACATACAGAACTGGCAGATGCTAGATTTAATCAATTTGGGCCATCTTGAAAAAAAAAAAAAAGAAAAAGCTTCATGCCTTCCTAGTTTCCTTCTTTTTTTAAAATATAAACCAACATCGCTGTGAAAAAACAAGGCAATTTAATATTGAACTGTAGGAATCAGGTCAAAAGTATTTAATGAAACAGGGTTTGTGTGAAAGTAAAAATAATAATCATGCCTGCTTTTATTTGTCACCATTTTTAGCAGGGTAGGTAGTAATCAAACATTTGCAGAAGCAGCAGCACACTGCAATAGAAAGAGGATCTAGGGGATATTTTTTTCTACCTTTCTTATCTGCATGGATCATCCTCTATTCTGTGCCCAAATTCTCAGATGCATGATCCTCTCTATGACAGCTCCAGAAACTGCTATAAATGACCTAAACAAAAAAATCAGCAAAAAAAACAAACCAAAAAAACCCAAAAGAAAAACAACCAACTGAAAAACCCCCAAGCCACAGAGGTTACTGTCTTCTAATGCAAACATTGCTATGAGGAAAACAAGAGCTAATTTGGCTAATCACAGCTCACCAGCTCTCTCACGACTGCATCCTGTCTGCAGCTTGGCAAACCTTTGCTTATAAGCTCTGCTCCTTTCCCTGCCATGATTTTGAAAACTGTAACTGCAATTCCATTTGCCACAGCCTAACGATGTTAGCGACAAGAATAAAAAACAACCCTGGAAAAAAGAATAGGAGGTTTCAGCTGTACCACACTGAGACCGTTCAGAGCAGAGGTGCTGCAAAACCCAGTACAGCTAAATTACGTAGTCGTCTTGAGTATCATGCTTCTCCAGTGATTCCAGGTAATCATATTAACAGCTTCAAACCTTATGTAATGACATCATTTGAACACATTGCTCCCAAAGGTTTGATACTAGATCAGGGAATTACCATTCATCACACATTTATGACAAATCTAATAGTATGAAAAGATTTGTCACACGATGCAGCTTATGTTAGTTTCTCCCCTAACTGCAAATGTCTTCTCTTAGCACAAGCATCTAATCTTGCCTGGAGCTAAGATGATGTACAGCAACTCTTAATTTGATATTGGAAGGACTTTACCTGAGGTAAGGAATGGGAAGCTTCGGTAGCCTTTCAGTGTGTGATTTATGGGCTATATTTTTCAAAACTGTTTAAGTGCCTTAGGAAGACAAGTCTTTTTAAAAGTTAATAGAATTTAAGCATTGATATTGCATATTCTAAAATCAAATATCGGCTGCTTTCTTGTTTAAAAGAAAAACAAACAAAACCACATCCGAAACCTGACATATGGCCCATGGATGTTTTAACATTCAAAGCAAGAAACACAGGTGCATCATAAAGAAGGCTGCGTAAGCACTGGAAAGTCATGTCTTACAGGTATCTATTCAGAAGATGAAATGAAATTGCAATCACAGAAGCATCCAGACTGCCAAAGAGACTATGACCTGACAAAGATCCACTAAAATATAGCTCTTGTGTCTTCACCTGCCCTAGAGAGAGGCTGATTTTGTAGGTTTGGTGGAATTCAGAATTGCTGTAAGCAAAACTTAAGCGCCAAATATTGCAGTGCATACAGTCCTCAGGTGTACAGGCCAGGCAAATGTTTCATCCAAAGGTACAAAACAACATCATCTCAGGAGTAAATTAGAGCCTGGGTGATTCTTACACCTCTCAGAGTTAGGGAAGGTAGTTGTTCAAACATATATTCCTGTGTAAACATTAAATACCTGTCCTAAGAACTACTTCTTGTCCTGGAGGGAGTTATTTTACTATCCTCCTCCTATTTCCTTATACTATCCCCCTCTCTGTCCTTTACACATGGATAAAACATAGATGTTCAGTTATACTTAGAAGAAAAAAAGGTGAGAATTAAAAATACACCTGCTGGTGTTACTTTTCAGTTTCCAGTGTTACTTTTCAAGTTATGTCATTACTGGTTCTTTTTTTCTAATTGCATGCTTGCTTGAAAAACAAGTTGGGGTTTTTTTTTGCTATTAATTTTCCCTTTGCTGACTTTCTTCTTCATGGCCCTTATTCTTAGGCATCTCCTTCTAATCTGTTTTACAATACTACTTATAACTTGTGATTACTTTCCACAAGTTCTATATTTTTCTTTCATGCATCACTTACGCCTATAAAATGAAGATGTGTGTATTCAAGTGAAAGAGAGGTGAGGACATACAGAGAACCTGTAAGGTCATTTTATCACATGCTTCATTAATTGCCTCAAAAGTGACCTCCTCCCTCTGTTTTAATTTGAGCTCCTTGAGGACAGAGATTTTTTTCCTTTTCGTTTTGTGGTGTGCTCAGGGATATTTAGAAATGTCACCTCACAAAAGAAAGAGAAAAAAAAGGGGAAAAAAGCCCGCTGAAACTCAGATTATGACACTTTTTGAAAGCTGCAAGGAAATGATACTTTACCTCAAACTGTCAGATGCATCTTCCAAAATCTCTCATTGCTATGTAATGCATTACCATAGCAACTTGTTTCTCCACGGATACAGAACTCCCCATGGGCAGACTCTACTTTGTCAATGCTGCCGCTTCTCTGATGATGCAAGGAACACTGAGCAGTTAAACAGCAAATCATTAAAGCAATGTGTCCCCAGTGACCACACTGAATCACAGAAGGAATGGATACCAAAATTATGGCAGGGGAAAAGAAGAGAGTGAGAGAAGCTTGCAGCACTTGGTGTAGGAGGGAAATAAATGTGATGGAAAATAATAAGCAAAGCAGGAAAACAACATCTAATGCTTGATTTCCTTAAGGAAAGAGTAGCACAGTATCACTATTTTGTAGAAATTGATTGTATAAATCCTGACATTGATACACTTCATTCACCAGTACTCTGGTCACAGTTTTGCTCTAGGTAATACAAACCTTGATTAATATTTATCTGCTCAATGATGGCAGTCACCTAAATGACCAGCCACTGTATTTGTGACTTCAAGCATCTGCCTATATATTTTGCTAGGCATGAAAAGATCATCAAGATAAAAACCTCATTTTTCCTCATCTGACTTTGATGTCTCTTAATCTTCCATCTTCTTATCTATGCACATGAAACTCTACATCAGCTGATTTCAGCATCCTGCCCCACCAAACACAAGTCAATCCTCCCTCAAGTAGTACAATACAAATACATACTCTTCATATACTTTGCACGTATGTTGCCTCAATATCCAACATGCAGAGAATTTAGAATCAGAAGCATTACAACACTTCTGCCACAATACACAAGGAATCAACGGCAAAGGTGGGAAAAAAGCCTTCAGTTTTCCTAATTCTCACTGTTTCCCTTGTAGAGTAACAACTGAAGTCATACAGACTGGAAAATTAAAAATGCCTGTTAAGAGAATTTTTAGATATCTATTTTCTGCACGGTGGACAAATCTGAAATGTTTTGTCTTGTGTTTCTACATAATTGTGGAACCAAGGCTCATTCTTGAAAACGCTTTACTTTTAATAAATAGAAAATGTTGCCATGTGCTTAGGAGCATGCACAGTTCTAGCAACTTACACAGTTCGTACCGTTCCTCAGAATTCCATTACAGAATGAGTAATTCCGTATACATCAGAATGACAGAGTCAGGATAAGTTTTTTTGTCCTCCTGAGCTGCAGGTACATCCTCCCACACTCCCTGTGCACTTAACATGAAAATGAAGCACATCAAGAATGTGTCTGCACTTTCACATGGCGAGACTATTAAGCATAGGTAACAAAGTTGTCGCAGCTATAGCACTCTTGACCTAACGAACCTCAGCTATGGTACTGGTGGCATGTCATGCTGCATGGAAGCTGCATGAAAGTCTATCTGTGCTTTCAGGTGTTCCTACCTACTAGGGAAAAGAAATGTGATTAAAAACATGGCAAGGAAAATCACTTTCTAATATCTGTAGTTTATGGGTGCAAGATGGGACTCCAGGATGAGACAGAATGCTGTTTCATTAATAATATGAAGACCTTTCTCTTTCATAATCAAGGGTTCACACTGTTCTTTGTCACTGTAAAAGGTCACTGAAGGTGTAATACAGTAGGGATCACTTGAACAAGGGTGGTTCTGCTCTCCAAGTCCCAATTTCCCCCACACTCTTTTGCTTACTTTCATTCTTTTACTGCGAGGGTGACTGAAATGGGCTGCCCAGGGCAGTGGTAGAAACTCCATCCTTGGATACATTCAAAAGCTACCTGGACATGGACCTGGGCAACTGGCTTTTGCTGGTTCTGCCTGAGCAGGGGGGTTGGACAAGAGGACCTCAAAAGGTCTCTTCCAACCTCAACGATTCTGAAGTTCTATGATAAGTCAGGATACATAGACATTTCAGAATTCCATTTATTGCCTCTTAAGAAATCTCCGACATCTAGCTCTGTGTCAAGGTCCGAGGTGCTGTGCTAATTTGGTTGCTAATGTGCATTTGGCTTTGTAGCAGCCTGTATGGGTCCTTCATAACTAAACTGCCTCAATTTTATAAATGCCCTCTGTTAAAAATCCTGTCAGCTTTAGGTTCTTTTCCTTTTGTTCCTTGACTCTGCACTAAGCACAGAATGTCATGATATTAAGTCATTCTTTCTAGAAAATGTCCGCAAGGCAATTAATATTGAACTTCTTCAAATGCTGAGCCCTGTGTGAATGACATTTTGCTTGTTTTACCAATTCTCATGTTGTGGAAAGACAGTTCATGTGTATAGTACAGGAGTCAAGGGATATACAAATCCATTTGCTTTGATATCTGGAAAGACAAACCAGTCTTAAAATATTATGAGCTTCAATTAAAATACAGCTGAGGGCAACTGGCTAAAACATGACCGTGAGAGTAGCAGAGCTAAATGCTGACAGAAAAAGGGATGGACTGTTAGAATTCAAAGCCACTCCTGTAACTAATAAACGCACTCAAAGACATGTTCTCATCGGAGCAGTTCATTAAGTTCAGCCAGTTATTACTGTCGGTCTTCTTATGCAGAAGTTAGAAATTCCTTCTTTGTTTTGGGGCTGATTTTCTATTAATGAATTTAACAATACATGATAGAGAACATTCCCTCTCAGAAAGGTCAGTTTGTAAACAGAATACATTAAATACAGTATCAGCACATATCCAATACAAATATGCTCCAGAGACACCTTAAGCAGTAACTTGGACTTCCAACTCAGAAGCTTTTTCAATTAAAGACTTTTTTCAGCTCTGTTGCTGAGCTATTACACGACCTTCAACTAGTCAACCATGTTCTCTTTCTCTATTTTACACCGCCATAAAAAGGAGTTTGGATCTGATCTACTTCACAATTGATGTGTTTCAGTGTTCTTTAGGCTGTGAGTGGTAAGGTTTGTGGATCAGAAGCCTGCATAGCTGGACTGAAACATATTATTATAGCCATTACCACTGAACAATCCTCATACTTAAAAGAGAAAAAACTATTTTCCATGCACATATGCAGAAAAGTCCAGCTGCAGGATATATATACATTGATGTTTTTGAAAGATAAATAATTCAGGAAGAAAAAAAGAAGGTCTAGAACCTCAGAGAAGCAATACATCATCCAAAAAAATTAGACTACATCTCATTCTGAATACAAAGCCATCTACACATGGTAGTGTGTGACAAGTGTTGAAATGAAAAGTAACAGAGGTTTGTTCCGTTTCACTGCACACTTTTGCCTAACGATACATGAAAATGTCAACCTTACGTACGACCACAGATAACTCTCTTGACTTATTATCACCTTCACTGGGGACAGAATCCATTTCCTTCATTTGCAGAGGTCATCAGTGTGATTCCAGTCCTTAATGGAAAATATACTGCTATGTCAGGATGGGCAAATAGAAGTAAAACACCAATCCACAAAAGCAACTTTGAAAAAGTTGAAATCCTTCTACTGAGGGACTAGTTCTAACTATAAGACCTTTAGTCCTTGCAATCATGTACTGTGTCATTACTATCACATTCATTTTTAATTGGTTTCTGTTATAAGTCTCATGTCAATATTTTTCCCTGTGAAAGATGAATGCAAAGCAGACAAGATGCATCCTGTCCAGAAGACACCCATTGTGGCAAGGTGCACCTTGCTCTGTAGCATACACATGACTGCTTTCAGTGGTAAACACTTGGGGAAGAAAAGGGCAAATGGGAACATGAGACGACTATTGTTCAAAACAAAACTTTTCTTCAAAATCAGAAAATAAAGCAGGCAAGAGAAATACAGTCACAATAAACAACTATTACTATTGCAACTACATTATCCTGAAGGAAAAAGAAAGGAAGGTAAAACACTTTGTTGTTTAAGTGACTTATTTCCAAGTTTCTAAGGATGTATCTTCTCCTCTTCTTAAGAGGGAGGTACAGGAAGAAGGCACAGCAGCTTATCTCACACAGCCCTGCTCCGATCACCAGACTACTAAAGATTTGGGGTCCTCAGTCAACAGTGGCAAAGTCTCTATATCTCCCCAGTTTATAGACATTATTTTTAGAAAACAAAGTATTACATGATTTTAAAGGGTAGGAAAGCCATTCCTAAACATCCTGTTACCCATCATTCACGTACTCTCCTGGTTAAGGGAAAGGTGCAGTAGCAGGCTCATATCCTATGACAATACAGGTAGAGTTACTAATTAAAACCAGACCTTCCCTCACAGCTGCTCCTTACACAACTATCTCCCCCTCCTTTGAGTACTGGACCATAGGATTAGAGGATGGGTCATCTTGTCAGACTGTGGATAACACCAAATCCTTTTGCCTGCAAAGATGAAGATCAGTATACACCAAGCCTTTTCTAAAGGGCTTGCAACTGCCTGAAACTGAAGCAGAAGGAGGAAGGGAGAAAACAGGGACAGAAACCCATTTTCAGTTAAAACAATTCATTAGTATATCTAATATTGCTCAAAACTGTAACCTTGTTGTTGGTCTGAACTATTCCCTTTCTTCTGTTTTCAGTTTTCTGAATGGTCTTCACACATTGAGCTAAAAAATCAACCACCTGCATGGCTCAAATTATGCTCTATTGCTGAGAGAAATACAAATAGATTATTGTCACTGAAAAGTACAGAAAGTTGGTAGGGATTGCAATTTAGGAGAGTTTTGCTGCAAGGTGGCACTTAATACCCTCTTCACAGTATTTACTCGTGCTGCACTAACTCATGAAACAACGCCAAATGATGGGATATGACAGAACACGCTCTTCCTGCTTAACACTAAGGGAAAAAGAGGACACAGCACAGGAGATCCAAATTCAAATCTGTAAATTGTTCCTTGTTTTAATGATTCTTTCTATTTTATCTTTCCTTGTCAGTGCAGCAGAAGAACACTATTTGTGACAGTGATTCATTCCCCTTTTTCTGATCTGCTATCTTGTGACTCAATTAAATTATGGGAATTATATACTTGCATTTTAAGAGTTGTGTAGACATCACTGATGTCAGAGAATACCTAAATTTTCCATACTTACAAATGATTAAGTGTTGTATTTAATTGCTCAATTTGAAAAGGTTAAATACAGTCATCTTTCTATACCTCAGTTGTATTGCTCCATTTGAGAAAAATATCATCTCCTTCTCCGTTAAACACTCTGGAGTTCTGTGCTATAAAATCAATGTACTCATCTCTATGCAAAAACATTCAAAACTAAGTCTTTGTAGAGCATAATAAACAACTAACAGATCAAAAATCATGAGAATAAATAGGAGGTTCACTTCTCTGCCTAAGATGGGTATCTTTTTCTTCTAACTTCAAGGGACTCAGAAATCAGGGACTACACCTTCATAGCAGACGTAAACGAACCTTTTCCTCTCCTATCACCCGAATGGCTTTTTCTCCTACCCCACGTAGTCCTTCGTACAGAATAAGCAACTCAGAAAAGGACAAGACCGGAGCTGCGTTGTGGTGTGGCATCTCTAGGGCTCTGGAAAGGATCTAATAGCAAGGGATAATTAAGAACAATTTAGAGCAACACCAAAACTGTTCCCAGCTTTACCAAGAACTGAAGCAGATTCTGGACAAGACAGGAAAATAATAGTAGTTGGGTATCACACCTCTTCTCCATACGTGGTCCTTGACTGGGTACAGCTGTGCTGAATGTGGCAGCCGGAACCAGAATCTTTAGAAAATAAAACTAACACCAGTTAGATTTCTGTCACCAAGGAGCATCAAATTGGGATTTGAGAATGAAGCCAGGTTCTCTGGCCCATGTGTCCATCATCAGTGCTAACAGGTAAATTCAGAGTTAACCCAACTGTACACCTACGTTACATTGAGCAGAAAGACCCTGCTCAGCCTCAGAGGAGCTCTACAGTTACATCAGAATGATAGGAATGAACAGGGTTAAAACTTTCCTGGTTTCCAATGAAGAAAACAGTGATGCAAGACATGCCCAGGGATCTGCCCTTTGAGATGTGCTTATGATTAGGAGAATTGACAATATAAAAATAAATGACAACACAGCATGTCATAAGAGAGCACTGAGATTCTGAAACAGCTAGTAGAGATCTTATCAATTCCTCACTCCACAGCACTGTCATCTTTACTGCAGAGAAGACAACACCTAAAAATGAGCTTTAAAAATCTACCATGGACACAAATGTTAAGGAAGCACAGGATGAAATCTACAATTAACAATAACTTTTTAGAAGGAAGATTTTACTAATCTATTGCAGAAGGCTGGTTATACTGTACAATTTTCAGGGAAAATAAATAAATAAAGGGGAAAAAGAGAATACTATTTTTGGCTCCCCATGAGGGGAAAGACAGGGTAAATTCAGCTTTGAGCCATCTCGGAACTCATATTCTGGACTTACAAGAGCAGGTCAAGTTTTCAGCATAAAGTAGAGGAGGAAAAAGAGAATAAAATCCTGCTATAATTAAAACGCATTTTCCTTTCAAGACTGCTCGATGGCTGTTCCGCTACCTAGAGCAGCTGCCAAGGCACACAACTATAAACAGTGCAAAGGCTTCATTCCTTCTTGCTGTCTCTGGTGAAGGTACAGTCTGACTCATTTAGGGCAGCCTCTGGCTAGATACTGCCTGTGCTCAAGGATGTCCTCCCTCAGCCTATTAAATGGCCTTTATGGCAGCTTTAAAGCCTACAACAGAAGAGAAAATCCCTCCCAAAGGCACACTGCACTGTAAAATCACTCTATGATTCTTACTTATAAGATGACAGCCATAGCTCTCTGTGTAACTGATGCTTCTTTTAAAACCACCTTGAAGAAACAATCAAATTCTGTGGCCAGAGCAGACTGGAGCAAGGCTTTCTGAGCACGCTGGATTCAGACCGATAACTAGCAAGCAAAATTCTACAATCTGTGCTACGCAGAGTCAACGAGACGGTCACTATAGAGTGCAAGTTATGAAGAGTCTGTGAACAGAAATTCTTTACAATTCGTCTTACATATTGCTGTATTATCCTTACTAACAACAGCAGTTTGGGTCAAAATATTCATATTCATTCCTTTTGATCTATAGAATACTTAAGTTGCAGTCCCTGTAGGCAGGAATTTGAAATGCCAGAGGTTTGAGTGAACATTACACATCTTTATGAGTTCATTACTTGCTTTGATTTATATGCAGCAGGTCATATTGTGCAGCAGTGTAAACTTTACAAGTTGATAGAAATAACATTGCTGAACCTCCTTCTCCTCCCAGTAATGCATTTATAGCCCAATTTAATGGCAAATGTAGGGCCCTTTCTGTAAGCATACAGCTTATTTCAGAGATTTAACTCCTGTCTCATCCTCTGTTTTTCTCCATGTCTCACTGCTAACAGATGACCCACACCGAGGGTTATAAGGGACTAAATCAACGAACAGTGACAGGACACCACCTTCCTGTGCTACAGACCAAGGTTCAAACCCTCAAACCCAAGCTCACCTCCATTTTACACCAGGCCAGTGTTAGTGAGGCAGAGGAAAGAAGTGGGATAGTTCCAAAATCCAGAAATGCCAGTGAAGTTTGTTCAGTTCAGTTTTCATCTCTCTAGCAAATACTTTCTAAAAAAAAAGATAAGAAGGAAAGAACAATCTCTCTGATATGATTTTTACCAAGGTAATACATTTCCCTATGGGCAGAGATATAGCAGTGCCACTTAAGCTAAGATGCCAGAATTCAGCATCCATGCGGAGTCACAACCATCTAATCAAATAGCAGCATAAATTAAAGCTGTCAAGTAGAATCCTGGCAATATTTGAGGCATAGCATCTACAGCTCTGTCCCTAGGAGGGGACCAGCTTTCCAAGGCAGCAGAAGCGCCTACTGAACTATTTTATTTTAGTCAGTTTACTGGCTAATTGATACTTAACTTCCTTGCTGTTTGGGGTTGCATAGCAACATTTACATATTCATTCCACAATTAACAGTACTAACTGTTTGATTTTGTGACAATAAGAGGTCTGTTACGACTCCATAGAAAACTAGCTGAATTTTAAATAGCTAAAGGATGAACAACTAGTAAAATCAACAAAACTATTATACAAATGTATATATATACACACACCATTATATTAATGTTTACTGAAGCTGAAAACATAATTGATCTTACCACAGTAGCTGCATCTGCCAGACTCTTAGATTAATCATTAGATAGGTGTGAGGATTTTTTAAGGGGGCCATTTGGAATATGGAAGTTTGCAGAAAGCTTGATAAGGGAAAGTAAGATGTATGCAACACTATTCATAGAAATTCTTCCAAGATGTGCTGTGGGTAGAAGCACAGACCATTTATAAAGATCTTTCTTGACATCTGCTTGCCTTATTCTAAAGGCATATGCATCCACAAATCTGGGTGTCCTGAAAAAGAACACCACCACTGTCCTCGGCAGATCCCACAGTCTGATGCATTTAAACTTTAAATCAGGCCAAATCTAAGTAAATCAATATTTAAATCTGATCTATATCAGCATAAATGAGAGCAGATCATAGGTCGCTTTTAAGTCTTTTTTCCTACATGTCCAACTGAAAAAAAAAATTGCCTTTTATCCTTGAAAAATCTCTGCAATTGCAAGATATGATTGGTTAGAAATGAGTGGGAAAATGACAATTTGTTCCTATGAAAACTTTAGAAAAAGAAATATGTTATCTCCATAGAGCTTTTATTTGCTTTTAGCTGATTTGATTCAAATATATATGAAGAGAAAAAATATTTTTAAGTCCCCCTGTTTTCCTCATTTTTGCATATAAATACTGAGAAATCTCCCAGGCTATAATTTCTAGTGCTATTTTCCTTAAAACATTCTGTATTAGTCAAAATACTATTAATCATTCACTTCAAAAAAACCTCAGATATAAAAATACTAAACACTTAAGTATACCATTTCTTTTTCATTTAGAAAGTGTTATTGATAATAGTCTAGAATTGCAATTGTGATTATTCTAGTTAATTGATGATATGTATTCATGCACAGTATCCCCAAGAAGATGATTTTCGATATGGATTTCCCATCTTTCAGGAGCAACTGAGGAGGTACGGAAAGGCACAGACCGTAGAATAAAACAGCTCTTCAAAGGCTGCAAGATGTGATCAGAAGATAAGATCAGAAGATAAGTGTTGAAAACCTCAGCACATGAGAAGCAGCTCCAGAGGAAGCAGACATCTCCAATCCATCTCAACATGTTAGTCAAGACATCCCTGAAGCCTCCATACTGTAGACATGGACCGAGGGCCAGTAGCAGTGTCGATTCTGTACCTTCACAGAGTGGGCAAGCTCAAGAAACCGAGAGTGCTTGTCATCACTCTGGGGATGCTGCACTGCTAATACTTACCACAACAGCATGCTGCTGAGTTTTTCAGTGTCTACCATTGCCAATGAACATAATCATCTGCAATGTAATTATGATATTACTGTAGACAAGCGTAACTGACAATTGTATTTGCTATTGCCATGCTTGAGTTCCTAGACTTGTACGGTACAGTCTATATGTGCTGTTAAAGATCACTAGCTATATACTTCCTAAAGCCACGGTTTCTTCCCTTGACAGACAGTACTGCTGCTGATTTTGCTTCCTGCTAACAGCGAGCCCAGAAAGGGTATAAAGATCTGATGTAAAGTTATATGCTATAGATATACACTAGATACGCTATCACACTCAATTTAAATAAGAAAATAAAGCCTTCAACGTATTATCGTTAAGTAACTTACACTTTGCTTTTTCTCATTAAAAGACATTTAAAAGGAAGCCACTACATTTATACAGGGTTAAAGCCAATGAGAAAACTCAAACTACTCACTCATTAACTCACTCGTATGCCTCCCAGGCCATTACTTCCCTTCTTATTACCCACTTGCAATAAACTTCTTACTACCTAGCAAATTGCAAAAATAGAACGATGGCTACAACGTTATCTGATTTATAAATAGAAGAAAGCAATGGCTGAATGTGCATTACATTATTAATATTTATGATACAGTTTTCCTAATACACAAAATGATTAATTACTTAATGCACAAAGTGTTCAGGCATGTTCTTTCCCAAAGATTATTATTCTTTTTATTGTGTTTGAAAAGTTAGTTCATTTACCTGCAAGCCCAAGAATACGGAGGTTTTTGTGTTCAGCCAGTATTTAGAAGCAATGCAAGTCACAGTTAAAATTTGAGATTATCTGAACAGTACTATTTGCAATGAAAATAAATATTACAAAATAATTGTTGGGCATAATACACGTGTATTGCAAATTATTACCAAAGAGGTGAGAACGCTTTAAAACAGGTTTATATATTAATAAATATTGAAAAGACTGATTTAGGCTTCTATTTCAGAAAAATATTAAGGATGAGTGCTTTTATCTTCCTGAGAATTTTGAGAGTAGTCTACTTTACCTGCATTGAATAATACATTTATTGAATTTCTCTTAAAATTCTACTCTTTTTGAATCACCTCTTAAACTTTATTCATCAGGCAATTAATGAAGATTAAGCTGCAGTTTCCAGTTCTATGAAATCAAGAACCCACAGAATCTGAATTAGAAAATAATAGTAGCTACAGCAAGCTCATAGCTTCTTGTGTGGAGCAACAAATAAATGTAGCCATGTAACCTATAAACAAAAAGTATAGCTACATTTATTTCTTACCTGTATCATCACCATCTGCATGGTGGCAGTGTGCAGAAATTGTAAGGGAAGGTCAGGATGACTGTGTCATGTGACACACAAAGCAAATCATTATGGTAGTTGCTTTAGAGAACAAGAGTGTTTGCTTTGTTGTGAGATAGCAGAAAACCAGGGTATAGAGATGTCATCTGATTGTGCTTCTCTCCTACAAGACGTCTCTATCTCTGATTTTTAAGACTAATTTGGTGTGGAATGAGAGAAGTAGGAAGAGAAAAATAACAGAGGTACTTTGACAGTGAAATTCAGGAAAGATTTTTCCTTATTCAGAGAGGATTGGTTGACACATAAATCATAAATGAGAGAAAACAAGTTACAGTCTACATCTTGTGCACTCCAGTGAAAGTACAGAAAACCTGTCATTGATTTTTTTTAAAATAATGGAGAAGAGACAATAGTGAATTGATTTATTTAGCACAATGAAAGCTGACAAGAAATTAAACATTGCTAACTTTATTATGAAGTGCTAGATCAATAGCTCTGCACAGCATGTTCCATTTTACTAATTGTATCAGGAGACCATGAATATTCTGACTGGTGAGAAGGAACAGAGATTGAGATATGGAGGAAGAAAGGAAAAAAAAAAATTGTCAAACAGGCTCTCTCTGAAGAGTCTGACTTTGCTGAAGTCCAGTGCTGCTACTCTTTAGAATATGCTGCCTGCAACTCTGAGCTGACTCTCTGCACTAATCCCTTATTGCAGTGGATGCTACTGAAGGGTCAACACTTTCTGTAACGTTACCAGGTCAGTGATACCTAATAAACCACCACTTCTCCTATACATACATTAATACTTCATGTAGCATGAGGTAATCCTTGGCAAGAGTGAGGGTCATAATAAAATAAAATTATCCTAGATATTAAGCAAAAATCCTTTATAATTGTCAGTTAAAATTTACAGTCCACGTTACGTATTTGTACGGCCTCCAACACTCCAGCACTGCAGCATCTCAATACAGGTTTTGATGTATCTACCTCAGATTTCTCTAATGAAATACAAAAGAGCCCTCAGTCTTGTTACTTTGAAAGATGAGAATCAAAGCACAGAGTAATTAAGTGATTTGCTCAAAGTCATCCACCACAAGTCTGTGGAAGAGAGAACTGCAATTCCATGTTTTCAGGATACTAGGCTACAAACCACACTTTTGTAATCTGCTTAATTCCCTCTGTCAGGAAACTGTCTCTGAGAAACAGTCACAGTCTACCAGATCAAGACAACATTTGGAGGCAGCAGTACATCACAAAAATCAGGTACACTATGTTCCTAAACCTCCATTCTAGCAATAGGAGACAGTAAAAGACTGCTGTCCTGAAGAAATGAAAGGCAGAGAGATGGGGGGACAGGCGACAAAGGAAGAGAGACTGAGGAGGAGAGAGAAGGGAGGGGCAGAGACTGAGGGAGAGACAAAGAGCAGAGAAAGACAGACACACAGACACAGATGTGTAGAGTTTGAGCTCTGGCTCAGCTCAGTGCTACTAGTCCAGCAGGAATACCTCCAACATTATGAAGAGGTTAAACCTACCCAGGTGCCACAAACACTGGAGACAGTGCAACCTGCCTCCCAAGGGATGATGCTGGCTTCTAGCTCCATTGCCTCTAGAAGATTGATTAGATGGTAAGCAGCACAGCTCTCCATAAGCAGCACCAGCCCCAAAGACAAAAATACATATTTAAGCAAAAGCAAATACTACTTTTATTGTCATCAGTAATTATTTAACATAAAAAAGCTACAGTACTTTTTTTAAGATTGAGTTAATACATGAGTATTAAAAACAAGATTTAAAAAGTTTTCTTTGTTATTCTCTGGAGTAGGAGAGATTCTTGACTCAATTTCACCTTATGTTGGGTTTTCTACTTCATCCTCCTTTGACATCAAAATTAAATATTTTTTTCTTTTCCTTCTTCATCTTTGTCTACCTCAATGGTAAGTTTTTCATCACAAAACAGATTAATGTTCTATTTTAGTCCCAGAAATTGGAAGACAAAGCTATCTACAGTTCTGACAGGCTGACAGGAGCCTCCCTCAACCGAGACAGGTTGCACAACATTCTCTTACAATAGAACTAAGTTATTCACAAATGAACAGCAGAAAGTATTCAAGGATTAACTCACGAAAAAAAGTCTCTTGGTAGATTAGCGGGACAGTAAAAAACCACCCAAATGAAATCCTGACTGAATAGTTGAAAGATCTTTGGCTATTTAGAATGGATTTGTCTTTCCTGAACACCTTTAAAAGTACTTCTTTGTCCCTCCCCCCAAAATAAAAAGTTAAAGCGATTAATTGCAAGCCTTTTTACATTAGACACTTTTCAAACTATGATGAACATTTTGGCTCTGTTCTGGTCATTTATTTCTTGGGCCGGGGGAAGAAAAAAAAAAGGCGGGGGGGGGCATTTTCCTGTGATTTCGGTTTAAACTAAAATTCTTCTAGTACTGATTCTATTCTTACCTGCTTCTGTTTTCTAGGTAATATAGCTTAAAGGAAAGATACTCAATCAACTAGGTGGATAAATAAACAATTGCACTTAAGTTGAAAAACAAGGGAAAAAAATCCAAATCAAAGGAATAAAGAAGGCATCTTGAACAAAAAGAGGAGAAAACCAATAGTAAAGCGTTAAGATCTGTACAACTGGGGGGGGGAGGTAACACCACACAGAGAATAAGAACTCACTAATGATACAGATCAAAGGAGAAGAATATGAATAAGAGGGATGGAAGAAGTTCTGAATGAGAAGTACAACATCAATATATAAAATATGAATAATTGTAATACATCAAAGTACCACTCAAAATTCACAAGTCTGAAATTTAGGCTTGAGATTTATGAAGTAATGAGTAAAGGGAGAACCATCAAAAGCAGTAAACTTCAGAATGAATTCTGAGGGGAAAAAAAGGTAAAAGCAGAGAAAATGTTACAAGTAGACAAGGGGGTCCTGAAAGCTCCTAAGAAGCACTACAATTAAGAAAGTTTTACTTTAGGGAACAAGCATTTCATTAGAGGCTCAGGGATCAGACGAGGTCATAAAACATGGGTTGCTTCCCAACCAGTCTGTTAAACTTCTTGTTTCTCTGCCTGGCCCTCTTGTCACCTTACAGAAGCAAGCAGCCCCCAAATATGACTCCACTCAAACAGAAAGGTAACACTGCCTGTCCCATCCATCCCTGGGAAAAGGAGCTGAATTTTAGCTGTGCTAAATTAAAACCACACTCATCACAAAAATCAAGTCTATGAAGAGTTATGCCTGGAGTCTGGCTAGTCATCGATCACTTGAATTTATGTTAGATTTGTTTTAGGCACAGGGAGAGAGAACTCACTTTTGGTTTTAAGCTTGCAGAAGAAACTACTGTAAGCATGCTGGAGAAAAACAGTGTTTCATCTAGTACCTTGTTGCTTCTACCAGAAATCCTAGCTCTTCGTTCATCCCTGAACTATTTAAAACCTTTCCCCTCCAAACCAAAACCTGAAATCACAAGTTATTGGGGCAGGTTTTATCATTTCACAAATGTTTTTACAGGCTGCCCAGGGAGGTTGTGGAGTCTCCTTCTCTGGAGACATTCAAGACCCGCCTGGACACCTTCCTGTGTGATGTCATTTAGGTTCCTGCTCTGGCAGGGGGATTGGACTTGATGATCCTTTGAGGTCCCTTCCAATCCCTAACATTCTGTGATTCTGTGTGTTTTGTGAGTACTCTGTAAGGAGTGGAAAATTTTCAAGATACTTTTTACATGATCTACCTGTCTATCATGTCCTTAAAGGTAGAGACAAAGAAGTATCAGAGCTACTCTAATATTAGTTAGCTGGAAAAACAAGATTATACTATTCAGGTATTTTAAAAGCCTCTTACAATTGACAGCCCGACCCAATACTCTGGGAAGCAAATGGAAGTCTTGTAATAAGCACCACCAGATTTCATTCACCTCAGACAGGAGGTGATTGCTGTAGTACAGAAAATTGTGACAGACTTAAGTAATCGCTGCTATAGTAAATCCAATTAGTAAACAAACATCCCTAATGCCAAAAGTCTATTCCATGAATGGCTGATAGAAGTGTTTCGGTTGAATGATTTTGTTGCACATATCCCCCGTTACCTGCCTTTTTAATATTCTGTTCATTTAATCAAGTTGAATAAGTAACTCAGTAAATATTTGGCTGCTGTTCACTAACTCAGATACAACAGACTTCATCCACTCACGCGTCTTCTATTCAAAACATAGAAGGATTGAAGTAGTCATAGTGAGCTGGTAACGGAACAGAACTCGGAACCACCACCTTAATTCTGAATTAACAAGTTTCTGAGTAGTTAATTTATTTTTTAGCCTCCTATGTTGCTAGCAAAGTGAGATGACAAAGTTAGGTGATCAGAGCAAGACATTCAAGCTAGTAAAATCTGACTGCATAGGATGGGCAAATGGACTTGATAATACAGACAGCATGAATAAAAAAAAAACACAAAAAAAATACCCCCACAACAGTGAAATTCAGTGTTGATACCTGTGAAGTGATGCACATTAGATGAAAAGCAATCCTGGACTGATGAAATCTGGCACTCTATTAGCATTTGGGAAAATGCCCTGATATCTTGGAGCTATAATAGATCGACTAAAATGTCAGTGGCAGTGAAAGAAAATAGCATGTTGGGAATTATTAGGAAAGCATGGAGAACAGAACAGGAAGCATCATTATGGTGCTGAATAAATACATGGTGAGTCCACAATTTCAATATTTTGTGCAGCTTTGCTTCTCGCCTGCCTTAAAAGGATCTACTGAAACTGAAGTAGAGCAGAGAACAGCAACAATGATTAAAGTTATTTCAAGAGTATTTAAATCAAGTGCACTTCATCCTAAGAAGGCATAAACCAAAGAGAAATGCAAAGCAAGGAACAGCACAGACAAAGTGGAAAGGAAACAATTTCTCCCACTGTCTATCAACAGAAAAAAATTAGAAGCCAAGTAGTAAAATTATCAACATGGATGTTTAAAACAAGTATTGCTTCATGCAATGCTCAGTTGCACTGTGGAATTCATTACTTCATGATGCTGTGGATGCAAAATACATACTCGGACCTAAAAGTCATTTGATGCATAGAAAAAAAAATAAAAAAATTCTACTGACACTTTCTATGTTTCCCATTAAGGCAAAGTCAAAAGAAAAATTCACTACAGGAAGTTATTGAAACTGAAATGGATATTTATATTCTTCTCTGTGAAGCATTAATGATGGACTCATTATTTTCTCTCTACGAGAACTTCTGGGACACTTAGGAGAAACTCCTGGAACAGTGATTGGGAGACTCGTTCTCTTTAACACCTGAACTGGTGAGCTGCAGGAAGAGACCAGTGATGGGAATCACTGTTGAACTAGGAAAAAATACTGTAATGACAGAGATCTGAGATCAGTTCCCAGCTCTGCCTCAGTCTCCTTGCATAACCTTAGGCTGATTAGTTTGGTTTTCTATTCTCCAGATTCATTTGTAAAATGAGAGCAGATAACTTTCTTCCAGTCCACTACTCTTGATTTACGATGTAACCTCCTTGGCTCAGGGCTCACTTGCCTGGCACAAAGTGCCTGACATTACCTAGGACAAAAAGGCTGCCTAGTTCGGGCTTTTAGATATACTTGTTATGGAACACAGTGTATTAAGATTGTATTTGACTCATTTTACTTTTTTTTTTCTACTATATTTTGACTTTCTGTGAATCAGGAATAAACATTCTCATACAGTTATTTCCCCAGTCCAACTGCTGTTTATCTTTACAGCTACAGGTGTGAATCGAAGTGTTGCCAAATCAAGGTAAATCAAATGCTGTTTGAGTAATACCTGCAGAGACTACTTTGCTCTGCCTACTAACTTGAGTGCTGTCACTACCCCTCAGAGGGGCCAGAAAGGAGTACTAAAGCCATTCGCAGGACAGTGTAGCCCAGCCCATGCAATTTAACTTTCATACTAAAATACAAAACAGGTGGGTTTGACTCCAGACAGATGCAAGAGCCCCTTCCTTTATGCCAGTGCTTGGTGAAGCTATTTAAATAAAAGTATTTGACATGAATGATTTTAAATAACACACATTTTCATAGCATTAGGTTAAAAAAAAACCCCAACTTATTTTACATGCATTGAAGGACTCTGATTAACTTATTAGCATACAGATAAGTGTATTTCGCTTTGCTATGCTTCAAGCAGATACATTCTGATGAAGCTGGTGTTTTAAAAATCCACCTACTCTGACTTACGGTGTAATTAATCTGTGCTCACAAAAGCATAGAGCAAAACATGTCTACAGAACCCACAATGCCACAGAGACAAGGGCAGACTGCTTATGAGGTGAAAGGCCAGATGTTCTCCATACAAATGGATTTGTACAATAAAAATAAAGTAGAAACACAAAAAAAACCCCAAACCGCCCCCCAACAAAGCCCAGTCAGTCTCCGCAGACACATGCCCTTTAAATTGACATTAAATTGCACATGGAATTTCCAACAAATGAAAAGTACAGTGGACTGTATGTCACATCTGTCATTCTGAGCTCCCATACAGGGGCTGCTGAGGCATAAACCAGGCTTTTAGTTGCACTTTAATTTCCATCCGTATTGAAGGGTTATAGTTTTTTAGTTTTCTCTGTAAACAACCAAACTTCTCTCTGGTAATACTGGTCCAAATTCAACATTGCTTTATCTTTATCAATAGCCAAGACCCAGTGAAGGCAATGCAAGTACTGTATTTGTAGCCATATTGTCAGAATGTGGTCCTGGATTTATAAAATGCTTCAAGCTGAGTATTTCTGGCCCCCAGCAGCCTTTTACAGCACTGATGAAGCATGTGTAAAACCTAGTAACATTCCAACCATTGCTGAACTCTTGCCTTCTGTTCTTGATCATAAAGTGGGTTATGATTTACTATTGCCTTCAGGTGGAGGGTTTTTTGCAATTAAATGCCTTGATACTCTATTAGTAAGAGTTCATTGAGTAGGAGTAGCCCAGGAAGCTTTTAAAAGGGTTAAAGCTTCCTTGATTGGCTTGCCTCTGAGTGCCAGGTTCACAGTGCATTTTATTCTAGCAAAGGTGATACATAAGATACTGAAAAAAAAAAAAAAATCTATTTTCATATTGACACCACCTTTCCTTTCTATTCAACATTAGCTTCAACCCAGTTTTGCAGAAAATCTTTAAGTCAAAACCATTTTGAATTCAAGCCAGTGGTAGAGACTTGCCATGATCCGTATTGCTGCAGTGCTTGCAAGCAGGAACAGCTGCCTAATACAACTCCTACATAAAGAAAAAGCTGGTGCATCCCCAGGAAGTAACGCTGTAATTGCAGAAAAATGCAAACAAACAACTGAGAGAACATCGGGTAATAATGAGCTGACTATGAATATAATATTGGCATAGGAATTACTGCTAGAAACCTTGTTACCTTAAGTTGATCATCTCAGACCACAGGGCACTCATTTCCAGGGCATTATCTTGAGGGTTACCCAGGCTGAGCTTTCAGAGTTTTCCAAGGGAGTGGTTGAAGGATGGGAAGGTAGTGTGAACCAAAATAAAAGCAAATTTATTTTCTTTATTTTCTTTTCAAGTGTATTATTGACACTACGCCCCTTATAAAAAGTCCCTCTCCAGCTTTCCTGTAGACCCCTTCAGGTACTGGAAGGCCACTATAAGGTCTCCCCAGAGCCTTCTCTTCTCCAGGCTGAACAAACCCAGCTCCTCCAGCCTGTCCCAATAGGAGAGGTGCTCCAGTCCTCTGATCATTCTTGTGGCCCCCCTCTGAACTCTCTCCAACAGATCCATGTCCTCCTTGTATTGGGGGCTCCAGGGCTGGATGCAGTGCTCCACGTGGAGCCTCACAAAAGCAGCAGAGGGGAAGAATCACCTCCCTTGAGCTGCTGGCCATGCATCTTTTGCTGCAGCCCAGGGTATGGTTGGCTTTTTGGGCTGCCAGTACACATTGTCGACTCATATCATATGGCGCAGTCTTTGCATTTTGAGATGACAATGCTTAAAGATATTTCATGGTATCTACCAGCGGCATTAAGAATCTATTAAATAACTTCTTAAGCATTTACAGTTGCCCTAAGGCCCAGACTGTCCATCAACAGACCATTTTATCAAGAGTCCCTGCAGTGTTTGAAGACATATCCAAAGCCTGCAGCATCTGCCATCAAAATCAGGATTCTTCATGCCAAGACTGTCCCTCCTGACCACAGCTCCATGTGTACGTACGCATGCAACTGCACACAGCAGTGGAAAAATCTCAACATTCGTGCTGACAACTTCTCTTGTTAAACTAACTTGAAAAGACTTGGAAAGGGCTTAGCACACACTTCAGTCTGCACGTCTGCTGCCCCTCTCTGTGGTTTATGATCTCCAATACATCAATAGTGTGAAAGCATTCCAGTGATATATTACTAATACATCATTAGAGTATTGGCACCTTAGTGATGAATCGCATGAGCACATTACTAAAGTGCTGTCCCTCTGAAGACATATTATATAAAAACAATTTCCTTTGATATTTTTTTTTTCTTTAAGGACTTAAGGTGCACATTCACAAGCTTATTTCTCAGTTGTTCTGATCCCTGCCTAGTACCTTACCCTGCACCACTGGATATACGAAACAATGAAATCACTACAAAGCATTATTCCACAAACTGTAGAAATGACATGAGCAGGTGAAAGGCTGTGAAACCACTCCACCCCCACACCAAAAAAACCCACACACTAATGAGCAACAAGAAACAGAATTACAACATATTAAAATAATTACTAGTAGAGTACAAAATAGAGGTTTGCTTGAATACAAAACAAAGCTTGGACAGTATGAATTTAGCAACTCGCTCAAACAAAAGCTTCAAACCATACCGCATATTGCCTTTTTTTTAGTGCCTATTTCACAATAAGAGGAAGAATGGTAGTTATTCATGAGCATTGCTGGATTTGAACAATTTCCAAACTGCCAGACTCTCATCCTCTTTCTATATATCTGCATCATTTTGTGAAGAAGTAGGCATCATTATTCACATTCATCTAAAGAAAGTCAAGACACAGAAAGGTCTGCTGATTTACTGAGATCTTCTGATAGCTGAGAGTAGGAGAAAGGCCTCGTGAAGTCCCTTACCCACAGCTATCAAGACCATCCCTCAGATCCTAAGTGCTATTTAATACCATAGAAGATATTTATTTTGACACCTATACCATTCTCCACATATCACAAGAAACTTCTCAAGAGCTTGTGGCTATGGGATTGCTTCTTTGAAGCACAGCCTTCTGCCTTCACAGTGAGGGCACTCTTTGCCCTTCTTAATTGGCTTAAACAGTTACTTCCTAAGATAAAATTTTAATTTGGTTTGATTTATGCAGTTTTGTGTTGGTTCTTTTGTTTGCTTATAATATACTTTCCAGTGCCCCTTAGATGCAGAACTTGTACTCTGAAGAGTAGTTAGAATAACTCTGCCTTCAAACCACCACATCTTCTTCCTTGTTTCACATTTCCTACCTTTCCCTTGAAGTCTCAAGAGCTATTTTTCCAAGTGATTAAGATATGTAGGAGGTATAGAAAAGCAAGCGCTCTCCAAAAACCTTCCTGCTAGCCTCCTTTCTTGAGCACCATCTCACCCTAGCTTACACAAAGATGGAAATAATGAAATGATTTTGTCATCAAATAGAGCAATGGCTACTCTAATTTATCTCCTCGTTTTAACACAGGTCCATTTCTAGTCAGTATCTCTGCCCATGTTGACATAGAGATAAAGGACATTACAGTTCCCGAAGCTGTGCTTTCCTTTTCCATAAAAGCTAATTGTCCATCTCTCTTCCAAACAAATTAAGACGCTATTTCAGTCAGCAAAAGTCATGTGTCCAACAAAAGACACCAAGTCTTAAAGGCATGAAGTACAGGTTATGAGAACAAGGCAAAGTCTAAAGCCAACAGAAGGATGAGGAATTAATGGCTAAATTTGCCTCAACCTTCCCAAAAATATATAATCTCTGACCATGCATCCTTTGGCCTAAAGAAGGAGCAAGTAAAATGGGGTTTACACTCTTACTATCAATGTTCAGTGAGTAAGCTAAGCCATTTGCGATGTTTGGACACAAAATGAAGCAGATATTGAACTAGTAGAAGTGAGCATGAAAAACACCAGTCCCTAATGCCTGAGACTAAAGAGGGCAAAAGATCTGCATGAAAATACCCACCTTCTTCATCACCTGAATATCCCAGAAAACAGAACAACAGTCAAGTGTAAGTCAGTTTAAATCCACTTAGTTACAGTTTACTGCCATTATTTGGTCCCATCTCAGTAAAACATTCAGTTAATCAGTCCAGTAAGTTGCCTATTTACAAACTCACCAACATTCACTTCCATGGTATTTTGGCTCTTTCCTAATCAGAGGGATAATAAAAATCCAGGAAATAATAAAAATCACTCTCAAACTAAACAAAAAGAAGCAACTCTGAGACTCTAGTGAGAAACAGAGTAGAAAAACACTTGAGAGTATCTTCAAACCTGCTAAAAGCAGCATTAGAAGACAAAAAGCTCTCCTGCAAAGAGAAGCAGCAAAGCACTTAGAAATGCTCTCTTTATTCTGGGCAGAATAGAAACTCTATTCCTCCTTGGCAAGTCTCCTGCTTACATCAGACGGTGAAAATATAGAAATATAGCCTAGTAATTATTGATGGTGTTTTGTTTTTTTTTTTATACCCAAGATAAAAGATTGTCAGGGACTGTTTGATAACTCTTTCCAGAAAAAAAAAAAAATATATATATATATACACACACACAGCATAGAATATCTCTTTTAGCAGAACTATCTCCATCATGCGCCTCTGGGATACTCTGGTAAAAATGAATGGATGCCCACATGATGCAGCAGCACATGCTATAAAATGCTCCTAGGAAGATCCCAATACATTAGATGTGCTCTCCCAGACTTTGCTATCCTTTTCAGACACTAAACAGATCATATTCTATTCTGTGAAGGATTTAAGAACGTGAAGAAAGCTGAGTAAGGATCTGGGACACAACAGAAACAGGAGCTTTCATTCCCCACCAGCAAGATAACACACCTTCTAAGTCAATATATTTTTCTGCAGGTTCATATTCAAAACAGACTTTAAACCACAAATTGGTTAGGAGAGAAATCAAGCTATATAGATATAGTTAGTTTAGTTGTAGTTTTCAAATCAATTTGGGCAGTGACTTCCAAAGCTCGCTTAAACAGCATTCAATTTTCTCAAAATCATGAAAGCTAAGAGTACATTTTATTGGATCACTGACTGGCCTTTAATTCTGGAGACAATTAAAACAAAAAACGCGACAGGATTGAAATATGCAGCACTTAGGTCAGCGCACATCAGGTTGTGTATTTGCGCATCTCTACGTGCCAGGAAAGATGGGAGAGGAGGGAAAGGACAGGAAAATAAATGTTGTTTTCTCAGCCTGCAGTGTTGCCGAGTATCTTGTTAACCAGAATTCTGATAATAATTCTGATCTTACAATGACTCACATATACAAAACATATCATGCTGAGGTACATTTTGTTAAGAAAAATCTTATTAGAAAACAGTAAAATAATCATGACTTCTGAATGTTTGCATATATTAGTTGCAACAGTAGCTCTTGCATAGGAGGTTATATCGATAATTTAAAAATCGCTTCCTCAGACTAAGTATAGTGGAGTTTTACATACATCTATTATACTTCAATAAATTCCATATTTAACAATTACTCAGTGTTTATTTAGTACACAGTACAATATCTGTCTAATTACATACAGATTTTCAAATCTCATTTTAAAGTAGTACAGATACTGAAAGGACTGCCAAACCCTTTTTTATCCAGCCTTGCTTTTGATATCAGTTTCTCTCAACTTTTGCTACACTCAGTCAAATAGATTTTTTTCTACATCTTAATGTCATAGTCAGGTCCTGGGATTTTCTGGTCTGCACTCCCTTCCCACAGATAAACTAACATAAGGTGTTTGGTTAACTTGACTTCTAACCTCCCTGGGTCCTAGACTCAAATGTTTTGTAAAGCTCCACATAGGCTTCTTCATACCATGAGAATCAATGAAAGACAGGACAAGGCCAAACACTAAAACAAGCATCAATTATCATAAGCCCACACCGAGGCCACGATCCCACAATAACAAATGGTAGTTCCATGCACTACTGAATCACTTACCAGTGTAAATTTGATCTGAATCACTCATATTATCCAGACAGTATGGTAGGAGTTTACACAAAAGGACAAACAACAGTCTCTTGGCAAAAACTGCATTTTACGTAGTTGAGACTTAATCTGCCGTAAAAGCCAATTGACAAACTTAAAACTACAGTGGTGTTTTGTTTGTTTCTTTATATTAAAACAAATTTGACCATTCAGAGTGATTCAACACTAGACCAGCATTCTCCCTCAGAAGGCTACAGAATTTTTATTCTCTTGGTATGAACTAAAGCCAGATTTATTATAAAGGCTGAGTGTATCTGTTAAACTTCTTCCAATTCAGCAAAGGTACTACCATTTGCTGAGCTCGAAAGTAAACTAAACATTGCACTTCTGTAGCACCTTTCATCCAGAAAAGCACATTACTAGCATTACTAGCATTATTAATCCGCTAGAAAGGGACAAAACATTTGTCCCCATTTAGAAGCTGGAGAAGCTTACACAGCAAGTCAGCAAGAGACGCTCTGCAGCAGATGTACCTGCTGCTGAATGGTTGACTTCAACATGATTACCGTGAATTTACATCATGGTGATTCTAGCCAGTCTGTATCACTGGGTTCCAACAGGCTTTTAAGCAATTAAAATTAATGACATACAGATACCTACTAAAAACGTCATTAAAAAGTTCTAGAAAGTGCAAAGTAGAACTTGCGTCTGATCAATGCAAGTGCCTGACCTCCTAACTTTACATCACAGGCAAACCCTTCCTTCCTCCACACCCCAAAAAACCTCCCTGACATTTGTCTCCTAAAAACACCATTCGTATTAACATACACTATACAGGCTTTTGCTTTTGACAGCGCTGTAACAACCTGTATATGCTATAATTTCCTTTTTTTTTGTTTGATCATCACCATTCTCCTCTGCTCTCTGTAGAATTAAAGCATACGTAAAGCACCCAAAGCAAACTTTCATCTATCCTACTCCAGAGTCAACAGGCAGAGTCACACTCTACCAATTTGAATTGTAGGCGATCCCAAGTTGTGCCAGAGTCACATCGTGCAATGACCAAGGCTGAGACAGAGCCAGCTCCCATCTCTTCTTGTGTTATTGTTTTCAGGTCCCCCACAAGGGGGGGTCTCCTACACATCAGTGGGCTGCAATGAACGAACATACAAGCTCAGACAATCATTAGAGCAAAGAATCCTGTGGCTCCTTTCATTGGGCGGATCACAGAATCATAGAATCATTAAGGTTGGAAACGACCTTCAAAATCATCAAGTCCAACTGTCTACTAAACATTACCTTGAACCCTAAATCATGTCCTGAAGTGCCACATCTACAATTTTTTTAACACCTCCAGGGATGGCGATTCCACTATCTCCCTGGGCAGCCTGTTTCAATGCCTAACCATTCTCTCTGTAAAAAAAATTTTTCCTAATATCCAACCTAAATTTCCCCTGGTGCAACTTAAGCCCATTTCCTCTTGTCCTGTTGCTGGCTACCTGGGAGAAGAGACCTATACCCACCTCACTAAAACCTCCCTTCAGGTAGTTGTAGAGCAATAAGGTCTCCTCTCAGCCTCCTCTTCCCCAAGCTAAACAATCCCAGCTTCCTCAGGCGCTCCTCATAAGATGTTTTCTCCAGACCCCTCACCATCTTCATTGCCCTTCTCTGAGCCCGCTCCAGCACCTCACTGTCTTTTTATACTGTGGTGCCCAAAACCGAACACAACACTCAAGCTGCAGCCTCACCAGTGCCAACACTGGGGCACAATCACTTCTCTACACCCTTAGAAATCCTGCTGACTAGATCTGAACACTTTTTCCGCCTGTGTTTTCAGATTTGCAGGTAATGTTGAATTACTGATGTGCATGATGAAAGAAACTTTAACGAAAAGCCTTTGATCTATATTTCTATATGTCTTGAATGACTAACATCTGAACTCCACTCATCTATATACCAGTTCAGCTGGTTTCGTCAATTAGTGTTGTGCAGATGTCAGCTGAAATAATACTAATCTGGGGTATTACAAAACAGGGCATTTCCCTATTTTCCCCTTTGTTCTGAATGTGTGATTGGGGTTTTTTTATTATTTAAACAAAACACTCCTTTGTTCATGATCTGAAGGCCAAAGCATTCAAAGCCCGATCCTAGGCCCTTAATAGCAAGTGTCTTCAACAAGACCAAAGCAAAAGACTCTACGACTGAGTCCAAATTATTTTTACTTTTTTTTTCTCCTCAAAACACTCTCATACTACCTATATTTTACCCTGTGAGATTACAGAGAACTTCTCTTTTGCTGTTAGACAAGCCAGACTTACATTAAGTAGAAATAACTATACTTGACATTTTCCAGCAAATGCTATTATTCAGAAAAGAAGTACCTATTCTAAAGTGGAATTAGATGATCTAAATAAGGCAGTATCTTTGTTGAATAAGAGCCCTGACATATAAGCTCTTTAAGAGCTATCATAAATGAAGTCCCCACATCTACAAGCCTCTACTCCAGTGAAACAGTGCACAGATGCTGAAAATAAGATATTTTGATGAGAAAAAAAAACCTAGGCTTGTAATCACTGAGGAACACACGCAGAGCTGCCTGATTAGAAGCCTGGAGCTGACATATTAGCTAAAATTACCTAAACTAATTAGACTCAATTTAATTAGAACTGCTAGTAAACAAGAGACAGGACAAAGCTGAACCTGAAAGGCAATCTCTGAGAAAACCCTCTGCAACTCGCTTGTAAAATATGACAACCACTGCAACACCAGTAGCACTGCAGTAACTGCATTAAACCTGGCAGGAGTTTGGGCATGCCTGAAACACTTTCAGGGATATTATTTAATTTAAAAATGAGATGATAGTGCAAACTCTCACTCATCAGAGTCTGAACACCTCTAATGTTCCCCTCAACTCCTCTTTACACAAAGTGCCACATCTTCTTAGGAAGAATTAACCTGTGAGTTAACAGTTTACTTACTGGAGGAGATTCCCTGGATAACCACTCATACTGTCAGTTTACTCAGAATATTTCTCTCTCAAAAACAACATACAGAAATGTGGTTTTGAAAGAGATGAGTTCAGACATCTTCCTATACTGAAGGCAGCTATTCTCCTTTAATCTATGTGATTTACTCTTAAATAGTGGTAACAGTTAAACGGAAATTTGGAAACACTCTTTGAGAATACGACCCAGTAAACACATTTCTTTACAAATCGAAATGCATCTAAATGCTAAAATGAAAGACATCAAGAGACTGACAATGAAAAGTCTTGCCTTATACTACAAAATAAGATGTTTAAACAATGTTTAGTATCCTCATGTGTCAAAAAGCAAGCAGTAGCTCTGCATATCAAATAAAACATGGTGATAACGAGGTGGATTGAGTATGTCAAGTCAAGCCGATTTGTAATATACGTTGCTCTGTACTTTCCAGCCTTCAAGAGCACTTTTTTCCCCACTTTTAAAACTGATAAAGATAGATGCATTGGCTCATTATTTGGGGCATGCTTCTCATGAATCATTTCATATAGTAGAGGTAGCATAAGATGGCTTAACTCTTGGCCTGAAAGCAGCAACTTCTAAAGGAATATTTTGTATGATTTCTTTGAACAAATATTTATCACTCATTTATTTTCTCCTACGCACAAAAAGGCGCAATTTAAACTGAGGCTTGCTCTGCAAGTGAAAGAAGACATTTCCTTGGGAAAACAGTATTTGAAGAGAATCAGAGTTACTAACATGGGTTACCATTTGCCAACACTGATTCACTTACTAAGAGCAAACACGAGGTTTAAAAAAAAATAAAAAAAAAAAAATCAATTGGCACAGCACACCTGAATTGGAATACACACATTCAGGAAAAAAATCCAATGTCTTTCACCTGTACAACTGTTAAGAAAACAAGAATACTGTAAGTCCACTAATTCAGTAGATCTCCATTTGTGAGAGTTTAATCGCTACAGGCATCAATAGAGCTTCAGTTTGCATTCAGCTCAGAAAAACTCAGCAACTTCTTCATGCCCATTGGGGCAGCTTAGCTCAACTCCAGATAAACAGGGAGGCATGTGTTTGGAAGAAGGAACCGTGCCTCAAGTGGAGCAGAAAAGCTAAAAGCTGTAATGGAAGCAAAGCAGCAGCACGTATTCATGCAAGAAATGTGAAATTCAAAGGCTAAATCAAGATACCCAGAGGTAGAACAATGGAGAAAGAGGCAGCTGCAAGGTGAAACAATCTTCCCCAGCTGTCTCTGCTGGCAAACCTCTGAAAGGATGTGTAGCAAGTTTGACTTGTGAAAACCCACATCTTCACCTGCTGCTCCAGATGCTTTTTGGTGCAATACGAGACTGTTGAAGAAACCCATTTCTCACTGCACGCTGTGGCTCATCCACACCACAGAAAACATTCTCCACACCACAAATACTCCTTCCTCTATGTGAAGCACAGCAGATGTATTGCCCTCTAATTTGCCTCAGCAAAGGAAGAGCTTTGTAACGTCTCTCATCTATCCAGCAGCAGACCGCTCACACTTCAAAAGACAAAAACAGCAGTCACAGAGAAGTCAGGCAGAGCTCTGGTGCTTTTACTATCCTCCCTTGCTACTGGTCAGCATGCAATTTTGCATTATTACTTAGAAAAATGTATCTTGAATGTGTGGATGTTTCTTCCTATACAAATATTTGAGTTGTAGTAGCTGAGTTTCAATTGAAAAGAAAGATAGTAAAGAGAAGAATGTTGGACGCTATTGAAAATAGTTTCAAATCTCAGGGCAGTTGAGAATGACAACCTAGAAGCTATTACTATATCTAGAAGATGGAAAGATACTTTTTAAGTATAAATAAAGACATTCATAAAACAAGTGGGACAATCCAGTGAGATTTCTTTGACGTTCAGAGTCAAAAAAATATTGAAGAGTATGTTTCAAAAATTAATCTTCTAGTTTTCCTCTAAGGGTTGCTACACAAGCACAGATGAAAAACTACTAGGAAATTCAAAAATAAACTGGATCTGATAATCGAGAAGTAAGTTTCTAATAACTTACAGGCAATCTCATTCTAAATATAGTAAACTGAAAAGCTTTGGGATTCATGTTCTGATGGTAAACACACAAAATACTGGATTTAAGTGCTGCAGGCTCAGTGGAAATTTAACCTAAATTTAAAAGTGTTAGAAATCAAGAAAGCTCTGGAAATTATGTAAGTTATATTGAAAGAGCCAAAAGACACGCACACACGAACACGCGCACAGAATGTGAAGAAATAGTCTCAACGGTAACAGAGCAGAGCTGTGGAGCCAACAAAGTCACAGCAGTATCAGACCTATGAGGGTAAGAGCTAGAAGCACCTCTGATTTGTTAGCATTTATAATAAACCACCTCCTAAACCCCTGCTACCTACTAGAAGCAGAAGGTATATGACAAATTTTGCCTTTCCTCTCTTGGAGCCCACAGTATTCACATGTAGTTTACATAGGAACAGCTGCAATAACTGAATTGCATTTGGAAATCATCACATACAGGTATCAGGTCCCCTCCACAGTCTCCTTTACACTCCCAGAAGCAACACAATATCTATTTTATTTTAGAAAATAATAATAAAAAAGAACAGATCGACTGTCCTTTCCTTATTTTTCATTTTCAAGCATTTTTGCATTTACTAATTCCAGAGGAGTCAGAAACAGAAGACAGAAAAGTGCAGACACATTTTTTGCCTGTGTTATTTTAGCTGACCTGGAAGAAAGGAGAACTCCAGTTCAAAACACAAGAGCCCATTGGTAGAAGATTTTCGCTTTGCAGCCTCAGATTGAGACATCTCAGGTGAGACCGCTAACTGAACACAACCAAAAACCCTAACCGCAGGACAACTCATGGCTTCTTGTCTGAGGTTATCCTGTCACCTACATACTTCCACTACTGACTGTCTTACAGACATGTAATTCTGTTGTGTAAATTATCTTAGCACTGTGACTCTGTGGGTCAAGGTAGAAACATGAGTCAACACAGGGGTAATAACAGGAGCTTTTACTGGCTGATAATTTGGCCCTAGAAGCCCAAGATAGAAATTTCGGTTTGACACTGTAAATGTACAAAAGAGAGCACTCCAGCAGGAATGTGGACCAAGTTTACTAAAAGTTTATTTTATTCCAGCATCTGTAATTCTGAAAGACAGTAATTACATACATTTAAGCAACTACATAATTTAATTAAGAGTAAAAGCTGAAAAAAAATCCCCAAAAATATGATCTTATAGCACACTATTTTGAATGGATGAACCTGCTGTCAGAAGAACACAAGTCACTAAGAGAAACTTCACTAACAGGAGACCAACAGTTGTACTAGTGTGTATGTTTCAGTTCCTCCCAGTGCCTTCTGGTGTTTTGAAGTTAAGGCTCAGAAAGTGACCTCTGGAGACAAAAGTGTCAGCAGCTCTACACTACCTAGTAACTCAATCATCAGATACGGTGTTCCAAATGCACAAATCCGTGAAACATTATAATAAGATTAATGTATTAGGAGGCATTTCTTAACTTTGTTCCCAATTTCAATACACAATTCTTATTTAGAAAACACTACAGCACGTTGACAACAGGAGGATTGAAGCATGTTTTATAAAAATCTTAACAGTCACAAGTTATTAAATATTGAATATTGCTAATAACATATGTGCTCTATTTATTCTTTCAGTTGTAGTTCAGTATTTAAGCACTAACCACAGAGCACGGGAACCTGCTTTGGGATTAGGGTTTTGTTTTAAACAGCAAAAGCCAGCATGGAAAACTGCTAATGCAATAATCTCCACAGCACTCAAACCAGATGTAGGCTTTGGTAAGCTATTTACTTCTGCAAACGGTCTGGTCAGTGAACTTTGTCTGGACAAGTAACAGAAGGTACGCAGAAGGGTACAGCGCTCCCACTCCAGGGACCTCTAGTCACTGGTTTCTGTCAGTATCATACTGAAAGCCAAATAATCTTTAAGTGAGAATATTTGAAATTAGGTAGTTCTTAGCCAGTAAATCTCAGCCTGCTTAAACAACTTGCTACATTTTTCTCTGGAAGAACCCAATAATGCAAATGATCAATGGCCATATCATTACGTTCAAATGGCATCATAATGATACAGAAGCACAGTGTACCTGTTATTGATGGCAGGGTTGGAACCTCATTTACCAGCTTTAACGTCTTCACATCACTGTGCTGTCTGTTCAACACTCACTAATCAATGTAAAAAATACTAAAATTAGAGCTGCAGTAAACTCCTGGACATCCTTTGCCTGTGCATTGAACAGTGGAGTCAGAGAGCCCCCAGTAGGCTCGAAACCGCCTTCTTTTATCTCACTAGCCTTAGGGTGCTGTACAATAGAGATTCATAGAATTGTTTAGGTTGGAAATGACCCTTAAGATCATCAAGTCTGAGTGTTAACCCAGCACTGCCAGGCCACCACTAAAGGGCAAATATCAATTCGAATCCAAGTTTACAAAAACTAGTAACAGCTACAGACAGTAGGATGATACTTTTTCATCTGTCTACAGTGCACAGGAAACACAGTCTTGGGAAATCATCATAGGTTAAAGCAAAAGAGGTGAGATAAAAGTGACTTTCCAAAAAAAAAATATATATATATTCACTTCCCTCAGATAAATTAATATTGGTTGTTGCTGGTTGTAAGTTATGAAAATAGTTTATCCCTCCTTGGGTGTCCTTCTCACATCAAGCTTATTTTACACAAAATTTTTAATCTGCACATGCACTGGGATTGTCTTTGAAACTCACACATAAAGCTGAATTCTGCATCTTCACTGGAAAGTCAGTGACCTGCTAGGGAGCTTTGCAGGTAGGACCTTCATCTTTAAATATAAGACATCCATCTCTGTAAGTTGCATACCATTGAATTCAGAACTTCTGTACTGAAATGTATACTACTGCTATGCTATACTAAACTATAATTTGTATTCTCATTGCATTGTATGGCCACAATTGTAAGTAAAGTTCTCTTGAATCTATTATTGCAGCTGTCTGGTTTCTCTAGGGCAGATTCCTGGAATCATGTTGGTTTCTGGCTCTTGCAGGTCACCACTCTGATAACTATTTTTGTCACTTATACAATCGTAGAGAGCTACTAAAGGCTCAAAAGAACATCAACCCGATGACTTGAATTCCAACATTTCCTACTACTTCCAGATGAATGAAGGAGCAGTTGTGTTAAAAGATTAAGATCACGAGTTTTAATGAAGAGTTCCCACTGCAACATCAGATACTTCTCAGGACAGCTAAATCCTTAATTAGCAGTACTTTGCAACTTCTTGTATGTTATTACATTTTTTTTAATAACGGAATCAGTTCAAGAACCACGTTTACAGTAACATGGAGCGACATCAGATAGCAAAACATTTAATAAGTGAGTAGTTGCTATGGCATCTTGTTACGGTAATATTGGGGGGAAAAAAAACAAAAAACAAAACACAAAACAAACTCAAAAAACCAAACTAACCAGTCTGATTACCTTTGAGTAAGCGGCCCTATACACACAAATACTTAATTTCCTTTCCCCAGAACAGAATTCTCCCTTTACAAAGGTTGCTCATTTTGTCCTATGGTAAACACATTAGGAAAGTAGGAAATAATTTAATAAATTATGCATTCTCCATCTTCTGTTCTCTTTACTCCGAATACTCGCACAATACGTTGATGAAGATTACTTTTACAAATAGAAAGTCTCCCATAAGACACTATTTTTCCCTTAATATTTTCATGTTCACTCAGATAGGTTGAAAATGTGCTTGGTACCAAATTAAGACCATAGGGCTGAGAAACAAAAAATGCTAGTTTTAAATCATAAGTCTTAGGAAAAGATAATTCAAGGTAACAAGAACATCTGCTGCTCTTCACATAGGAGTGTAAAAACTTCAAACCCTAAATGACATCAGTCCCATGTCATTTGTACTGGCATTTCCATTTACCCTCCATTGTTAATACTGCAATTTTGGCCAATCATATCAGCAGCATGCTTTATGTCCTTTTAAAAAGCTAGAGGAACAGAGATGGCAGTCTAGGTGGTGAGAGAGATACAAAATCCCCCACCCAAAAGCACAGATGCTGATGGGTAGGAGAATAGAAATAGAAATAAAAATTCACAATCAACTGCGACAGACTAAAATTTCACCTGCCTTCTCATATACCAGTTACCCTTGAGAAGTCTTCAGTCATATTCTCCATAACAAAGTATTGCTAGGGTAGCATTTATCATACTATCTTCTTGGCATTTCTTATGATGAAAACCAAAAAGAACTTATTAATAGCATCTAGATAAAAAAAAAATTGAAACACGTTAAAGATCTGCTGCATCTGTTGACAAAGCCTTTTGCAACGCTGTATGTTTTTATCCCTGAAGAGACCAGCAAGCAGGTTCAAAAGAAGCAAGAACAATAGCTTCCTTTTACTTCCCTAACTTTCAGGGTCAAGAAACTGAATTATTAATTTTTCTTCAGTCTTACAGATTTCTGTATCTCAAACATCTAACAAAAGACAAATAACTAGGTTGTGATTCAAGTACAACACATTTTTTTCCAGAAGTTCACCCATGTTAACATCTTCCCCAAAATTAAGTAGTTAAGAGGCCTCAAATTTAAAAATCAAGATAGAAAAATACCTGCAAGTAACACTGTCAGAAAAATCTTTTAACAGTGAACCATTCACAGGCACCACCTCACATAAAATACCACTCATATCAATGAGTATTCCAAATATGTTCCTCAACTTCTCATTTTCCAGTATTTTTTTGTTTTGATCACAGGGTCTTGCCTTTATCCTTTACTCAGTATTCATCTCTAGCATTCTCAAGTGCAAGGATTTTTAGTAGCTATATATTTCTTTAAGATACAACTATGTGTTAAAATAGTTCTACAAGACTGCATAGCACTGGGCAAAATACTGAGCATTTCTTTTTCAGATTCTCTCCAATTATATTCTATACTGTTATTTCCATAAGTTTTTTCAGAAAGATAGCTTGCACTCAAATCCAAGAAAAAAACTCAATACTATAGACCTGACCAAACAGACTGGTAGATATAAAAAAAAAAAAAAAAAAAGAAGCTGAAGATAAATGTCACTTGAAAGTAACATTTCAAATGAGCCTCTGAAAAGATTTTACTGGTTTGATCAAAAGTGATCTAGTGCACAGAAGAAAGAAAAACAAAGATTTCTTTTTCTTCCACCTCCTCCTCCAGCATCGAGTTTCACAACCTAGCATTAGCTATCACCTCTGTAACTAAGGGAAGGAATATGGAACAGAGATATATTGGTACTAAAGCTGTACAAACCTTTCTGTTTCTTCTAAGTCTGTGAATAAACACAGTCCTTACAACTGAGGGTCCTTTTTATCAGGCATATGGTAAATCTCACAGATAACGTTTTTAGAAATGACTGAATTGTGACTGTGCAACCTCATTGTTGTTTTCATTAAAGGCAGTGCCCTAATGACGATGACAAAGGTTTTATACTTTGTCTTACACAATTTTTTACCCTAAATTCAATTTAGAGGGTTTGCAATGTGTATCTCAGCCATCAGTAGCATGTTTTCTCTGGTTCCTTTATTTTATTTTTGCTTTCTTGTCTAAATCCCATCCACTGGAAAAGAAAAAAAAAAATCTTAACTATTTTTAATGTTGGAGTTTTTTTATTCAGTCATTCCATTACTGTGTAGACAAATTATAAATGAGTCTGATGATTTAGACAAAACCTGTACAGAGTTTATACCTGTATGTACCGGAGAGAATATCTTTGATCAAGGTTTATAAGCAAAGACCTCATCCTAGGGATGCATGCCAGCTTCTTAACGAAAAATCGATGCATTCCAGGAGGGAGCATCTAGAGGATTGGTTTTTTGATTTAACAAAGCGTCCCTCACTCAGGGACTTAGGTCTATTTGAAGCTTGCAGATTTTAAGCTCACTCTTACATTTGAAGTGTGATTTAACTGTTTCCCTAAATACAAGTCCTAGCAAAGCGGTTTTGCATTCGTAACGCAGGAAAACATTGTCACAAGAGTTGATAGCCGTCAGATTTTCTATACTGTTACATCTAGATTCAGCTGAATTATTTTAGCCTTTCCATACAACTCTGGATCATTCCACAGTAAAAAAAAAAAAAGCCGATTGAATTAAAATATTTACCTGCACTAAAATAATTACTGTAATTTGTTAACAGAAGGTCATTTTTTAATATTGAAATAGCCAGTGCTTTCTTTGCAGTGGTGTGAGTGCCTCCATGTGCATTATCATACTTCGCAAAGGCATCTGCAGAAGGACTGTCTGTCCCTTTTCTTTCCAGAAGGGCACCAATTTCATGTATCACTAAGAAAGTATAAAAAGGAACAAAATTATGTAATATCTATTGAAACCTTAGTTTAATTTCCCTTCCACCAAGGCTGTTGAAAAAGCAATTTTTATTGAGCTACGGAATCCAATAAAACTCTAACACTGCAAAGACTCTGGGACTGCCTTAAGTAATAATGTATGTATGAGTAGGAAGTCAGATTTTACACTATATAGGCTAAGAGTTTTTTCTTTTTAATCTAGACTTTAACTTTTCTTCAGGTAAAAACTTCTTAGAAAGACTGTCACCTAATCAGAAATCAAAGTCTTGTCTTACTGTCTGTGACAATAAGGCATTCAAATACATCTGAAGCAAATGGACTTGTGAGTACAAAATCAGGTACCTTCCACTGAGATAGAAAACCTTACAGATAAGACCACTTTTGAAAGGATGGCTGAAGTTTATGAATCATTTAGATTTTATATATTTATAAGTGAAGCATAAAATACATTATTGTGAAACACTTGCTTAAAAGCCAATTATTTTATCTCCTCTCACCAAATACAAAAACCTGCATGCTGCTTTTGAATACTCCCTTTATAGCAAGTCTAGTTTATGGAACTGACTGAATTGCTTACAACTACTTGCATCATGCTGTATCTGGTAAAATATAGTAACTCAGCCATGCTCCATGGCAGAAGGGTTGTAACAGTTGGGCTGTTTCCTACTTACCCATAAAGTACTTTCTCTATGAATATTATGTAATCAAATTTTATAGTAATTAAGTCCCCCACTAAAAAGAGATTTAATTTCAGCTGCCATGTGTAGCGAACAACACCTAAAAAAAGTTATGGTAGGAATTTATCAAAAACACAAAGTAATTCAGCCTATTTTCTCAGTGTCAACATTTTCTAAAGAAGAAAAGTAAAAAAAAAGTTATAGACAGCTCTGAGTTATTCGTAGTTAAATGGTTTTTTTGGTATCTTCTCCACTATGACAATATACTAAGTACCCAGGAAGCATGAAATAGGGAACTGTTTTCCACTGAACTGTTACTGAAGTTTAGAGAAGTTCATCTCAGGGAAAAAACCCCTCCTCTTAAAGAAAGCACAGCTTGTAACACCATCCCTACTCTTGCACTGCCCTTGACCATGATCTATTAATTGGGCTCTGGTGACTGGAGCCAGCTTCTGCAGTTGCCCTATATAGACAATTTCGCTTTTCTTAGTAATGCCTCTCCATTGCAGTATTTCAGAAATTCTGTCTATAAGGTCATCCAAATCCTGTGCTGATTCCAAAATGCACAACTGAAAAAGGCCCGGGTTATGGAATAAAGCAAAGAGGCCAAGGAGTGACTATCAAATGTTCACAGACTTGACACAGGGGCTTTCACATGCCAGATTTGGAAGTGAGGTACTTCCATTTCCCTTCTTTAATACATAAAAAACCCAACCTACATGAGTATGGCTCACATTCTTGAAGGAGTGTCTACAGGAAGTAGGAAGACTCCTCATTCAAAAGCTAGCATGGCTAAGTGAGACTTAGGGGCAGCAAGTAGAGATCTATAGAAAAAAGGAAGAAAAGAAAAAAAAGGAGGGGATAATAGACAAAAAAAACCAAAACAAAAACCAAAAAAAAAAACCCACAAAAACCAAACAATGCTGGCCTCCATAACAGCAAAGGGGAGATGAGGAGCAGGAGAGTCTATAGCTGCTCTGTAGCTGAACTCAAAGCAGAAAAAAAAAAAAATCCGTATTTCTAAGCCTTTACATTTGAGCAGGATATATAGAGCAGTACTCTCCCACAGTCTTTTCTCAGTATAATGAGTATTTGCCTCAGCTTGTCTAAGTGGCCCTTTATGAAAATATTGCGCCGTACAGGATCACGCATCCATGCAGATGCTGCTTTTGCTCACATCAGCTTCATCCCTGGATGTCTAATGGAATTCCTGCATTGACAACTCTGACCCTTCAGTAAAAGGGCACGATTTAAAACAGTCAGTAGTCATCCATGACATTTAGTCATTATTTCATTCTGCTTTTAGTCTTTTTTTTTTTTTTCCCCTGAGACATGAGTTTCTTTGACTTCTTCAGAGAAATGATCCACCAAGGACAAGACAGGCTATCTGTGACAAGGTAAGGTAAGTCACAGCACAGTGCTTGTGTTTCATACCTGCCCCTCGATTCCACTGTACTTGAGTTTTTCCAGGACCATGAAGACCAAAAAAGTTTCAGATACTGTAACTCAGGAGGGAATAGTAAGAAGCAGCATGAAGCACTAGGAAAATTAAAAGAAATATTAATTCTGATTTGAGCTATCCCAGTCTTCTGACAGGGTTTTGACTTCTGGACAAGTATGAAGGTATACTGCTTCCCGAGCCTTTTGCTTGGTCATTACTGAATGCATCTTAATAAAACAAAAGTGCCAGAGGCAAACACTACTGAGCTAATTGGGAGGTGATGAACTCAAACTATTATCACAATGTTTGAGCTGGTGCTAATTACATTGCTCCAAACTATGCAAGTTATCATAGGAGAGCCAAATACTTATGCTGCTTAAGAACAGCATCTTGGGCTGAAAATGGAATTTCAGACTAAACAAGAGACTTCAGTGCCTCTTTCTCATACAGGACAGGGAAGAGTCAGATCCAGGCCTTTTTTTCCAGCCTGACACAAGTTCAATTACTTATATGATGTGTGAGAATTCCAGCACAAACTAGCTAACTAGTGGCATTGCTTGGCATAAAGACGTATTCAAGTACCTGATTGATAGCAAACTTGGACTTCTTACTCTTCAAATGCAAGTTCAATTTACTGACTACTGTGAAGCACATCTATCTCTGTCTGGCTTTTATTTAGGAGGAACCCTGGAAATAATATTCCACTAAATTTCAAGAACAAATCTGGAAACTTAGCATTTATTAACAACAGTATTCTAGCCGGCCCAAATTTCCAGGAACATTATAGTCTTAAATCAGAAGAATTAAGGGAGCTGGGATGGAAGCAGATACTGATTATTTTCACATGCCGGAGGTTTTCTTTTAGTCTACTAAAGATTTTTCAGTAAATTTTCAGTAAGAGTGGGACAACTTATGTCACACAGCAGCCTCATGGCAACATCATCAGCGACACACAACCTCAGTTTAAGCTCAAGCAGACTTCAGGGGAAAAAGTTGGGGTTTTTTTTGCCCTGTTTTGCCAGCTGCATGGCCCAACAAAAAGGACACAGCCATCAGCAGAAAACATACAGTGAAACTCATGCAGGTTTTATTACCTATTTCGACAGACCCCATAAATGATACAGCATGGCCGACCACAGGAGGAACAAAAGAAGTAATAAACCCACTCACTGCAGGTGACACAACAGAAAAGGCAAACTGGGCCAAAAATACAACAACATAAGGAGATATCAGCCATGCCCCATATCCCAACATAGCCAGGCACAAACCAATCCAACAAATACCAGAAAGATACATTACCCAATCCATCATCCTTGACCCCACAAAACTTCTCACAAATCCCTCCTGCAGCAGCTCACAGCAGCAGCAGCTCAACTCCCAGCAACAGCTCCCAAGAAAGGGCTCTATTGGCCTTTTATCTCCACCCTCTAACCACCACCTAAATGGCAGCTGTTTCTCATCATTTCAGGGTGTGCTTGGCCTGGCCTCCCCTCCTGGAGGGCCCTCTCACAACAGAGGGGGCCCATCCTTCACATCAAGGTCTGGTACGCCCTGTATCTCCACCACTCAATGCCTACTGGGTTACAGCCAGCAGCGGAGCTAAAAGGTCTTCTTGGTGGCAAACACAGAAGCCAAGCCAGTCTTGCCCTTGATTCCAACAGGAGGCACCTGGGCAGCCTTAGCCCCTTTGACCTGGTTGTGAAATTCATCCAGGTGTCAAGTTCACTTCAGGGCCCAGGGTTCAGACCCCAGCACTTCACACCCTCAGAGCAGAAACCCATTTCCCACCTAACTTTAGTGTCAAATTTGACATTCAGAAATCAGTAAACATCTAGCATATGTAATCCAAAGTAACTTTGAAGCACATGCTACCTCTTTTGATTACTACTCCAAACCTGGTTTAAGATTTCAAGATTTACACTGATAGAGGTTGTCGATGTTCTGCCCACATGTTTTAAGAAAGAGAAGCAACAGAATACAATTGAAACAATCACAGCAGGGAAACATAATGATGTAGGAAAAAAAATGCTTTAAATAGCTAAATAAATTTTAAACCACACTTTTCCAACACAAGCAATATTAGTTTTCTTTAAAATGCAATTTATGCGTCATGATAGATCCAAATAAAATCCACACCCTTTTTAGCATACTGTATCCAAAAGCCACCCTCTCCCATGTATTTGTAATTACAAATGTTATTCCCTTTGCATATACCAATTCTAGCAAGGTTGTTTGGATTACAGCTACAACATAGCTGAAGTTCCAGTAATTAACAGGCTAAGAAAATGTTCTGAGGGCAAGACTTGATTTCTTTTTTTCCTATATTTTTAAAAGTCATAATTAGAATCTCCTACTTTTTCAGAGCAATACAACATAGCAATCATTATTTCAACCCGTTCAATAGTATCATAAGTATTTGCTCAGTGCCATGTATGTGGCCAAGAGGAACACATCAATCAAGCAAATAGGCATCAACCAGCCTACCTTGAAAAGGGAGTTTATGCAATTTCCATTCCAATGTTAAGGTTGCTGAAGTTTGAGGCATGAACAGATTAGATTTGCAATTACACCTTCCATTTCCATGAGGCAATGAACCATTTGTGACTTCTTGTAATTAAATCCCTTTCAAGCCATATCATCTTTGGATTCCTTTTACAGTAAGTTGCAGGGAGTCATCTCCAAAACATAACAAACACATGTTAAAGCACACTCCATGCTGCAAGCAAGTGGTTACTGCTTGAAGCAGTATTATTATTCATGAAATATTCTTGAAATATGGATTGCAATTCAGCACATTTCTCTATTCCCGTTACCTGCTAATGGCCAAGACAAAAATCATGCTACACTTTGTTTTCTTTCACACATTGTCCTTTCTTTGCTGCAGAACCGTGCAGATCAAACCAGAGGAGATGCTGGTCGCTCATACCTCCCTCACCCAAATCGTAGCCTTGCCTATGGCTTGTGGATTAGGTGGTACTGAGGTGATAAGGAACCACTTCTGTCTAGCTAGGACTGCTTCAGCAGCTCTTCAGAACTTTATTTTGTCTCGAGGCTTCATCTGGGCACAAGGCTTGCCTTCTCTCCCCTTTTCAAGCTAAAAACTATAAAAATAGCCTGTGGTAGGAATTAGCAAATGATCTTGACAATCATTTTTCTTCTTCTCTCATATACAAGTGTATTACCAAGAGCACCATGGCTATAAACAGCTCCTGACACACTCTGGAATGAAAGACTATAGTCATCCAAGGAAAACACTGACTTAGGCAACTCCAAAAGGTACTAAAGTGCTCCAGTGTTTCTCAAGGAAGTCAACAACATCAGTGGGTTATTAGCAGTAATAGTTTTGCTCTAAAATTCCACTCTAACTGGACCTTGCTATCTGCTAGCAAAGACAGAGCCAAAGATCAGAAGTTTTCCCTATATCTAATCAGTCTAGGACTTGTAGTGGAATAGAAGGTTTTTTTTCTGTATATAGGCTTAAATGCAGCACAAGCAAGAATGTCTGATTTAATGAATTAGACTCAGTCCGAGACAGTCCTAACAAATGTAAACTACAGAAATACACAGTAGATACAGAGCATCTTACTTAGAGATGAATATTTGCTTAGATCCAGCAGCATTCCACAGAAAAACTAAATTCAGAGATGTGTCACATAATTGAATGGAAACCTTGAATGCTCTTAGTTATAAAACAAGATAAGAAAATAGTTTGCCTCTATAGTATACTGGTACAATGCACATTCAATACAACTTTAATATTCACTTAAATATAGTCAGTAGTGCCTATTGCTGCTTCATTATTAGTTTAAGATTGACTAATAAAGGAGCAGTTAAAATGTAAGTGCAGTGTAATAAGATGGTAGTTGCTATTCATTTTGTGCAGGTCAAATACAAAATTAAGTTCAGCTTCTAAATCACACTACAGAGCATTACATGAGTAGGAATTACTTCTGGATCACTCATCCTCTGGCATAGTGCTTCAGTTCAACTACATTTAATTACTTGGTAGTTGCATACCAATGAGTCAAAGGAAGATTTATGATGATTTATAATGATGAAAATATATTTCCATGTGTACTTGAACATTTTCCCATTCTCATGCACCAAGAAATGTAGGATTCAGGACTTTGAAACATTACTGAAACATGTACACTTACTTCTTGTGGTGGGTTTGACCTTGGCTGGGCGCCAGGTACCCACCAAGTCGCTCTATCACTCCCCTCCCCACCACTTCCCTCAGAACGACAAGGGGGGAAGAGAATAAGATGGGAAGAGCCCGTAGTGTATGATAAAGGCAGTTTAATAGGAGCGGGGAAAAAGCACAAAGAACAAAACACAAGCTGCGCGTGCGCGAAGTGAAGCAGAACAGGATCTTACTCTCTACTTCCCATCAACGGGCGATGTCTGACCTCTCCCGGGCAGGGCTCTGGTACGCGTAGCGGTTACTCGGAGGACAAGCGTCTTCACCAACGAATGACCCCCACCCCCTTCTCCTTTCTTCCCTTCTATACTTGAGCTGACGCCACATGGTGTGGAATATCTCTTTGGTCAGTTTGGATCAGCTGTCATGACTGTGTCCCCTCCCAAGATCTTGCCCACTCCATCCCACTGGGTGGGGGGAATGTTGGAAAGCCAGCCTTGGTGCTGTGTGAGCACTGTTCAGCAGCAGCCACAACACGGGTGTCTTATCTGTCTCCCAGTACAAAGCCCAGCACCATAAGAGCTGCTCTGGGGAACATTAACTCCAGCTCATCCAAACCCAATACACTTCTATTTAGATATCTGTTGCCCTATGCCCTAAAAATACCCTTTATTCAGTATCCAAATTAAAAAAAAATAATCTGTAGTGGTCATAATTTATAATGATCCATAACTGAAATACACTAGATATTAATGATACGTCTAATTTCATACAGAAAAATGAAACAAGAACACCCAGAATCTGAAGTGAAATAAAACCAAACAAAAACCAGACATAACTTATGCATTTTTATTTTTTTTAATGGTCTAAGTGATTTACCATGAGAAAAGAAGCCCAAAAGAGATTCTCTACCCAGTTTGAGTTTCCTGACACAAAGATAAACACTGGGAGCCTTCAAACTTCAGGAAACACTTCTGTCAAAGCCATCTCACCAGACTCAGTAGAGTGGCAAGTACAAATTAAAGGACTACGATCCTCAGAAACTAACATTAAGTGATCAGAAGTTCCCAGTTTTATACCACACAAACATTCTAGAATCTTTAAGTCCATGAATACGTGTTCTTACCAGGATCTGCTCATATGATTGCAAAGAAGTAGTACCGAGTACAATACAAAACTGTTCATATTGAGAAGCACAGAGCCCAATTCTGAGAAAAGAAAGAAAACTTTTAAATTTTTACTCAAATAATCAATAGTGACTGTATAAAAGCAACAGGAATCTCACTACTGCCTCCTTCAATTTTGCATTAGACCCAAAGCGCTTATCATGAGAGCCGTACTTAATTTCTAAAGAAAGGATTTTTCAGATACCACCCCTGAATTAATATTAAATAACAAGTGCCTAAAATGACTTCCCTATTCAATAGCAGAAAAAAACCCCCAAAGAATGTTAAATCCAGAGATTTTATTTGCACTGAGTGTTAAAAGGAAGTACAGTCATGTCAGTCAAAGAAAAAACAAATTGTGCCTCATACTGAAACATTTGCTTAATAACTTGGTGAATGTCAGCTACAGATTTCTGCTGCAATATTAAATCTGAGAAAATAAACAGTCAAGCTCTAAGCATTATTACTCTGTGATAAAACCATAAATATTGAAAAACAAAAATTCTAAGAGCAAAACTGACTCACCATACGGCAACTCTGGTAATACTATAGACAGTCTAATTGTGTAGCCATCCACCTTCCACTTCGGAGTGCATCATCTTAAAACTCAAGGAAGACTGAATATCTGTGAGACTGAAACTGCTTTTTAGAGTCGGGAAAGAGCATCTGAGCCACACTAACAAGATTCAATCTTTGTTTTCTTTTTTACAGACTGCAAGGCAGTTTCAGAACTGTTAAATGCACGTCATTTTTGAAAGTAGTATTTTGATAAATTACTTCTACTAAGGATGTTGCAGCTGCTTTCCAGAAATCAGGTTTTCTGCATTTTACCTCCCTAGGGAGAAAACTAGAGCAAAGTGTACGTTTTTCATGAAAATGTAGGATTGTCCTTAATTTTCCAGGTAAGAAAGGTTTGAATGTTAGATCTGATAAGCTTATAAATTGTAGTTGATAAAGCTGGGCCATTTATGCTGTCTTGTAGGTCAAAACCAAATAGATTTCACAATGATCAAAGTTGTTCTTAGTCTGCAGTTATCTCTGAATAAGAGGTCAAATTCAAAAGCATATCCAATTTCACAGTGTCTGCTGAAGGAGGATCTTAGCACAGGAAAGCAAAGAGATCCAAACAGTGTCAAACATGAGCAGATTGATTTGTGATCTTGTTTTCCAACAGCACAGTTTGCTATCTAGATTCTACAGATTCTATAAACTGCAAAATTATAAATTTGGTATTTTAATATGACACAGGAACCACTAATACACGTATCTATGTATTGTTAGACACGGGAGCTATTCCAGTGGCATGACAGAGCAGCAAATACTGAAACCTGGTGGTATTCCTATCGTCTTCTAATATATCATCCAGTGATTCTTGTATCTGTGTGAACATATTATACTCAGTACTCACTTCATTTAATCAACTGAGTTTTACTACCATCATTTGGTTGCTCTCCTATTAACTGATTCAGTACGTACAGATCAATTTTAAACCGCTAGGAGATGAACACTCAACCTGAAGTAGTCATGATCTTAGACATAAGATACTTCTTGATAGCACTGCAGAAGGACAGGTTTTTTTTATCTCTGCTCTAATGTAATGAAGAAATGAACCCACTGAGCAGAAACCTGCAGGGACTTGGACATGAAGACCAAAAGCTGCAGCAGGTAACTCCTTAGAAAACAGTAAGTAGTTTTGTAACCATGGTTTGAATGCTAGTTGCATTTCTATCGCTTTTCAAATAACGGAGTCCAGGAAATGACCTCGCCGAAAGCCAGCTTGACTTTATCACCATCCAGATTCAAAAACTTGATATTATTTTTCCCTGTACACTAAGCAGATTGATACAGGATCCAAAAGAAAGCTTCCTCAGAAACACTCTGCTGCAGTTTAAGACTGTTATATTACTTTCTTCACTCAGCCCATGACCCCAGGAGGAAAAATTTGATTCCGTCACAGTGTGCACAAGATTTTCTTTACTCTTCAGCAAAGTAATGAAACGAGCTCCTGACTCTGAGGATGTGATCACATCAGCCCTCTTTTGAAGTATGTTTTCAGTACCACTGATTTAAGTGGAACTTGCACAGTACTGAAAAGGATGTGCCAGCACTTTCTTAGGCCAAATCAAAGCCTCTGTTTGAAGAAGGGTATCTCCCTCTCATTGTGACCTCACAAATACGCCCTCATTAATTATGGAGAGCAAAATTAAGCTGCGTGACCATGGGGAAGAACAAAAGCAAGAAAGAACAACCTCAAAATGTCTTTATGTTTCTGTAAATAGCACAGCAGCAAACAATAAACAGAAATTAGAGACCGTAGAAGAGACTATAGGAATTATTTACAGTTTAAAAAATATATTAGAATTTAGGATTTCATAAACACATGAATTTTCAGAATGAGATGGAGCATTTTCTGTGAACGAGGTGCTATTCTAAGAGAACAGCATATTAGCACTTCTGCCACTCGAAAGAACAACTGTACACCCTACAGCAGGCATGCTGCAGGAGACAGACCGCAGTAAACAGCTTTCATCCTTCCCCACAAGACACTGTGTGACCAACTCGAGCAGCTGACTTAAGCAGCTTTTTTTTTTCGGTTTTATCTGATTGATCCTTTTTTTTTATATTCTTAATTAACTGCTTCCACTTACATTTCATTCCAAGAACTGCTTTTTCAAAGGATTTTGTTTTGATTTGCATAGCGTATTCTTTCTTTTTTCTTTTCCTAAATGGAAACGTTGCAGTTATGTAGCAGATTCCTCTTTAAAAAAAAATGTAAAGACATTAGCCACTTTAGTCTTCAAAAAAAGTGCTTTTCTTGTGAATTATTTTTTAAATTACTGATTGCTTCTGGTTCACCACTTCACAGATGGATGGAACCTTTTTTAAGTTGAGGCCTCCACATAGTGAACCCATTAACAACAGCACACAGGTAGAATGCTGTCTACAAGCTCACGCACAAACCAGTAATTTGCTGTTGACTGAGTTATGTCAAAATTGTCTTGCAATAATAGTTCCAAGTATTTATTTAGGCTTTTCAAACTATCTAAATCTTTCATAAAGAGCACTAGAAGAAGAGAGTGAAGAATTTGTGCAATACTGTCATTCAATCTTCATCTCAGCATGAAGGAAGATTTCTCTTCAAAGAACATTCAAAATAGTGACAGTAATATTTTAGCACTTGTCCTCAATACTTTCTCAACAAAAAGAAGTCAAATTCCTAGAAAGTGCTCTCATTCATCCTGCTTCAAATGTTCCTCAAGTTCCTAAAATTATTATGGAAGATGACTGAAAGAAATTAAGTGACCCACACTTACTGCCAGCAGCTGAGCATCCTTCATTTTGCTGAAATAGGAAGTGAGACTACAGTGCTGTCAGCTCACCTGCCTGGCAGGCCAGAACTTAAGAAAGTTATTAATGAAGAGGATACACAAAGTCATTTCTCACAGTAAAGCCTGATCTGGCAATCCATTTAAAACTTCCATTGATGTAAAAGAATTTTCCTTTCAGCAAGTATCAATGATTTCCAGTTCTTAAATCAAGACTCTCAGTAACATTTTGGTTTAATCTTGAAATTTCATACTGCTGAAGCGATGGAATTATTTCAGAAACTCCTCTTTACTAAAAATTCAGCTTTTAATTTACATCCTTGCATAACAGCTTCCAGTCCTGAAGCCTTACAGATAAATCTGTCACTAAAATATCACTCATACAGCTCAAAATGTAAAAGGTAATAGAAAAATGGAATCTAAAATTACTGCTTTTAAAATACCATGATTGAAGGCAGATTCACGAATTTGAAACGAGAGCTTTACTTACAATTTAATACATGGAGCTGGTAATCCAAGAGTAGCTTTATGATAAATCCTATGTATTTGTTAGATTTCAACTTTCATATATATGTATCTAAACACAAACATTTTTCTCATACTAATTGTATGAGAAACATTCATTTAGTATGTATGCATTCCCTGATGTTTAGCTGTTACATTTGGCAGTTCAGTCCCCACAGATACAACTGTTCTTATTCCTACAGAAACTTTTTTTTTCCCCCACCACAAAATGTGTAGCCCAGAGAAGATGGTAAGTGACAGGAATAACAGCTTCAGGATTATTTAATTTCTTTCTTCATCAAAATATGTAGCGCTATATACGACTCTCCTTTCCCAGTGCAGCTTTTCAGCATTTAAAACAGAAAGGTAAAATGGCTATCTAATATTTATGAAAATAAAGCAAAGTAGAAGAAAGCAAACTGACACTAACAATATAATGAAAGCAAGCTCTAAATTCAGCCTCCTTAATAACTAGAGGAGCTGAAAGCATACACATCTTGCTGATGAATAGGCTCTTGAGGTAAGCAAGTTTTTTCTTCCAGCTACCAAAGTCTCAGGTGAAAGTCAAAACCCTGGAGAACTGCTCTTGGCCACTGTAAACCATATACACCCTGCTAAGGGAGAGACAAAAGGACAGGGGGAATGCTGAAAAGAGACAAGAAGGAAATAAACCCTACTCAGAGGGGATTCCTAAATACCAGGATTCTAAAAACAACTTCAGAAAGGACAGCCAGGCTGAAACATTGATTTGTCCCCTAACTGAAGGCAATGTGAGAAAGGCCTCAGCATTTTGTTTGGGTTTCAAAGTTCCTCACGTCATTTTGGGATATGACCTCTCTGTGCACATGCACGGTAAGACATCTCTAACTAGCTCTCACAGATCACTGTCTGGTGCTGTCAGCCTCTCGGGCCAGTACTCCCCCAACAGCATCTAGAATTTAATCTGAACAAAACAATGAGACTTTCTGTATCTACATTTAAAAAAAAGAAAAAAAAAAAAGCACGCCAATTCTGATTATCTTCTCTCATTCAGAAATTAAAAGATATCAGGACACAGACTCCCTTCACCCCCCCAACACAATAAAGCTCATTTGCAAAGAAAGCCTGCCACGTAAGTGGAGCTTACACACACATATATATCAAAATCAGCAATAACAATTCAATAATCTCCAGCTCTCCAAGTTCTCGTTATGACTAGATACATTTTCCAGGGAACAATGTGTTAATCCTCCTTATCTTTTGCACTTGTTGGGAAATGTTTATTTAGAAACATCTCACCATATTCTGCTTCAGGTCACTTCTTACGCTGTGTATCTCCTGACCACATTCTACAAGGCACCTAACATGTTAAACGAGAAGAGGACACGGCTTTGCTTTATATTGGCTGGTTCATCTACGTGAAAATTATGACGGAATCTCCCTTCAATCCTGCTCCCAATCTATAAACTGAAGGAATCCACTAAAAAAAAAAAATAAAAAATTAAGCTAGGAATGAGACATAACAAAGTTAAACAAACATTTTTATCTGAATGTTACATTCCCTCTATTACAGTACCTCCCACACACTTCAAATCCTGTGCCTCTATCAGGTACCAGAAGTAACATGCAAGACTGCCCACTGGCAACTTTCCCAAAGACATTCTTAGAACATCTGTGTAACTCAAATGTGCCTGACCTCCCAACAGCTAGGAAGCATAAGAAACAAGCATGTTAATAAGTATTGTGGTTTAAGGCTTAATAGATTAAGTGGGAGGGATAGGTGATACCTCTAGGACCCTGAGGGGTCAGAGAGCAGCTATGTTCCCTTACCCATCACACTCCATAAAACCAGAAGACACAAAGTTTGGAGGCTCTCCAGCTCTGCTGCTGCGACCACCCCTCAGTCCGTCTGGACCTGATTCCACATGTGCCACACAATCCATCACCATCTAAGAATGAGTTTTGTATAGAGTTGTATATCCTTCCCTTAATATTCCTTTCCCCCTGTTTTTCTCCTGCTATTCATTAAATTTGTTGTGGTCTTAACTTCCAATCTTGGGTGAGGCTTCCCCCTCCCCCCCCTCCTTATTTCCCTTTTTATCCTCCCAGGGTGGGGGAAGAGGGCTAATAGAGAGAAATCCTGCTCTGTGCTTCATGTGGGCCTACCCTGAGCCTTAAACAGACTTTAAGAGAACTAGTTATTAGGAGAACAATAAAGGAGGGACGCCTTTAGAGTACTGTAAAGGCAGCTAAGCTCTTTCCTCTCAGTCTCAGAGGAGGAATTCAGGTCCACACTACCAGAACCACCCAATACATCTTTCCAGAAAGACAGAGCTAGAACCAAGGGGCAGCTGCCATCTCTGACACAGCCACATATATTACAAAACATCCGTTTCCCATTAGGTCTGAATGAGGCAACAGAATCTTTTTTGCTTTCTCACTAACAGAATAGGTTTCTAGGATTTTAAACAATGTTCCTACAGGTCTCTGTTGTTCCCTGGTTAAGATGTGGATTTGGCGTCTGGCTCAAGCCACCATTCCTATGATGAAATGAACTCCTCATTCATACCTCGAAGTGATGATTTCCTCTTCCAGACAACAGAAATCTTGCTCCAATCACAGGCACACTAATCAAATAAAAAGTCTGAGTACAGCTGTTGACGTCTCCCTGCAGGTTTCATCACACTTTGTTCCTGCTCCACAGCTACAATTGATTCCTAATTTGACATTAGTTTGACCAGAGACAGGTCATTTAAAATAGTGGTTTAAGGATCATTCCACTCAGTCTGTGTGACTTCTTAATTTCATCTTTCCCCTGGTGTGTGTAATTTTGTAAAGATCTTTGCACAAAACTCGAGTGGCTTAAAGTATTCATCAGCTCCTGCTGTTCCCTCTCCACTCAAAAGCGTAATACCACCTCTGACACTGCAATCAATTACACAGTAACTAATTGCAAATCAGAGCAAAGATTATGCCTCCAAGTGAGGAATGAACAGCAGGAACAGATAAACTCTTCAAGATCCTATTTTCATGCAAATGCCCCATACAATAAAGAACAACAACAACAACAAAAAAAAGACAGACAGGAAAACAAACATCACTATTTGTTTAATGACATGCTTGTGTCAGTTTTGCAGGAGGTATCAAGGCTCGTTTAATACAAGTGCACTTTTACTGTAGTCTTAGAGGGCTTAAAAGTTTGAACCATACACAAAAAAACAGATTCTGACTCAGATCTTGGGAGATTTTGGAGGATCTCAATGTCACCTATGGAGTTTTTGTCACCTCCTCCAGTTTAAGTGAACTCAAAATATGTCTAGAAGGTGTTATACAGAGAGCAGCCATCTCCCTTAGGCCTTAACTGCAGGAAATTAGTTACTGTGTCTGCAAATCAAACTCTGCGGCAGTGATATTGAAAAATTAATTTTGAAGGTCTGTCTGGCCTTGCAAGGGCTTCCTTGCACTGAATGCAGACAAGGATTCTATTCAGTATGACCCCAAGTGACCTTCAAGCTGTAGCTTAAGATATAAGCCCTTCAGAAGAAACTGCGCTTTTATTATCAGCAAGAATAAACACACTTCCCAAATTTACATAAGGCCTTTCATCAGAGAAACTTATGATGCATTTCAAATTTTAATTCAGTTTTAATTGAACCTAATGGAGGTGTATATGTTAAAGTGTTAGTTTTGCCATTGGATAATACTAGAATATGAGAATTTTAACTAATTGCTTCATATGATACAAATAATTCTTGCAAGGTCAATTGTGTTAAGAAAGCCATTTTGGGAGTCAGGGGACCCTTGACTACACTAATATATGTACAGTTAAAAACAGAGAAATTTTAGCTTCTTCCTAAATTAAAGATGTAGGAGAAAAATTACCATGCAAAGGAAGAAAACAAAACATTAGTCAGACACAGAGCTGCATTCTTTCTCTTAGTTTCCTTGTGAAAAATGGATCTTGAGATCCTAGACACTAAAACACTGGCTTCTGTCATCCATCTACAGAAGATCATCTGGTGCCAACAGGGTAAAACCACGAAGCTCTTGACACACAAATGTCAAAGGTTAAACACTGATGAATACCAAATAATTTGAACACTGTCAAAGACAAAGTAAATCCATTTAAATAGAACCTGACATCCAGCTCCAGTGAGACACTCTGAACAGGTCTCATTCTCTGTTGCTATGACTTTAGTGAACAACTTCTTCAGTTTTCGAAGAAAGCGCAAACACTACCTTTAGATTTTGTATTGGGTCGGGCTGAGCTGCAGTTAATGTTCCCCAGAGCAGCTCTTATGGTGCTGGGAGGTAGAAGGTTGCTGATAAGACACTCATGTTGTAGCTGCTGCTGAGCAGCGCTCGCACAGCACCAAGGATGTCTTTCCAACATCTTCACCCTCCTCACAGTGGGAAGGCAAGCTCTTGGGAGGGAACACAGTCATGACAGCTGACCCAAACTGACCAAAGAGATATTTCACACCATGTGATGTCAGCTCAAGTATAAAATCGAGAGAAAAGGAGGAGACGCTTGTCTTCCAAGCAACAGCTACACGTACCAGAGCCCTGCTTCCCAGGAAAGGCCAGATATCACCTGCTGATGGGAAGCAGAGAATAAATCTCTGTTTGTCTTCACTTTGAAGAAGAACCCTTAAGAACAGTGAAGTCGCTTGGGAGCTTTGGGACATTTTCTTGCTTTAGTTTCCTTTCTTTTTGACACCTTTGAGAAAAGCAGATTGTTTCTACTGTTTATTCCCTTACACTTGATTAGTATTCCCCAACCAACCAGTGACAAGTGTAAGCCATGTTTGTCTGATGTTTTGATCGCTGTTTTTTTGTGAGGAGAATGATCTTCTGTGAAGAAGGGCTGAAGATTAGCAAGTGAAAAAGCCCCCTTCCTTTAGCAAACAGATTTAAAAGCAAGATGTTTAGCAATTATGTAGCTGGTATTAAAAAAAAACCCAAAACTCTACCTCAGCAATTTAAAGAAGTGTTCCTTTTACAAAAACAAGCTTTAAGACAGTAAACAGATAATACCATGCTATCCTTTGTATGTGTGGAATTCCAATGAAAATTGCCATATACTGAAAAAACAAAGCAACGAGTATGAAATACCATTATTTGCTGGTTGTTTTTTTTGTCTTTACTAGGTGGTTTGAGCAAAGATATTGCTATGTAGGATTATGTTCTTCCCTAAGCAAGAAAACCATGCATCTGTCCTCTCAGCATTACCAGGCAACGCACTTCCCCAACCTTGTGCAATAGCTGTTCCACGAAGTGAACTTCCCAGCACATGTGAGTCTTTGATGTCACAATATCGCTCCGTTTCAGCAGAGGCAATACTGTACAGTGAGTGCACAAACACTGCTAAGAGAAAATAAAGAAGTTTCTAGGCCCCAGAGTCAAACTGGCACTGCTCTCTAGTACCACTGTATTTCATCCTCTTAAAAGGTATCAATAGTCAAACCTGTCTTTACAGCACCCAGCTGAACCCAACTCTTCTGTTTGCTGATGGTCATCCACTGCTTTCCCTTTGCATTGTTCAGAGCATTCAGTGACGATTCCAACCACCTCTAGAGGTGAGATTTCCTTTTTTCTTAGATTTAGACACCAGTTCTCTATCTTCAGTAAAAGGTGACTGAGGTTTTTCTATGAAATGTGTAACAAGCTGATCACCTTCTGGCAGCATCACACTATTGCACTATACTGACCAAGAAGTTGAAGACCACATTAGCTCATAAATTATTTCAGCCACACAGTTGTGGGTTTTTATGGGTTTTGTTTTTGTTAAAAGCTTCCCTGCTAAGAACAATCCATATCGTACATATCCCCATGCAAACAGCTTTAGCAGCTACCTTGTATATAGGGTATAGACATTAAGTCCTGAGGCACCAAAAAGTAGTTCATGTCACAAATTTATCTGGCCTTTTGTCCAAACTAGCTCATTAACTGGGAAGATCAAGAATCCTGGAAAACGATATATGGGAAAATTTCATCTGTCAACAGATAACAAGAAGGTAAGAATTCATAGCTCTATGATTAAATTAAATATTTTCTGAGGAAAAAAAAAGACCATTCAGCATGTTGTAGGAGTAAGAAATGGCTGCCTAATTCTGTACTGATCCAGGATGATCAGAAAAATTAGAATACAGATCAGGACTATATAGCAGAATGACTACCGACAACGGACAGTGGCTTGTGGAAAATAAGCCTGGTCCAAATTGAAGTGATTTTTGATTGAAGTTTGGGAGTTCTTCTTATAAAAATAACTACTTGTTCTATGTATCAACATAACATACATATCCAGATTGGTTTAACTGCATAGCTACGCAGCAGGCTTTAAAACAAATTAAAATCAATCACATAGGAAAAAAAAGGAGCAGGGTCATTCTAATTAAGATGCCTGTACAGTTACGTCCCACAAGGATCTGTTCTTCCATGAATATTATTCATTTCTTTCGATGAATTGTGGAAAGTGGGTAAGTATAAATCAAGTCACTGGTAATTTTCAGACAACTTAAACAGCAGTGATAAATTCTGGGCTTATCTGACAGAAATGCACTTCTATATCAAAAAAACACAGAATTGTTTGTGGCAAAAGCAGGATGAGGGTATAGTTCTGCTCAGCAGCAACGTACCAACAAGTTCACTACCTAATTCATGATTGTTGGTAAACAAACCTGAAATCCAAGACACCTAAATCATTGCAAGATTAACAGGGGACCATCCAGCAGAATCAGCTTTCTTCAAAAATGCTGAACTTGCAAAGAGCCAGAGAGGGTGGAGAGTAATTATTTCAAGATAGAAACCAGACCTTCAACATAGAAATCAAAGTCCATGGGTACAGTTTACTTGGTTTATCCAAGAGAAGATGATGATTTTATTCCCATCACATGAGTCAATGCGATCTGATGCACTGGGTCTATGCAGGCTGGGCTACGTGCAGCTGGGCAAATTCCAACTACTGGAAAGTTTAATCAACAATGGTTGTTTTTTAAAATTATATGTTCTAGTTCAAACAGAAGTGATGGAGTTAGTAATAACTTTTAACAGAAACGAGGGTCTAACAGTCAGTTCTAGCTTTGAAATCTAAGAAGGGTTTACATATTACAGGCCAAAAGTGCAACATATTCTTCTATAGAGACACTGGCAGAAAACACTGTCATGTAACCAAAAAATTATTGTTCCTGCTAGATTTGGAAGCCAATTTGTAATTGGAGGAAGAAATTTTGTTCTGCTGCTTTTCTAAGTATCAGTCTTTTTAAAACTCTAATGTAATAGCTTTCTGCAATGTCATTATTTATTTTAAATTAACTAAGAAGTTATTAATTGCTCAAGCAGCATTCTTTCCATTCTATATAGAATTTTAATTCACAGTTTCTAAACATAACAGTCAATGATTTTGCCCTCTAGAGACAGTGAAAAAGATCAGACTTTTTTTAGTTGAAATATATATTTTAAAGAAAAAGCAAACAAATCTATTAGCAGCTCAGAATACTTCACCAGTGTAGTATTGATCAGAATGTTTACTTCCCATTTAGTTACTCCCCAACTCAAGGAACTAACTATCTCAGTGTGGTGACAGTTGAAAATTTTAAATAGTAAAATCATTTATTTTCTTTTTTGTAATTAGCCTTCAGATTCTGAAAAGTAACATTCACTGAAAACATTATGTGTTGAATATACAGTACATCCATCTCAACATGTAAAGAAACATTCATACTATTTGTATAAAGATTTATATTCATTGTATGAATTCAATACAAACCCCACTTTTTAAAGGACATGTGTAGAAAGGTTGTTGAACCCTGCATAGTGTAAGTGGAACTGGGATGTACACTTAGTTCTGAGACTGACAGATTTAAACGTAAGACAAGGCTCTATAGCCTGTTTTGCTATCTCTCTTCCACCCTTCTTCCGGTGTACCTCAGTTAGGAGCTAACTTTGGATATTGAAACATGGGAACTACTATAACAAATATAAAGTAATTGGATTTTTTTGATGCACACGAAGCATGTAATTAGTGTTCACTAAATAGGATGGCAGAAGAAAGCAACTCTGATCCACTAGATTACAGATTAGTACAAATGTACTGGATGAAATTAAATCCTTGCTGTTTGTGCAGGTTTTACTCTGACACTTAGGGCTATGCATATTTATTTGGTGTTTAGGCTAGTAAGGCTAAGTCCCAGTTAAAAGAAGCAAATGTTCAATAGAAAGTACTAAATCAGATTCAGGTATTGATAAGAGCATCAATAAGAAAGATGCAACTAGCATTTAAAAAACAGAGTTCATTACCAGGGTTGTATTTGACAATACATTACATTTCTGACCTTCAGATCTCGCAGAAATGATCCATGCTATGCAGGTTTCCAACATATGCAGTCATTCTGACTTACAACGTATGCAGAAGTAAGAATTTTTAATGGCTATGAGCTCACACGTTATTTGAAATTCTCATCTTAAGATATCGTATTACTAAAATCCGTAGTTATTAAGTTCAGAACAAGGGGATTGAGTAGATAACATCGTTTCTAAAACAGTAATTTGCCACACTATTCGTGGACCTAACAATAACAAACTCTATGAAAACTTTAAAACATTTCATCATCTTTTTACTACCAAAGGTAACCAATCCCATCAAAATAATTACGGAAAGTGCAGAAATACAGAGCTCTTTCAGTGTATGTCATTGATGACTGATCCTATGCTGTCTCTACTCAACTACTGAAGGTCATTATGACCTTGGGAAAACAGAGTCCTTTAAGCTTAAATCAGTGATGGCTGTTTCTATGGTGTCCCTGCTCTATTGTAAAAGGCCATTGTGGCCCTGCACAATTCTTGCTAGCCCTCAAACACCACTGAACAAGTAATACACCACAGATACTCAACTTTGCCCTCTTTTAGCAGCCTTTACAATGAAGAATAACTAAAGGTTTCAGACCCTACCTCTGAGGCACAGTTTGGGGATAACTGTCGTAAGAGCCGAGGCCTGGAACCTGAGCAGCTAGAGCATTTCAGATAATGACTTGCTGGATAGCCTTGGACAAGCACATGCTTCTCTTTCCCTTCACCTTCTGGCTTGTCTGTCCAGGTACCCACCAGTTCAAGAGTAACTTTTTAAAATGAAGTGATGGACTGAAATTGTGTTATTTCCTAGGGATCCTAAATGATCTGTAATACCCAGTAGCATTTGAAACACAGTGATCCAGAAGAGGGTCTACATTTCCTTGCAAGTACCTGAGACAGCAGAACAAAAACATCAGCATTCTGTAGCATCATTGTCAGACATAATTCTATGTAATGGCTAGTGTAGTATGGTTGCAATGCATTGTATTCTAAGCATGCAGAAAGAAAATAGCAGATAAAAGACAGACAAGTCTATAGAACTTCAGAAAGTGTGCTTCAGAAATCTTTTGCACTTTAAATAAGATTTGCTTTTAGGACTAGAATGAAAGTATCCTTTCCAAGGACTGTAGCTACCTACATATCCTCTCCTGCCACTTCTCATTGATTTGTGAATCTTAGATGGACTGTTATTAATTAAATTTCAGTCCAACTAATTGAGAATTACTTCATTGTCTACCACTTACAGTCAATAACATTACGTTAAGTTACTCAACTGTCATCAACCATATCGTGGGCTGCATCAAAAGGTGTGCGACCAGCAGGTCAAGGGAGGTGATTCTGCCCCTCTGCTCTTATGAGGACCCACCTGGAGTACTGTGTCCATCTCTGGAGCCTTCTACACAAGAAGGACATGGATCTGTTGGAGAGGATCCAGGGGAGGGCCACAAGGATGATCAGAGGCCTGGAGCACCTCTCCTATGGGGACAGGCTGAGGGAGCGGGGTCTGTTCAGCCTGGAGAAGAGAAGGCTGTGGGAAGACCTTGTAACAGCCTTCCAGTATCTGAAGGGAGCCTACAGGAAAGCTGGGGAGGGACTTTTTATAAGGGCATGTGGTGACAGGACAAGGGGCAATGGTTTTACACTGAAGCAAGGTAGATTTACATTAGACATTAGAAAGAAGTTCTTATACTATGAGGGTGGTGAGACAGTGGAATGGGTTGTCCAGAGAAGTTGTGGACACCTCATCCCAGGAAATATTTATGACCAGGCTGGATGAGACTGAGCAACCTGATCTAGTGGGAGGTGTCCCTGCCCATGGCAGGAGGGTTGGAACTAGATGATCTTTATGGTCCCGTCCAACTCAAGCCATTCTATGATTTTCTTGCATCAAGCTATTAGAAGATTCCTATTAGTAACCAGCTTACTTCACAACTGTTGAAAAAGTTAACTCCAATAACAGCTTAAGATGCCAGAAGGAAAGAGTCCAGGACATAAGACAACTATCATTAATAAATGTTCTGCATTCTTAATCTAAAGGATAAGTTCCTTTCTAGTGTGGACAGTACTACACGTAACTCTTTGGGCTATTTAGGAACTGCACAGAGGACAAAACAAATGTTCAGCACCCTAACTGCGTTTTCTAGAGAGGAAATACATGGATGGCAGCACATCAAATACTGCAGTCTAATGTAATGGAATAAATCAGGCAACTTTTCAGTAATAAAGCACTCACAAATGACTGAGCACTGAGTACTTCACAGGAAAGCAGAAGCTGGTGAAGCACCAACCTGCTTCCATTTTCAATTTCTGTATAGCTTCCATGGCATACTCCACATTGTTTAAACTCAGGCTAGGGATTAAGACTGCAAACATAAAAAAAAAATAAAAAAAATCCAGACACCCAGAAAACAAATAATTTTATTAATTTCTAAATCATAAAGCTCTGAAATTAAAATATATTTCATGACAGGGGGATTATTCAATACACACAGAATGAGAACAGGAGCAAATAAGAGAAATGAATAAATACCTTAATTTCCTATCTCCATTAATTCAACTCTGTAGACCAGAAATGTCTTATTTTGCACTTCAGAAGATTTTTATGCATTTTGGTTGTAATTTCAATCAAAAGTAATTCCACTTACTCTACAAAAATTACAGTATTAGATAATTGATTATTTAAATTGAAACAGAACCGCTCTGTGAATGCCCCTTATCAGTGAAATTAAGCTTCAAATGGTTAAATACAAAGGGCTTATGCTACTCTTGGTTGCAATTACATATTAAAAATAGGCATTCACTGAATAAAATGAAATTTCCCCCATGTCAAAACAATCAGGCAGTCCATATGAAGACTCAAGTTTTTTTTACACTTACCCCCTGCCATCTAGTGATCTGTCCTAATAATTGCAGTAAAAATGTTTGAGTGAGGTCATTTCTACGGGTCTTTTTCTGCTGCTTCTAGTTGTCTTAGCAAATTCCTTCCTGCAGTTGTTCCTGCTCAAGCCACAGCGACACCATTTACTGACATGGGCATTACAGCAGAAGGTTAACAGGAGAATTAATCCATTTCAGGGAGAACATTTTCCACTGACGTGTTCTTGGACTTGGAATCAAGTCCAAACCAATCTTCGAAGATCATTTATCCACACCTTTCTACAAAACACTCTTACGAGCACTTCCACAGAAATACTTCTTAAATAACTCCAGCAGTTTATATCAACACCTCCACTCTTCTGACGAATTATCTCCTTTCCTTCCATTTCTAAAGACAAACAATTATGCCTCCCTCTTGGATGACAGAATTTGATTGTGTTCCAAATCAAAACAACAAAATCACAGTTTGCCTAAGAAGTCCAAATCCTTAGGTTATTACCCAAATTAGGTAACCAGTCCAAAAAGAGGCCAGAGAGGAAAGGCAGCTTTACACAACATGTTCTAAACATTACACTATTTGAAATGTTCCAGGTCTATGGTGTCCTTCTAGAGGTGGTCCATTCTCTTCCATAACTTCTGAGGACAAAAGGGTGTCAAACAATATTTCAAGAGGGAGGGAAAGTAACTAAACCACAATCTTGACAGCAGAGTGCTTCAATCTGACTTTTGAACCTGAAAATCAAAAATCAGCACCCTAAATTGGACTCTTTATGAATACTGGAGCCATCATCCCAGGTTCTTCCTCTCTACACATTTCCCTTCAAAGTAATACTCATAAATATGATCCTGAGCACAATGTCATATACATACAAACAAGTTTCCTTAACAAAGCAACTCTAAGGAGCAAGTAAGCTTTCCGAAACCAAAAAAAAAAATCTGAGGAACAGCATTAACACAGTTGCATGGCAATGCACAGAAAGGTCAAGCTGTCAGATTTCAGTTCCACTTCTTAGACTTGGTTCTGTGTTGATGTGTATATTTCATGAAAAAAAAAACTTGAGTTATTGAGCCAAAACCTACTTTTCATATAACCTGAACTAAACATAAAAGATACTCAATGTGCATTTGATTTGTTTAGATTAAGACCATTCTCATATTCTCCTTATTCTTACTACTTATCTGAAGTACTTGCTCAATAGCAGCTCACGCTGCTAAAGGCACATACTAAAGCTTCTGCAGTGAATCTGGAAGCAGGGTTCAATTCCTATATGCTCACCTGGTGTTTATAGAGGTTTTAATTTGATCCTGTGAATCCAAACCTTTCCCTCACATGGCAGAATTCTATCTTGAACTGAACATTGGGCCTTTTAAGTTTCAAGTTAATATCTTAATTCCTAGAAAATCTTTCCTCTGTTCCTGAAAAATAACCTTTTGAATGATCAGCTTTCCAAAGTGTGTTCTTCTACATCTCGGGAGTACTGGTACACCAGCAAAGAAATGAAACAAAGTGCTTCTATCAAATGGGCCCAGTACAAGTTTATTATGAAGCATTAATCAGGTGTGAGGGACCAATGAAAGAGGAAAGGCTTTTAGAGATTAAGTATTTTGAAGGACTGGATCTTTCAGCACTTTTCAAACTATTAATGACAGGGTTCAATTTCTTCTGTATGTAAAGAGAAGGGCACCACATAGCATGCCACACCTTCCCATCTAAATTGTATTGACAAGATTTATTAACATCTGCAATGTAGAAGGCTGGATTTGTCACATGCTACATTGATTGCCAAAAGCAGTTTTCTCCACCTACCAAAGTACTAAAGAACAAGTTTTCATATAATATTCTCAGATTTCCTTTTACATGAGTCCTAAAACTGCAATAAAGACATTACTTTGGATGTTAACATAGAATTGTGGTTTTTGTTCACTATACTTCTACACTTTCCACTTTTCCAAGTCTTCACAAAGGCAATTTCTCTAAAAATTTGGAACAGTGCTTTAATTCTCAAAAACATCAAGTCTTTCTGTAAGTTGTTTAAATGGGATAAAAGTTGAAATTCTCTCCTACACATTCCTGCATAGGTGACGTTATAGAGGAAAACACGATTAAGAGTGTTGGGTGCTATGTGAACACTAGAGAAGTCAAACTAAACCCAGGTATTTAGTCTTGTTCTATAAACTTTTCACGAATATTTAGGGGACAAAGAGTCCAAGAGAGACCAAACAAGATTGTATTCTTTAAGTACAAGGATGCATGGATTACAAGGATACACACTTTCAATAACTCACGGATAACTCATAACTGCTATAAACAAGTCAAGTGAAGAACATGTCTATGAGCCTAGGGAAAAAAAAAATCATTACTTGTATGCTTACTTCTTCACATGCTTTCTGTTTCAGTAAATACTATTTTATACTAGATTATTAATTTCCAGTATGCGCTGGAGCATGGGTGGGGTGACAATCAACCACAGGACTCCATGTAGCTGACAGTTGTGGTCACCCTCCAGGCATAAATGAGGTAGATTTAATTCTACAGAGACCCTCGTTAAATACTTATACCCAAACTTTGGAAGAAAAGAGATGACTCATGAGCTCTTCCAAATGCTAATTCCCCATCATCTGTATCAAAGGAGACATTCTTAAGTTGCACCTAACTACAAAGATTATATTCCATTTCGTTTGAACCAAATACTTCATTCTGATGCTATGCCAAAGAGACATTAGAGATAAAAATTACATGGCCTTAGACTGTGCGACTCACACCTTCTAGAAGTAGTTTCCTCATCATAAATGAAAGCAATAAAAAGAGAAGGCAAGAAGCAAATTATTTTAACAGATGTCTAAATTAACAAGGACAGTTTTACCACAGTTTACTGCATTAACTAACTACTAGTACTAAGTGAAGGAATCGTTCCAGACACCAGTGCAAACTGGTGGTTGGCAAATGCAACCCTTCATTCCCATGGCAAATGGAACAGCTCTGTCTAGTGAAGCTAGTGGCAGAAATGTCCTTCTGCACCCAACTTCTGAACAGCAGGAGCTACCAATACAAATACACAATGTCAAGTAAATGCCCAACAGTGTTATGCAGCATTTCACAAGCATAAAATACAGACAGTGTTTTCATTCTCTCATTACACGATTTCATAATAAATGCAGTAATGAGTTAGAGCAGATCACCCAGGTAGGTTTCTTTCTTCTAAACCTAAGAATTCAGGTTGAATCAGGCTAATAGCAATGGAATGAAGAAATAGCACAATTCCTGTGCTGATTTATTTTATTACTAGTCCAAATATGAGTTAAACCTTTAACTTTTTTTTTACTGTCCTTCTTTAAAATAGAAGACGTAATGGACTACTAGGAAATGTTCTTCCAATGCATGCATTGATTACCCATACCACTATGCATATTAAAATAAAGATTTTTCTAAGCACAGAAATGAAGTCATTCCAGTGTCTCCTAAGGCACACAGTCCATCATTTCCAGCAGCTTGCTCTCTACACGATGACAGACACTTACAATGATCGTTGAACAAGTTTTTATTGTTTTTAGAAAGAGTTTTAGGTTAACAGAATTTCAAACGTCACATAATTTATTTCTAATAATGTCTCTAACTCAGACACACTGCTTTAAATGGGAAGGAGGAAAAAAGAAAAAGAACTTTATACAAAACATAGTGCAACATCCCAAGAGTCCGTTGAAGTGAATGGAAAGAACAGCTTCATGGAGCTTTGAAGAATTTTCAATCAAACTCAGTTTAAATTAAGAATTATTATAAAAACTGTTATTTTATTATTACATCTATTTAAGAATAGCTTTTCAGGAGAAACAAACAGTGAAATAATTGCTCATCGCATTTGCCTTGTTAACATTTTTAGCAGTCCCCTGATGAAAAGTCAGATTATAGTGTTAGAGCAGACATGTGCAGATCCTTGAGAGGGAAAAAAAAACCCCAAAAAATCCCAGACAGGTATCCATCACCACAGAACTTTCCTGTAGCTGTAAAATATTAATAGGGGTTTAAGACAAGACTCACAAATGGGGCAGAGCCCAGTGATTTAGGTAAGCATCATTTTAGTATATTCTATGTTCTAAACTTGATCTCACAAAAGACAAAGTAAACTTATTCAATTATTGAAAAATATGCCTTTACTTCCTAATTAAATATTATGGTTAAGGTATACTGTCAAAACTCTTTTGTCTTTTACCCTGGCCCATAGTAATGTTTACTTATGGATATTTATCATGATTGGGTATGGATGGATATAGAGCCTTTACTTCTAGAAAGCAAACAAACAAAAAAACACCCAAACAAAAACAAGGGCTATGATTTGATCAATTAACTTGCCCGTATATTGTATATCTTGGAGAATTCTTTCTACTAAAATTGGTAGAAAAATTGGAAGAAGAGTGCTACTTTGGTATCTAAGAGTTAAAAAAAGCATGCCTTCATAACCACTGGAAAATTAAAACGTAGTGTTACACCAAAGTGCAACTATATGTACTTACATGGACTGATAAGAGCAACTTTTGCTTGTGTAAGCTGGCACTCTGGACATGTTTTAAATACTTTTGAGAGTCAGGAAAGCTATTGCATTTAGAGATGACCTGTCAGAATGAACTGAGTAAACTGTCTTTCTAATTATTTAAAAATGTAAATCCCTCCAAAATGTGGAGCATCTACTTGACTCCTCATTTGAAGAGGAATATCTTCATTCAAGAAATCAATCCCAGGAGAGGAAAAAAACCCACCACACTTCAGAAAACTTCTAGATAAAATCTGTACATTAAAATTTCCAGTAGCTGGTGAGTGACTTCTGGAAGCTATACTCTCACTGTATGATAAACAGGAAATATCTACACCCAAGACATTGTTTGTCATGCTCCCCCTCTTACTTCTGATTGAGGGAAGCAGTATGTGTCCAGGCACAGTATCTGGTCCAAACTGCACCAGAAGACGAGAAGGTTCAGCTGGCTGGGAATCCGTATGTTCATCCCCTTTCCCCCCCATTTTCTGCTATGCCTCATAAACCTGCTGACAGGTACAGCAGCTGAGCTGAATAACTAGTCAGAAAACACAAAGTTAACCTCATATGAAGATCTGGCAAAAGTGATACTTATACAAACAACTGTTTAGTAGCTCTTTTTTTTTTCCCTGCAATATCTCAAGAGATGTCATTTACCCTCTGACCAGATGAGTCCTCTAACCAGCAACTCTCCTCCTGCCCTGGAGGCTCAGCTCTCCCCTCACCCAAGCTGTGCAATAGTATTTATTCCACAACAGAAATGCAGTTTAAAGTCGGAATGGACAGATTGATAAGCAACCCAAAATATCCAATTCAACGCAGTGCTATCCATTTTCTAAACAGATACTGAGAACTGGAAAACAAGCTTTAGCAGTTAATATTCCTTCTCCTTTCACTACCTCAAAAAAAATCACTTCTGACATCCACATTTTGCAGGCAGCTCACAGCAAGACATTAAAATACACATTCCTGCACTAAAAAAGCATGTAGCCAAGATAAGAAGCTGAAGAGTAACATTCTTATAATCTCAGTGAGATATGACACTTGATCACATTTGTCCCACACTACTTGATGCCCAATTACCAACTTCAGGATGACAAATAATTCCAACGGTAACCTCACGCCCCTTCCCCCTTTCCCAGCTCAGAGCCACTGAAGATCCTCACTTACACTTTTGCCTTCACTACCTCCTTCGGGCATGGGCTCTTCTCTGCCTAAACAAGGCATTATTTCTGCTGCTGCTGCTTCTCTGTCCTTCCCAACGTTTCCTCCTTCATTCTCCAGCTTCAACCTCTTCCCCTCAGGTTGAGCATCATCCACGTCCTCCCTTCTCATCTTGCCATCTCTGCCTTGCTGCTTCACCACGTCTTCTGGGCTGCCACAGGGATTTGACATTTTTGAAGTGTTACGGACTTTTTTTTTTAAAAAGACTGATGAAGCTGCCTTTTGGAAGAGAATTTGGCTTCCGAGAGCTTGGATGTGCTCTCGCTCCTCTTCAAAATTTCCGTGTTGTTGGAAGCCTTTGCAGGCAGCCACCCAGCACTCCCGCTTCTCTGCCGCCCTCTCCTGAGCACTGCCGAGCACTGTGCCCAAGGATGCTGCCCGGGCAGGGGCTGCTCACAGCCTGCTTTCTAGATTCCACTCCCCCCTCCCCGTAATAAACAAGTAATAATCTTTCCTATATTGGCTGTATGCACAGTCCTGCTGTTTACGTTAACAAACCCCTTGTACTTCTGTTCTACCTGATCCACAGTAATTGCTTTTGCTTAAAGTACAAAATACTTGCTGCACCTTCTTTAAATCCAAATTTACCTCTGTCCCTAAGAGCCACAATGTTTTTTCATTATATACTGTTATTGATGTCAAGAATGATTATGCATTAAAAAGTAAAGATTGTTTTAATTCCAAACAGCATCTTTCCAAATTATCTCATTATAGCTTTTGTTTTTTAAGAGTATCTTTACTTTTCAAATTACGCTTGTATCTTCTAAATCCATATTCACATAAATCCACATTGTCACACCAATTTTGCACTTGTTCTGGTCCTACAGATGTAGGAATATTAGGATGACCAAACATGACGGTCTGGAGCACCTTTTTGCTCTCACAGCCAGTTTATAAAAACACCAACACAAATAATCCAAGGACTAGTGTAATATCTGGACTTCTTTTTTTAAAATTGGTAACAGCAACCTAGTGTTTTCACACAGACTACAACATTCTGTTTCACCTCATTCTTCCAATACAGAAAGCAATATGAAGTAGAGGGTTGTTTTTTTAAAAAAAAAAAGTCATTTGAGTTCTGTTTTGTCCTGCTTAAGCAAACTTCATTATATCTTGCAGAGTGAAGTAAAATCCCTAAGTAGTCCTTTGCAAGTATCTAGATATGTTCCAGTCAGGGACTGTCTCTGCTTAAGGCTCAGGACAAGCCCCACAGAGCAGGATTCCTATCAGCCCTCTCTCCTCCACCTCCTTCCCTCCCAGGGGAGGATAAAAAGGGGAATGAGGAAGAAAGTGCCTCACATAAAACTGGAAATTAAGACTATGAACAAAATTTAACGAGTAGCAGAGATAAACAGGGAAAAGGAATATGAGGGAAGAGGGATACTCAGCTCTACACAAAACCTGCTCTGGGATGGTGAGGGACTGTGCAGAGCATGTGGCGTCAGGCCCGGCCATGCTGGAGGGCGGTTGCAGCAGCAGCAGCAGAGCCCGAGGGAGGAAGCAGAGGAAGACCCCACACGTCCTGTCCTTATAAAATGTGTGGCAGAGAAGGGGAGGGAATACCAGCTACCCTCTGAGCCCTTAGGATCCTGGAGTTATCACCTGTCCTGTGCCGTCCCCACCGTCGCAATCTGTTAACTCAAACCACAATAGGGATTTAGGGACTAAGCTTCAAAAGTGGTGATCAAACAGTCAGTTGTGGATAAATGCATCTAATCAAACTGTCCAATATTTCCAGCATACAGAGTTAGCAGAAGTTAATCCCACACTGATTTCAGTAACGTTACAGAGTATGCTTTAGTTTGAGCAAGTAACATTAACTTAATTATTCACAGATGAACACAGAGGGGAAGAATCTTAACAGGCATCAGCCATTTGAGACCCCCTATCCAGGCCTGCAGAACTGCATGGGGAACAGTTCTGATAGCTAGACTCAAGATGTACAAGTCCGCACGCCCAGAACTACAGACATTAAACATCTACTAACAAAACCTCATATTGGAAAGACGCGGGCATTTGCCTCAAGTCTAAGTTGCAGCTGTAAATACTTTCAGAGCTGGATGAACATAAGCTAAGTGGGCTCAGCAAAGAAAAAGTTGAACTGCTAGCCTTTTAAAACAGTGCTCAATAATTATATGCCTTGTAATCTACAGCGGTCTAGTTCCACGGCTTGGCCTTTGCTTTTGAATCACGTCCACTTGTGATTAAATCATCTGTAGAAGTAACCTGCTTGGCCAATAATTTTCATCCTCTCCAATAAACAAGAGACTGTCAGCAAGAGCACGGCCAGGCAGCTACCACAGGAAGAGTTTCACTCTAGGTGAGTGAAGGAGCACAGATTAATACAGCTCATGCCCCAGGTTTTAGATGCGTGAGTTCCTACACACATACAGCTCAGGAGAAAAAGAAAGCTTTAAAACACTGCTCAGTATCCTCATCAACAGCAGCAGAAGCAGCAACAACTGGAATTTTGTACAGAAGTTACACATCCTACACAGAACTGCTGAGTTAAAACCCTTCAACTTCTTTCCCTGCTTATTAACAACATGATCCAACATTTCCCCAAGCCTTTCTCTCCAAGCTTTTCCACCTTTTCCTCTGACTCAGAGCTCTTGAAAGAATTCTCCAACTGTTCAGATCATCACCCCCATACTGAAAGTTGCAACTCTAAACAGCAAGAACAGTCAGACTGCAAAAGCCTGAAGCTCCCTTCTTTCTAGTGCTCATCCACCACTCCTACTTGCTTTTTTCATCACATTTGTCCCATCTTGTCCTTTAATCCTGTTTTCTGTTTCTGCATTTTCTTTCTGTACATACCCTAACCTTACCTAAAAATACTAAATGACAGAAATAACCCTAAAACTAAAATATTGCTTTAACTGTCATAGTGTCCAGGCAGATAGCTTATTTGTACAATAAACTGCATTTCAATTGGAACAGTTCTGCATCCAAAAGCTTTGATTTCATACAATCCAAGTGCTTTGCAAGAACTTGACAGTTCTACCAGTATTTAGTGTTTGAAGTGGAACCAGGCAGCCACACAGGCTGCCTCAGTGACCAGTCCAGTAGCATTCCTGCCAGTGTGCTTGCCAAGGAGCTGCCTGGCTCCTTGCGCACTTATGTCTCTCCAGGCTGTCTTGATCATAGGCATAGTTTGCTTCTTCCAAATTCAAAACCAAAACATCCAGTTCTTTCATTTAGAAGCATAGGTTCTGTTCTTGAAGAAAGGAAAATGTACAGAGACAGGTACTGTAGTTTTTTAGTACAGGTACTTGCAGTTTTGAAATAACATTTTAATGCAAGAAATGGAGAAATGGCAAGACAATAATTAAATTCGCTGTTACTATTTGGAGAGAGAAAGATGGTGAGGCCTTTGTTTGCTATTACTTAGCTTGCGAATACCATATGGCAAGAACAGTTGTTACATGTTGTTTCTACAGCGCGTTGCACTAAAAGGACCCCGACATCAGCCAGTTCTCTGATACGTTCGCCTACGCTGGAAGTTTAAGTTGATGCACCAGATTCTACGCATAGGCTCACTTTGGGAAGAGGATCCAAATCTTTCAGATCTTTATACGTTTCAGAAGAGGATAAAATGATCAACCTGCAGAGGAGTCAGCACTGCAGACATACCTAGCTGCCTTTGTTATTCTGTATCACTACACCCCTTGCTTAAAGTCAACCTGGTTGACTATTTCACCTTCTGACTTGACTACAGGGTTAGCTTACCACCTAGAGTCCTGGCCGCATCGCCTCCCTCCCCTTCTTTTGATGGAAGTCACTTCATAGATAGTGAGCATTTTTAGATTTGAAGTCCCATGTTGGTTCCTCACAGAATCATTCACAATAACGATCATGAGCCAAATAAAGCAATTAGCGTAAGTCACTAAAATCTAAGAGACCGTTATCCAGGAAGGTACACCAAACTGAGAAAGTGCTTTGAGCCCCTGGGAATTATTGCACAACCTGCTTTCAAGACATTTCTGCTTGAATCATTGTTAAAAAAATACAGTGATACCACAGACAAAACAGAACAGCCAGACTTCCACGGGTACAAGCAGTACCATTCTCAGGAGTCAGTCCAGCTCTAGCCAATGTCTCTTCTTGGACTGTTGGATGCTCTAACAAAACACACATGTTGAGCATTCTAAGGCATTGTATTGAGACACCAGTGCTCAAACCGAGGGAGAGATACAAACACATCCTGGGATATGCATTTGTGTGACCTATGATCTCAGCAAAGAAACTTGCACTTCTCCATTTCCACCTTTACTGCAACAGCAAGACACAGTTTGCTGTGAGGCAGTTGGGGGCATGATGAGAACTATGCTGATTCCTGCTGGGAAGCCTCACCTCCCTCAAGCCCTGCCAGAAAGCCATGAGATTTGGATGCAAGGCATCAGGGATTTGGGTGGAGGTAGAAAAAGAAAAAAACTGTTCTGACTGGGTTTCATAACTCTCAGATGTAGAGAAAGTTTATTTTTTGTATTCGCTTTTACAAATGAGCAACCGAAATATCGAGGACAGTTGTTTTAGTTCAGGGAGTGAACTTCATCTCCTGTAGAATGCCCGGATGGTACCTATGCATTACATGCATCCTACTTGATCTCTCAGAATTTAAACTTGGCAATGATCCCTTTTTTAGACTCTTCTGGAAAACACAGTGAATTTCACGTTTCAAGGACAGATTGACCAAGAGATGATATTGTTACCTAAATCTGCTCCCACTGAAAGCAGGCAGATTCAGGGGAAGCAGAGTTAGAGTGTTGCCAAGTGATACTGAAATTCAGCTCAACCAGTTGACAACCACCATAACATAAAAGTTTAGTATATTCACAGATTTTAGTGTCTTAATAAGTAAAACAATAGGAATTACCTCAGAATGACATTTCTGTCAGAGTACCATGATGTTTAATTTAATGGAATACTAGTTGCATTCCCTTAGCTTACCTTAGTTTGCCAGCTAATATAAGACTAGCCTTCTGATTTTAAAGCCCTTTAACATATGCCTTCTTTACAGAAAAACACAAGCTCTGTAAATATATTCATGTTGCAGGAGAACATAAAATGCCAGCCCTGCCAATGAAAGGCAATATAATCAGTAGTAAAAGCTCAGATCTCTTTTCATACTGCTCTAATAAAAAAAACAAACAGACAACTTACCCACTTGTAAAATTACTTTAATGGGAGGAGAACAGAATTGTAAGTTAATCAGGTAATTTGGCATATCTCGTTTCTACAAGGAGAAAGCGTTATTTTTTAATAAGCCTGAAAGTGAACCAGTAAGTATGGAAAATTAATTTTTCATTTATTTTTCTATTGCTTCCAAATTAAACTCTGCATCTCATCACTGTAATTACTTCTAAAAGCTTATAAATATTTCATTGTTGTTTCATGTTCACTGACAAACATCGGAGGCACTGACTCCATTGTTTACAGCTTCAGGTTTACCCATAAACTTACTCTGCTCTGTACTAAGAGCAGAGAGAAATAATCTTTTTACGTGGTGGATTCCGTACTGCCTGTATTTCAAAATATAATTGCAAGCCACACGTCATCACATGAACCGAAGTGATACATTTGCCTGTAACCGTTGAGACATCTGGGTTTCTAGCGGTATGACCCTAAACCTTCACAAAGTTCTTCAAAATGTCCTGGAACAGGCTGGAGGTATTTGCAAAGGTTTCTATAGCTTTCAGGAGCGCTTTGGAACTAGACTCGCGCCATAAGATGGCAGCTTCAAAAAAGCCTCTTGCAGATGACATGTAACACATAGGATTTGGCACAAGACGGAACTACAGAAATACTACTCCCCAATAGAAGTGTTGAGATACATCTTTCCTGCATACTATATGCACCTAACAGGAGGACTGCAGCTTAGGAAAGACACTTGAATGCAATAGTCACTTCTGCTACAATGGCCTTACCAAAATAGGATATAATGATGACTATGAAACCCTTCAGAACCAATCAGACATCAAAATTTCCCCATGAAACTCTAACAAAAACACGTCAGGACTTCAGTAAGTATTCAAGATTCATGGTCACCCAGAGACAATCAACAGGCTTGCTTCTCCAAGATGGGATCCAATGGTGTATGATTTGTTTCTACAATATGCCCTGGTGGATAAGAAACAGTCCAGGGTTTATGCCCTCAAGTTTCTCTCCAAAGCTGCAAGTTCCATTCTGTGCAGGACAACATATCAATTTCTGTTCCCATCACCACCATACCCAGTTGATGACAGGACAACATCCTGCCTTCAGGATCATTATCCAAGAAACGCATAGCTATGACTGGTATACATGTGTAATTTAATTCACTTTACAAATCTCCTTTCTTAAATCATAGGGGATTAAAAACAAATACTCTTTCAAATCTACAATTCAGCATGTTTAAGTCAAAGCAAAATAATTATTAAATACATTTATAGAGTCAATTCTTCCCTTTGTTGACCAAGTATTTTTCTTGCTACAAAATCATTGTATGGCTAGGAGTTTTTCCCCATTATCCTTACTGTGACATGAACTCCAAATGTAGGCAGCGGACATGAAATCTCTCACAAGAAAATAAATTATTCCCACATATAATTTTGTGTAACACGCTGAAATCCTTCTTAACTAAAAATATTGCCTACCACCAGTTAGCACTATGGACTTCTGATTAAACAATATTTAACATCCAAATCCTAAGTGGCCCATTATTGATAATCTTGAACCTTACTAATGTTCAACTGGAGTAGAGAAAGTAAGCATTTAACTGAATGACCTGGTTTGTTTTAATGCCACTGATATGCCTTTAGGACTGAATATGGTAGTTAATTGAACAATGGGATTAATATTTAATCAAAGCAATTGCTGTTTTCTCTGTGGCCTACATTACGCTCATGAGATGTATCGTATGATCCATCTCCATTCTTCACATTAGTCTCAGCACACCCAAACCTATTCACCCTTTGAATAAGCTTGTCAAACATCCACTCAAATGGGCAGTTATTGATAGAAACAGTACATGCTACCTACTCCCTTGCCTGAGTTTTTCAGATCAAATTTCAGTCTTCCATTTAACTGATAACACCTAATTTTTTTTTAATGTATTGGGTCAGACTGAGCTAAAGTTAATTTTCCCCGTAGCAGCCCTCATAGTGCTGTGCTTTGTATTGAGAGCTGGAAAGGTATTGATAACACCCCTGTGTTGTGGCTACAGCTGAGAACGGCTCACACAGCACCAAGGCTTTCCTTCTGACAAAAAAAATGTTGTATAGATGAAAGGTTTTTAAAAAGCAGTTATATTCACTTTATTGTTCCAAAAGCTGAGGATCATAAGAGTCAGGCCTACCCAATCCAGGTTGGGGCTACAGAGATAAAGCCTGAAAACATTGCCTCCAACTAATTTGAACCCATACACAGAAAAGTCCTATGTAGATTATAGAGAGCTTATGCTTTCTCTCATGCTGTTTTAAGTCCTCTGGAGAAAACATTTTCTTGGTCATTTGCACCAGCCTAAGTGCTTTGATGTCAGCTTATTGAAAGGATTCTGGCTGTGATGGGATATTGCTTACACGGTCACTTTAAATATACCTAAGCACAAAGAAATGTTCAATTGACTTGCCCTTAAACTGTAGTGTCTCCCTCACCAAAGAAATATTTTGAAGTATTTGGACTACTACTTTGAAAACAAAGATAGAACAAATGTACAAGAACCTGAGAATCATCTCAACGTTCTTGTTCACTAGCCATTTGTGTTGGCTAGTCCTGTACAATTAAGAATTGAATAGGGGTACAAAAGATGCGATTCATGGTTTGGTAAAGACTTTATAATTTGAAAGGAGTTTGGACTTGGATATATCAGAATGATAGCAGTTTAATACAAGTTTGAAAAAGTAACCTTCATATTGCAGCTGTAGCAACATGTTTTCTGAAGGAATACTTCGTTTCTGTGCAAACAGCCCAACGTATTCAAAACATTTTCACTCTATTTTGGTCCTTGAAGGAATCATAGGCCATGTGCTGTAGGCATTCTGAAGGGTGCTCAGTTTTAAGGTCAGCTGCTGACCATTGTCAAGACTGTAAGTTAAACACAACCAGATGGAGAACTTAGTAGACTGGTGACATAGCTGTTCAAGCTGACTAATGGAAAATGCCATTTTAAGTGTTGCACGAGACTAGTTCATGGCATTAAAATACATAATACATGCTTATTTCAAAACACATATTTTATGTTATCTCACTGTATATGAAAGAGATAAAAAGTTGAAGTAATTTACAACTCGTGATATGCTCAGACTTAGAAGTGCATTCATTTATATTTTCCAAGACATTAAGCCCTCTTAAAAGGGTTAACACTTAAATTAATAATTTGGAGTAGGAGCTTCTGCTGGAGAAAACATTTTCAACAGATATCAGGCTGGGTCACAAACTTTCAAGACCCAGACAGCTTGGATTTTGAATTCCAATTAAAAGCTTTAAGCTGGCTCACACTTTTCTTCATCAAGTTGTTGCTTCTAGAAAAATCAAGTTACTACATAAAAATACTCGAAACCAATTCAGGGAAAGCAGACCTGTTTTTCTAAATGTAGCAAAGTTCAGGCACTTACTGTGATGCCACAAAGCTCCTTGGCACATTTCTACTGCAGGTTTCTCACTGACCTCAATGCCAGCTGACAAACAACACTCTTTGCAATGAAAGTCATTGATAATAGCATCCTGAAAGTCACACATTCCTGGAGCGATCATCCAGAATATCTTTTGGAGTATAGAAACCAAGCAAAAGGTACCTTAGCCAAAGAATGCCAAGTAATAGGAGATGCTTTGTAATTCCAAATACTCTCTCTTTAAAAATTATTACGTTAAGTGCTCTCTAAACATTGTAGGGAACTAGCAAGCTTTTGTGAGTGGAAAATTTCTGGCATCTATCACCCTGACAAACCGAGACTGTCTCGGAATCCCCCACACACCACCCAGCAGGTAGATGAGGCCAACTGAGGCTACTCTGTGTCATTAAAATCCATTAGTGCTCTCAGGGCACTGATGATTCCATGCTGGAGGCAAAGCAGATTGCTAGGTAAGGATGGGATAGAGAGGGACAGGGATCTATTTACAGATTCAGGTTTTTAAAAAATATAACCAGCACAGGAAGTGATTAGCTTCTTCCTTCAGCATCCTGGATCATAAAACGAATAAATGCCTTCCACTCAAGCTCCTAGTAGATGGTGTAGTTAATATTACATATCTCCTTCTCTTATCACGGGACCAAGCTTCAGGCAAGAGGACAACTAGGCTTTGCTTTCTTCACCCTTTTTTCTTCCCTTGCTGTATTTCCAGTCAGGTAACATGTGCTTTCTCCACCATAACAGCTTCCCTCATTTGTTTCAAATTGTCTTCTAACTCATTGTCTCCCACCCCAACTAGACTAGCACAAACAAGGAAATAAGAAAGAAAATACTGACAGGTAGTTTTATTTGCTGTTTCCTTCCACTTGAGCATCTGGTAAAGTCCTGAATAAGAAGTATAAGTAGGAGTATGCAGAGAAAAAAGAAGGACATGGGAAAATGATTACCTCTGTAAGGGTATAGAAATGTTCTGCCTTCTCTAGGTTTAAGGGTTAGGTTTTCCTATATAGTACCACTAGGAAAACTGTTTTCCACAAGGTCTTTTTTTTTTTCTTAAAGATTTCCAGTTTGCAGTGTTTCCTATCCCACCATCTGCATCTGAGGCCCAAAAATTTACTGACAGTTCCAAAGCCTTAATTTCATTCACCATTAGATTTCATGCTAGGAACAGACTTCAGAGTTTTGGCAGCAATAGCTGTCATGCATTGAAATAAACTTATTTGTATTGCCAAGGCATGTGTCTGAAGGAGCTCAGACTCATAAAAGTTGCCCTTTGCTCCCTTCTCCTCAGTCTTTGAACGAAAATTCGCTTTTCAACTCTTACATATATCCCAAATTCACTGGCATATCTGAGAACAATGATAAAGTGCAAGATTGCAAGGAACGAACTGACAAATCAAAACAAGTACCTTGAAAAATGCAGCAACTGGTTGTTTTCTTTTGGTTCCTCGTTCCAGCACTATTCAGGTTTACAATAGGATCTTGATCAGTGAAGTCAAGAGAAACGTTATCAGCTATTTCAGAGACAGTCAGCTCTAAAGCTAACATCATCATAATCCTGGAAACCCTACTTACTAAAGGAGCAGAAGACAGGAAGGGACAAATTAAGCGGCTGGAAGAGAGAGGAACTGCTGTAACTTTCAGCCACCATTCAAGCATAGTGGCTGTCATCTTAATATTCTTCCAGCCTACTTAGCATCTTCATCTTACAACTCTGCTGTCTTCCGAGCCTCCTCCTTACCTCTCTCCCTTCAGTATAGCCTCATTCAAACTCCTTTAAAAAGCTTTGTTTCCCTCTCACCCTTTGTAGCCCTTGCTTTTCTTTTCTTTCTTGTCTTTCTGAAGAAGTGGTGCCATGCTTCATATTTTACAAAGCTTAATACAACAGAACCTTGATCATAACTAGGGCAAATAGATACCACCATAATCCATATATATGATAAATAGACAAAAGCAATATTCTTTGTATGTATTGCAGGAGTGAGGAATTCAAGTCAAACACACATGTGTTAATGTCACGATAAGCAGTTTAACTGAGTGAATAGTTGGTAGAGTCTGGAAGAAATGTCATCAGTTAAGGTCAACCTGGAAGCAACAGAAGTAGAAATAACTGAGCTACAGAATTCCTCCATAAAAGAAGATAATTTTCTCATCATAACCAAAGAAAAAAAAGTATAATTCTGAGGTAAAAAATACCAAGATCCAAAGCAGGAGGTAAACCTTATTGCCTTAAATGCAACTAAGTTATTATCACAGGTACACCAGTAGAAATAAAGCTTATGATTCCAACTGGTTTTCAGCAAGTTCTCTCTCCTCCAAGCATCACCCTTGAAAGGCAGAGATCCCGTTTGCTTCAGCCACAAAGCAGAAAGAAGCTGTCTCTGCCTTTTTTGAGCATCCCATGATTGATGAAGGTTCAGCTTTACATGGGATTGAAAGGTATGTACCGATCCATCAAAGCCTTTTAAGACACAATTATAGAAACCCATTCAATGTCTAATAAACATAGTCAGGTTATTTGCCTCCTCCTGTTCCTTTTATTGAATGGCAAAGGCAAGGCTTTTGTTAGTTTTGTTTATAAGTGCATTAGCTCAGGTGCTTAAGTGCTATATAAGCAATCTATATTAGACCAGAAATTTCAGAAAAGTACTACAAGCAGTCTCTAATCTAAGGGATAAAAGTTTTGGAGCCACAACTAACGTCTGACCATCAGCTATTACTGAAACCAGGCGGTGGGTTAATAGTTTTAAACCCACCCAGAGGGCAACAGAAAAGACTAATGCATATCTTCTCATATCCGCCTCAAGATGAGCCTAGTATTTCAGGTAGAAGACTCCTAATCCCCTTAAGTGCCTATTGTTCATTCTTAGCATTACTTATTTCGTTGACTTGTTATGCTCAGAATGCAACTATGATGAAACAAATACTTTTAAAGACACAACAATGTGGAAGGTGGGAAGATCACAGGAAGAAATCAAATCTGGAATGCAAAGACATTTCACATCTTACGCTCCGTTCCCCTCTCTCATTCAAGTCCTGACGCCATGTAATTGGTACCCTTACACTTAATTAATGCCTTAAAGTTCCAGGTGTTCTGGGACATCGATAAACCCACTCTTCTCCCCTTGGGAATAAGAACACTCTACAATTCAAAGGAAGCGGTTACATTAAAACAAGGTATCGCTAACTACCCTTATGACTGGCAAAAATCCACTGGACACTTAGTTTGTACCACTGACCTCAGTTTCTCAAATGGCAAGACGCCACCTTTCTGGGCACTGCTGCCTTGTGCCATGTCCAGGAGGAACCCAAAGCCTCTGAGATAACTGGCAGAGGTGGGGTTCGAGGAGGTCTCCGCATCCCAGGTGCCCCATCTCAGGAGGCCGGGGCAGTGCCAACAGCCTCACACCACACCTTGAGCAGGTTCCAGCTGCCACATATGAACTGCCCCTAGGAGGGCAACAGCCGATAGGAATGTGGGAAAGGCACAGTAAAGCATCAGCTGGACAAGGGCATGAGGGCTTCCAAGCCCTGGGAGCACAGCTGGAGGGAAGACTGGCCCAAGTGACCTCCTCTGTCCTGCCTGTCAGAGATAGGGCTGCAGGTCAAGGCATCATGCAGATCAGAACCCAGCTTCGTGGCTGGTGGCATAGCCAGGGCTTTGGATTCTATGATAACAGGATGATCTTCGATGAATATAGACAACTGGGGAGAGATGGGGCCCACCTCTCTAGAGGACAAAGAAGAATCTTTGCCGAGTCACCAGTCTGCTAGCAAATAGTGCTTTAAACTAACAAACTTGTGTGGTGGGGTCCAAAGCCATGACACTTTTGTACTCACAAGCAGCGGGATAGGTGAACACACCTACCAGTGACTTATGCCCACCAATCCTCAAAATAAACAACAAATAGAAAAAAATACATCAAAAAACCAAAACTCTTCCCCAAGCCCTGCCTGGCCCCAGGGAGTTAGAGCTTGTCCCAAGCACCAACACCAGCGTCCAGGTTTCACAAAACGAGTGGATGCTTTGCTGGCATTTTTCAGCACACTCTACAATAAGGGCAGTTTTATTTATTGTGTTTTAATCAGACCTGAATTATCTGTTTAAAACTGAGATATAGCCTCTGCATCTCACAGTTTTGAAGGTATCCTCTTTGTTTATCAACAGTGCTTAAACAGATGTACCTTTGTGGTACAAACCACACAAGGAAGTAATTAAATACCGTAGAGTTTGAAGTCCTGTAGAGAAGCCATTAAATTCTAGTTGCTTCTGCAGCAGCTAAAATAGCACATGCACAGCATTAGCTACTAGATTTTGATTGATCCTTTCTGTACCACCTAGACAAACCAATAACTTTAGGTATGAAGTTGAAAGCTGTTACTCAAAATCTTTTAATGAAGAATAATCCACATTTCAGCTTTTACGTTTTTTTTCACTGAAGTATTTAATACAACTATAATGTGTACTTGCTTAAAGAGACAGATTTCGCCATAATTGCTATATCTCCTTGCATGATTTCCCTCAAAGATCATCTGTTCAGAGAGACTATAGATGTATATAGCCACTTCACTCTTCATCCAGTGCTGTTGAGGATACAGCCCAGCAGTTCTGCCAAGATAAGATGAAAAGATTTAAACATCTTATGCTGGTGATTCAAATCTCTTTGTACATGGCTCTGGACAGATTCAGTCCGCCAAGTTATACTACAATGCATTCACCTTTGGATAATTTTTTGTGAATTTCTTTTTGTATTTTATCTATGATTTTCTTACGTTCTTACACAGTATTATTTGCTTCTATCATTTTCAATGCCTGGTTTTGTGTATTAATAGAAACACATGGACTCTTGAAATCCATCTGCAATTATTCTAGACTTTTTATTATAGAGAAACTAAGGCATAAGTTAAGGAACTGACCTGCTAGTCACTCCACGCAAACGTCAAAACAAAGGACAGAATCCAAGTCTCAAAAAAAACAGTTTACATAGGCAACAAAGTGCTGTGTAAGGTTATATTCAATAAATACTAAATTTCATCTCTCTACCAAATGTTTTAGTAGGTCTGCTACTTTTCCCCAATTTAAAATGTTATTTTATTATAAATATGCAAAACTATTATATTTTATGAATGATATCAGTTTAAGGCACTTTGATAAAAAAAACCACAACACAGAAAAGCTTGTTGAAAAAGAGTCTTTGAGGTCATCTAATCCCATCTCTCACTTGAAGAAGAGCTATTTGAAGCAGTATATCATATCGCCTTGTCATGAAAAGAGGTTTCTGAAGCCCAAAGTTTGTAATACAATTGGGTGTTCTTTCTCTTGTTGCAAATCTGTCCCTGGCCATGAGACACCCTGACCAGTAAGAGATTTAAAAAAATTCAAATATTAGCTGTGTAACACAGCACAAACAATTGCCACTGAAGTTCACAGTGCTAGTTCTCAACCACCACTCAAGCTGTTGCCACTTTTCAGCCCGAGCAATCTATTTCTATTTAATATAATCAAATTTGTATAACATATAAAATCAATGTAAGGAAAATGCATTTTTTAAATGAGAGTTGTCCTTTAATCTTGTTTCTCTCATAAAAGCAGATTTACAGCTGCATGCTCTGAATAGACCAGCTCTGGAAACTGATCTATTTCTGACAGACTGAATAAGAAGAAGAAATGATCCCTCAGCTTTCAAGAGGTATTTGCCTAATTCTCATTCATGTCACAAGTTGCCCTGTACGTGTTCCACGGCTATTTGTGACAAAATGTTATGATATGGCTCTTTAAATAAAGGGTGAGCTACCAACGGATCCTGAACTATGACATTCCTAACCCCTCTACACACCATTCAAAAACTGGCTTATTTCTCCCTTGCATCTGTTTTTCTCAGGATTAAGCCAGTAGTGACTTTACTAGTCATAGCTTGGTACCAGGCACATCAGATGCTCTTCATCCGCAAGCTCTTTGCAGACAGAATCACAGCATTACTGAGGCTGGAATAGACCTCTGAGATCATCAAGTCCAGCCTATGACCTAACACCACAACATCAACTAGACCATGTCACTAAGTGCCACATTCAATCTTTCCTCAAACACCTCCAGGGATGGGGACTCCACCACCTCCCTGGGCATTTCATTCCAGTGCTTAATCACCCTTTCATGAGGAAGTGCTTCCTAATATCCAACCTAAACCTCCCCCGGTACAGCTTCAGGCCATGCCCTCTCATTCTCTGTCACTAGTTGCCTGGGAGAAGAGCTCGACCCCCACCTGACTGCAACTTCCCTTCAGGTAGTTGTAGAGAGTGATAAAGTCCCCCGAGTCTCCTCTTCTCCAGGTGAAACAAGCCCAGCTCCCTCAGCTTCTCCTCGTAAGACTTTCCCTCCAGCCCCTTCACCAGCCTCATTGCTCTCCTCTGGACCCACTCCAGCACCTCAAGATCTTTCTTGAAGTGAGGGGCCCAGAACTGCACCCGGTACTTGAGGTGAGGCCTCACCAGTGCTGAGTACAGGGGGAGAATTACATCCCCACTCCTGCTGGCCACACTGTTCCTGATACAAGCCAGGATGCCATTGGCCTTCCATGCCACCTGGGCACACTGCGGGCTCATGTTCAGTCAATTGTCAGCCAGTACTCCCAGTTCCCTCTCTGTCAGGCTGCTCTCCAGCCACCCTTCTCCCAGTCTGTAGCGCTGCCTGGGGTTATTGTGGCCAAAGTATAGGAACCTGCACTTGGCCTTGTTAAACTTCGTACCATTGGCCTCGGCCCATCAACCCAGCCTGTCCAGGTCTCTCTATAGTGTCTTCCTACCCTCCAGTAGATTGACACTCCCCCCATCTTGGTGTCATCTGCAAATTTACTAACTTGATCCCCTCACTCAGGTCATCAATAAAGATGCTGAACAGAACTGGGCCCAGTACTGATCCCTGGGAGACACCACTAGTCACCAGACGCCAACTGGATGCGGCACCATTCTCAACCACTCTCTGTACCCAGTCATCCAGCCAGTTTTTAACCCAGTGAAGGGAGTACCTGTCCAAGCCATGGGCTGCCAGCTTTTCCAGCAGGATGTTGTGGGAGACTGTGTCGAAGGCTTTGCTGAAGTCTAGGTAGACCACATCCACAGCCTTCCCCTCATCTACCAGGCCGGCCACCAGTGCCACAGCCCACGCCAGGTAAAGTAGTCCTAATAGCTATACTAGCCAGTGCAAAATGTGTCTTGTGTTTCAAAATTCAAAGCAGAAAAGCTATTCATTAACAATTAACCTCAACTTTATATCATAGACTTGATTATTACTCTGAGGAATAGCTGAGTTGCCAGACTTCCAACTACATTTGATAGTCAGTTTGATTGTGGAATAAAGAGAGAGAACTATACTGGAAAATTATTATCCAGAAGTTCATATCCTTCCATTATGAAAACAAGTAGCATGTTTTTCTATAAACTAGTGGCATTAAACCATCCTCTTGCAGTCTTTTTCCAGGGACTTATCTTTTCACAATATAAGAACAAGGAAAGTAGTCAGTGGTACCACTCACTGAGCACAATGCCAGCAGTTGAGATTTCTACCTTGGAAAAACAAGCAAAAGGACATGAAAGACCATCAGACAATTGCTGAACCTAGGTTAACATTAGGGCTATGAAAAAGCCTAGCATAAGCATTTGAAAGAAGCTAGCCTGTTGATGTAAAGCTTGTTTAGCTAGCAGTAACAGCATCCATTTGTACTGAAGATGCACTTTGGTCAATAAGTACAAATACTTAAGCCACAAATTGGGCTAAAGGGATTTCTTCAGAGGAAACAATTAAAGACTTAATGTGTAATACCTTGACTAAATAATCACAGAGGGGAACAATAACCTCCTTGAAATATATGGAGGATGAACACACCAAGGATGGAGATGACTCTTTAGGGACTAAGCTAATAGGATTAAAATTTAGAATATCAGAAACTTTAGTAGTGTAACCTATTAGGTGGTGGAATAATTGGCATCGCCAGAGCAAAGAGACCTTTTATTAATATTTTATAGACAAAGGACTCGCAGTGAGTCTGTAGAAAAAAGCAATAAGACCTTAAAGTTTTTTAATGGCATCATTTTTATATAGACTTACGAGTCAATTACTGGACACTTTAAAATATTTTAGAATAATTAATTTTAAGTAATTTGTAAGATTTTCAAATGAAAATGAGAAAAGGCTTCTCCCAATCTTCCTATATGAAACTCCCACCTTTGAAGTCAACTGTACTTTCCCCCCATTCAACAACTAAACTTCAGATTTCACCTACAGACAGATTTCAGCACAGGCAGTAGTATGTTTCATTTCTCAGTGAAAAGTAGTGTCTGCTTCACTTCCAGAACATATCCGATTATGTACAATGATGGCAATGCTAAACAGATTACTTTTAAAGATCAAAATCTTTGTTGCCATGTAAGCTTGTAACTGAGAGATCCAGTAAAATAAAAATCACAGAATCATAGAATGTTTTAGGTTGAAAGGGACCTCTGAAGGTCATCTAGTCCAAATCCCCTGCAGGGAGCAGGGACATCCTCAACTAGATCAGGTTGCCCAGAGCCTTGTTGAGCCTCGCCTTGAATATCTCCAGGGATGGGGCCTCAACTACCTCCCTGGGCAACCCGTTTCAATGTTTCACTACTCTCCTGGTAAAGAACTTATTCCTGACATCCAATCTAAATCTGCCCTTCTCTAGTTTAAAACCATTGCCCCTCAGCCTGTCACTCCAGGCCTTTGTAAACAGTCTCTCTCCAGCCTTCCTGTAGGCCCCCTTCAGGTACTGGAAGGTCGCTATTGGGTCTCCCTGGAGCCTTCTCTTCTCCAGGCTGAACAATCCCTGCTCCCTCAGCCTGTCTTTGTAGGAGAGGTGTTCCAACTCACTGATCATTTTCGTGGCCCTCCTCTGGACTTGTTCTATCAGGTCCATAAGTGGAGTTGAAGTTTGAATTTCAAGCTACAGGGAAGATACTCTTTGCTTCTAACAGGAAATGCCACTCCAACTATATAAATGTCCAGCATCAGATTTATGTACTTTAAATTCAAACAAGTAAAGTTACCTATTCTCATCACACTTGAATAAACTCAGTACACAAATTCCCCAAATCAATAGCTAATTAAAAAGAAGTAGCAATTTCCACATACTAAAAGAACTCATACCTCACATTCTGCATTCCCTGTGCCAGGTGTGTGTATACTGAAATACAAAAAAAACTACTGCAATTGGAAGTTATATATTATATTTTAGGAGGCTTCCTTTAGTTTCAGGAACAGAAAAAAACAACAAACAACAAAAACCAAAACCACAACAAACAAATCATACACAAATAAAAATCAAAGACCAACAACAAAAACAAACAAAACAAAGCACACAGAAAATATTTTATTAATGCTGAATTTTGAAAAACAGACCATCGCTGGGTGCATCCACACTGCCATAGGAGGGCACTGAAAAGTTGTACAAAACTTGGAAAACCTACATGAAGTAGACATGTAACAAAAAAAAAAGAAAACCAGAACCACAACACCACCACAGAAAAAAAAACAAAACAAAAGGAAAACAAACCCTTGCCAATGCGTAAACCTATATCCAACTCAGTGCCACCCTATTCCTGGATTTCCTACAGAACACCACATGGATATGGCTGTGACTTCATGAACCAAAGTAATACTTTGCTCTTGTATGACTAAGAAATCTACCCTTTCTTCTTGTGGTAGGCTTTTAGTAGACTTTTAACTGAAGCCATTAATTTCTCATTTCTCTTCCTTCTTACACCCAGTTTGAGGCAAACAGCATCAGGCGTTCCTCACCTTTGCAAGAGTTCCACAGACCATTGCTGAATGTGGTAACTCACTTTGTTCCAACCCAAGTCCATCACTAGTCTGTATTTCCCATGAAACTACTCAGTCCTCAGTTGCTCTCCTGTACTCTATGGGATTCCTTCACATGAAGCACTCTGCAAAAATGATGAATTGTGACTCATGAGCTGCAGTTTACGTCTTAAAGGACACAAAAGTTTGACTTACCTATTTTTCATGGCATTTGCACTTGTCCAATTACAACATAGCCAGTTAGATGAACTTGCCAGCAGCAGAATGTCTTCATCCTATTAGGATATTTTTGCATCTTTCTTGTAATATATATCTTTAATTTTTTTTTTAAGCTAAAGAAAATAATTATTATGTATACCAATCTGGAGCTAGCAGATGTGGGGATAGAACTCGTTATTTGCATTATGCTAATGTGAGCATGTTGAAAGTATACAATTAATTGCAAGTTTGGTAGGCATGTTAGGCTTGCATATGCCACCTACATCATTAGGTCTCTCATGCCCAACTAAGCCACAGGAATGTTTGCAATTCAAACACAAATGTCCTCTGCTCCCTGAAATATATAATCCAATCTAAAGAAAGGCAACACCTGAGAAAGACAATAAAGGAATAAAAGCAAAGACTAGGACTGTTCACATGTTACCTCCAGCAGTGTATTTGCTCATTAAAAAGTATCAAATCAGTGGAATCTATGTATTCCACAAAAACTTGTCAAAGTTTTCAGTGGAAGTCAGAAGAGCTGATGGCTTAGCTAGTGTTGCTGCTCTGCCTCCTTGCCCATTCAGCCTGATCAGTTCACATGAGCGAGCTGTTAGATTTGCAGACTGCCCAGGTCATTCTTCACTGTAAACAAGCATTTAGAATACAACAAGTGTAAAGACATATCTGGAATGTGTCCCGTTTACAGCCCAGCAATAACCCACCAGTATTCCTCATAGAAATCTTTTGTAGATCTCAGTAAGATAATCCATTACAAACTTAAGCTCTGCTTGGCATTTGAGTTTTTTTTTGGCAGGTGTGTTTTTTGAGGAGGAGTGGGTTTCTTGTTTGGTGGGTTTGTTTTTGTTTTTTTTTTCTTTTTAACTGTATGTAGGATAATGTAGCATACAGCTCTTTCTAATCTGTTCTTGACTATCAACAGTATCTCGAGCCACGTCTGACTTCATTCCTCTACAAACCAGCAGTACTGTGACTAATTCCCAACAGATGTTCTTCCCCCAACTTTGCTACTCCTTCAAAGAAACGTTATCCTTTTTCAGAGAGCCTTTTCCAGTTCTCTTGTATGTACTTGCAAGGCACATCCTCCTGTATAATGTCTGCTCCACAGACTAGAGATACTTGTTACTGTGGAAGCAGACTCGGGTACATCTCTGCCACGATCTCTTGCAATCGTGAGAAAAAAGGGAAGCAACATCAGAGGCTGGAACAGTACGGCTGTTATTCCTTTTACTTATACCAGTAGTGCTACCAGTCAGCCCAGATGAGATGTTACAACGTGATGCTATTCGCCCCATTGTCATCTCTCTATCACTTGTTCACCTTTGTGTTACCTATTTCTCTAATAGTCAGGAAATACTTTTAAGGTAACAGAGCATATTTCACATCAAAGAACAGGAAACAAACACAAGAGAAATCCCTTTGGTTGTTTCTTTGAATTGATCTAACATAGTAAGGATGAGGATAAAGGGTCAGACTGGTTTGTCTACCAAAACTGTTTAATAGTTTGAGTTCCTGAAGTTTCCCTGGAAGTATAAAACCTTTTTTTTCATGAGCATGTTTCACAATGTATCCTATTTGTAGGGGTTTTTTTGAAAAAAAAAGTCACAGGTCCCATGTTTGTAGATACATAAGCATTTCAACTCTGAAATTAAACGAAAAGTATTTAATTGCTCTGAGGTAAATGTTCTTCTAGAAATTAAAGCTGGATTACATAAAACAATATATAAAACCCACAGCTATTATACTGTGATACCCTTAAGCTATGTATTTTCTCATCTCACTGAACTGGCCTGAAGAATTACTACTAAAAATAGTTTTTCAATACTTATTTCTCATTTATTTTGCATGCACTTTAAGGAAGACTTTCATTACTAAAGTTACTCAAAATCAATTCACACACAATTCAGACAAGAGGAAAAAACATTTCAAAAAAAGACTATCACTGTAGTTTTTCCAGTGTTGTCAAATTATGCCTTTGCAGACACAGGTGACCAGCTCTGACCAGCCCAATGAAATAAAACAATAGATATATTCAGTTAGAGGATCAATAGATCCAGGCACACCATTTCACATTGTGCAAAGAATACTGCATATCACATCCCTGAAGAACAGAGGAGTCTGAGAAGGCAGAAAAAGAGAATTGCAAAGGCTGCAGACTTGAAAAAGATGCACTGGAAAAATCAGCTTAGAAAGAAGAGACTTGTTTTATTTTCTTCATAGCATGAACTTTAAGAAAAGTATTTTCCACAGGACTGTTCCAGAGAAATTGTTATAACCGGAAATGGCAAACTTCAGTTCCGATCTGATCAATATACGCGATGTGGGTCAACTCTCTAGACCAATTATGTTAATTTACCTACTTGTCACTCAATAACTGCATTTAAAAAATAGAATACCTTGCATTAACTAAAAAAAATAATTTGGAATTAAGATAAGATCTTGAAAAATACAGATTCCAAAATAAATAAACCCATGTCTAACCTGAACTGTAGTTAAAAAGTACCTGATAGGATTTTAAATTTTTCTCTCAGACATCTGTAGTGTAATCCATACTGGTAATCCTGCCACAAATGGGTTTATTGATCTCCATGTTTACTAGTTGGAGAAAGTGGCAGTAGAGTCACCCCTTTAAATTTGGTCTGTGTAAAACAAATTGTAATTAAAAAGTTCCACAGATAGGGTGAGTTTAAAAACCAGTTTAGAACACAGTAAGATTCATATTGTTAACACCATTAGATGCAGCTGCCTCATGCTTTGCTGGGAGTACAAAGGCTACCAGTCACTAAAAGTTTATTAAAGTAAACTCTGAATCTAGAGGTATATAAGCTCTGTACTATGAATGATCCCTTTAGTATTTACTATCCCTTTAATCAGCACTAAGCTTTGAAACAGAATAAATGAGGTTTGAAAATAATTTTTTTCTGATGCCTATTTTTCTTTTGCAAAGATGCTTTATTTGAGTGTTTATTTCTGCTCCCGTAGTTTTCAGAAATCAGCAGAATTGTCAAAATATTTAGATTTCAGGGCATTGAAGCTGTGACCAAGCCTGGGTAAAGAGCTGAACAAGAAGGCAGAAAGCTGCTGATATGTTTCAAGATTTAAAAAGAAAGCAGCTTTCACACTCATTTTTTGTTTAATACTTGACCTAGAAAAATAATCACATTACACTCAAGTCCTTGTGACCACGACTGATGACACAGCCCTTCAAGACTGACTTCTCATCTATTTTCTTTCAAGACTCCTTTCTCATTCAGTACCTAAAGTGTCCATCTGATTTGCAGATACTCCATATGCTATTTCTCTCTTGCTGTTCAGAGTTTGGCTGCGCCTATTCTTTGGATCTGAGAGTTGAAATAGAAGATTAAGACACCTTTTAGAAAACACCCAGAAATCAATTGCTGTTCTTAAGGTGAATAAAAGCTGTATTTCCATGTGTTCAACATACACTTTCCATTCTGCATTGTACTAAGATTTTTTCTGCTGTTTTCTTTTGTGAGCTTCCCTCTGAGGTACTCCTAAATCCTGAGTAACCTTTCACACTTCACAAAACTCATAACTCCACTTCTTACCCTGCTCATCTCAGAACACTGAGCAGGTGTGGAGGAACCAGGTGGCTGGCAGGACTGGGCAACACATTTAAAAATATGTACACACATCCCCTCCATAAATGCAAATAGAGACACAGAGTGACAGAAATTGTTCACAATAAGGACAGGAAGAGACCTGTCTTCTGAAGCCAAGTTTAATATTTTATACTTATGAAATATAAAAATTCTTAGCCTGTTTCCAAAGTCAAGATTTAATATCTGGTTGAGTCATTTTCATTTTTTACTGCTTCTTTCTTGCTTCCTCCTTCACCCTCCAGCACTGCCAGAGACCCTTCATATGCTTTTGGGACTTCCTTGGAAAGCACTCATTCTCAGAAGAGAATGAAAAGGTGGGGGCAGAAGAGAAAAGAGAATTCTACTTTTGTTCTTTATATGCTGCTAAATTATAGTGCCTGGGGGACGGTTATGTGAAGCAAATTAACACTGGTGGGAATTACAGGGCTGTACTCTTCCACACGTTGGAAAATTTAATGCTTAACATACATTTTATCATATGCTCTGGTGCTTATTTTTTATTATTCCATGTTTTCCCTTGGCATCAAAGCTCAGATAAGTAAAACTTGTAGATAATGGTATTTCACCTCAGTTTTACAGACTAACTACCATAGAGTGTATATACCCTGGATTGGAAAAGGCAATATAAATATTGCCTTTTCCATATCAGAGACATACCAAGGTAAACCAAAGGGAAAAATGAATACTTTTTTCTCCCTAGTTACATCAAAATAAAACAACCCAATGAAGTGCTCAATCACTGCAAAACAGTAGTCTCAAAAGTTTTTAACAATCCATTTGTAATGTCACCTAGCTCCATTGAAACCAAAGTCCTCTTTCTTCAGAATACTCCCACATCTCAGGTCTTTTCTACCTATATGCAAACTCAGATGCAACACAGAAATTCTGCCATTCCATCCATCATTTCCTAGTTCAAAGCCCTTAGAATTGGGACTGAAATATTAAAGACTGAAATATCTCAAAGATGGTGTCAGGGAACAGCAAGGGAATCCTGGCCTAGGAAGGAACACAAGGAGTTGAACACAATAAACAGCAGAAATGACAACACCACCACCTTTAAAGGAAATTAGATTTCCCAATGCTTAAGACACAAGGTCCCAGTTTGAGCCCAGACCCACGGTCACCTTAACAGCTAGTATCTGAATAATCCTAAGGAAAAGACTTATTATTTGTTCAGGCTGTGTCAGCTGAAACAAGTGGCTTGAGATCTGGCTTAAATGGCTGCAAATCCACAAATTCTAGTCCCAGAGTCTGTTAGTGATGTGATACTCTGACTGAAACATAGTGCGTCCAGGAGTAGTAAGGTACAGATTATTTGTTAGTATAAGTTAAACAGAGACTGAAGGAGACATTCATATAGGTCCTTTGCTTATCCTCATACAATTTTGTCTGAAATGCGTTAGTTCATGTGCTGAAATGGTGTTTAAGATTAATATAGCTTACTGAACTATCCCTACTATTACAAAAGTACTATAGGAATACTGTGTTTGTAGAGATGCTATGAGTAATGAAAAAAAACAAAAAAGGTCATGTGAACTGAAGCATTAGTAACTATGGGACAATAACAAAACACAAACACAACTTGCAAACCTTTTCTCCTGGTTTTAGAAACTTGCACCAGCATTGGTACTCAAGGTTAAAGCAGGTTTAAGAAATGAGACTTCACTGTCTGTTACAAGTGCACTCAAACCTTGTTAAAATGAGCCTTTTCCATGGTGCACTACTAATTCTCACTGACACATCACCTTTCATTGCCATTTGCTTTAGTTCAAATTGGGAATCAAGCTTTTAGATCAAAGTGGCAAATGTAATTCCTCTGCTCTGATACAAATCTGATACAAATCACCCCATATTTTGGGGTGCTTTTACTTCAGAGAGGTAAAATTGTCTTGTCCAAAGTGGATCTCATACATAACTATGTATGTATCAAAGGAAATCTTCTCTTGCAGAAAACCTTATCTCACAGACTATTTGAAATATTTCTAGGTGAATAAAAGGAACCGCACACCATGATTTATGGAGAAACAGGAGGTTTGTTTAATCACTGTAGTTTTTTTAAGTCATCACATTTCTTGTGATCCACTGAGCAAACCTATTTGCATAACTAGGTTTTAAATGCAAATCAGGTAAAGAATTTTACTAAGTGGATGATTTGTACAATACAGCCCCTAGGTCTCTTGCAGAATTGCTTTGATGAGGGAATGTTTCTTTAATTACGCTGAAGGCCGATTATCCCATTACAGCCACATTGTTTTGTGGATTGCATATAATTTTGCTGTTTCCAAAGATTCCCTGCCATAATTCTGAAGAAAATGCAAACAGCAAGCAGACACTTGAGACACATTAGGCAAGAGATGAAGATGCTTTAGCGAATTCAATTTAAGCTGCAACATTAAAGTGATTTTGTTGAATAAAACATAATGCAATAATGAGCCTGTGTATGTCAACTTTGCAGAGAAGATAATAGCTGGAGAGCTGCCTTTCCTTTCCTCTTTTCTAGACTCTTCTTTTCTTAGACTAATTAGTCAGAGACAATGCTGCAAACAGAAACCTTTTCTAGTATATGCTGTATTTCAGTTCCAGTATATTCCCCACAGCTGTATTTCACAGTTGAATGAAGTGTTAAAGGAATTAATTTATGTCAGCTTCGCAGCAGCACTAATGAGATTACACACTACATATTTTTCTACCCATTTATGCCTGATCTTAGGGATAACAATGTATAGACCACTCTAGATCACTTGGTGATGTTTGCTGGTTTTAGAGATTGAATATTTACAAATCTATGCAATTAAAGGAAAATAAAAATATCAGTTATACTTTGCACAGTTTTTCCTCATTCTATTTTCTGACATACTTTTATTTACAGATAACTACACAGAATGCAACAATGCCACGAGCCCATTACATCCAGACTAAGGATTACACATGACACTTAACGAGGCTTGAAGTTTGGAGTTACGATTTCTTCCCTCCTCTTGCAGGTGCTCAAACCTGAATTACGTACAAGTAGGGCTTTTGTGATTGCAAGAGCATTCATCTTTACAAAAAACAAAGGAAAGATAGAAAGTTAATATTAAAGAAACAAAGTTATTTATTCATTTTACCTCCCACCAGATCTCTTCTAATTTCCATACAGAGTTATGAAAGTTAACTTATACCTTAAATGCAGCACAGCTATCGGGTTTTTCTTTTAAGACCTACCAAAACATCTATAATATCATGTTTGCAAATGGAGAGATGATGCCTGACACTTGCATCTGCGCTGACTTTCAGCTATTTCTGTCTTGGGCTTTTGTAGATTTTATGGTTTTAGAAAGAACCATCTGCTTTGGTGACACAAAACCCTTTGCTACAGAAAACTCCCTGGATTCTATAATTGTAATATACTGGTAGCGTTTCAGCTTTAAGTAAACTCCTTTCATTTATTCATGGAGTCGTTATTTTATATGGAAAAGAAAGGTAATAAATCAACAGCCATTCATCATTTAGAGAGGTGCCTCGCCTTGTAAATTCAAATTGTTTTAATGGTTTGGCACCATTTTATTTAATCTTCATTGAATGAAGAATAGCTAAGAACAGCAGCCAAGCCTATAGATCATTACATATATGAATCAAAGAGAAAAACAAGAATGAAATGTTTCATAAAGCAGCAACAGGACCTAAAAGAAAACATTGTTTCTAGGGGGGGCGGGGGGAAAAAAGAGGCAGACAACTTGTTTTGTTGGATTTAGGTGTTCAAAAATACCATACCTTTGGCAGATAGTAAAAGCCCTATGATCTGCAGGATACTGACAGTTCTGTTTGGAAGTTGGGGGTGCTCCAGGGGTGTCTGGCATACCTGTCCATATCCGTTCATCTTCATGGGAAGGTTGGTGAATTTGGTTGCACTGGTGACATAGCCAGTGGTTTTGCCATTGCTGCTGTATGGCAGCCAAACACATTTAAATCTAATCCCACACTCTTGTGAAAGGGGTACAGGGACTATAGGGGAGCACCAATTAAAGGAGCTTGATTAAAGCTGTCCTTGCAGTCATGTTTGTTCTTATCTCCAGGAATTCTTAGGCTGTGCTAATTAAAAGAATGAAGGTGAGACACAAGGGATTATCTGCACTACTATGTGAAGGTTATAGGAGCTACAAATGATAGCATACACGTTACAGGAATGAAGGAACCTACATTCTCCTATCTCTATACTTTACTGCTCAGTCTTAGTGAGGAGTAGATAATGCTAGACTGTAGAGTTGGATGAGCAGCACCCATTCCCATCTCAAGTAAGAAAAATACTACATTTTCGAACAGGTGGTTTACCATAAGAAGGTTAACTCTAAACTGCTGTGTTGTCAGATTACTGTGCTCACTACCCCAGATAGTAGCAGGAAAGAACCTTCAGCAATGGTTGGGGGATGAGATCTGGGCATTAACCTCATCTAAATAAAGCATTAGAAACGCTGCCCTGTTTCCTGCCCTGATGAAAAACAACACAGAATGGAATTGGTATTAGCAAAATAATATCAATATACTGGAGTACTTTTTCCACAACATACACAAATCCACATTTCTATCTTTCTTTTCACTCATTCACCCTGTGGAAAATGCAGTACTAATGGTATCAGCATGCATGGATGCCTTTCATCCAAGCTTTTGTGTGCTTTGCTGTTCCACCCGTGTTTCAAAGTCTATATCCTCCAGCAACAGAGAATGAAATCGTTTGTAAGATTTAAAAAATTAAATTAAAATAAAAAAAATAAATCCTGTGTTCAAAAGGAATCAATCACATCTACGAAAGTAGAGAATGGGCTGCAATTTGTCAAATAATACTTAGCAACATGGGTTTTGCAGAAAAAGATCTTCAAAGTAGAGGGACCCAGTGGTTGTTAGTATTCTACAGAGATGTGCAGGCCTTGGCAGAATGTAAAGAATTTTTAGAGACTGATTATGCATTCTTTTTTATTGGTGCCATGTTTGTAATATTTGTTTGTCCCTGGCTGATGCCACAGTAGGTGATATAAAAAGATGTATGAATAATTTATAAAAGAACTCAGTAGTCAAAGAGCATTGCGCTGATGATGTAGTATGCATGAAGGCCTTGGATAATAGATTACAGAGGAGACACTGGAAGGATACATTTTGGTCTGTGGTGTTTTGGATTTTTTTTACCACATTTCTAGAAGTCTAGGCACTTTAGACACCTTAAACTGCGAAGTCAAAAGAATTTTGAAGGTCTATAGTTTCTCCAGGTCCTTAAGATAGTGATTTTTATCATACAATCATTAAATTTATATGTTGTCTTAGTAGGTTCACTTGGATATCATTTGAGGCCTTTCATCAGAAAGATATAAATTCTGTTTGTAAATCAGTGTAATCTATAGATGGATGATTATTCAGAATAGGATTTTTTTTTTTACTTCATGTTATTAGTGTAATGTTAAAAGGGAAATAGAGCACTATGGTGGTTTCAATTCTGCATCTCCACATTGGAGTTTCACAGAACCAACTGCTGCTGTCACTCAGAACAGTAAAAATGAGAAGGAATTTCACTTTTGAAACATGGAATGCAATTGAATTATTTGATATGAGAATCCAGCTGCATATTAGTATCTTCTGTTGAAATAAAAGCTGAAGCTACCCGGAGGGAGGTTCATCAGAGCCCCCTTTCTGGTTCTTTCCATTTTGAACCATAGGAAAGAGGTGTGGCACAACCAAAGGCAGTAGCTCAGGACTTCTGAGATATGTTAAGCATAAAATGGTCAGAGAAATCATAACACTTCAGATTCTATATCTAGTCTAAATACATGGAGAGGATGTTAACACAGTTCCCTGTGCCAGGACTGTTCCCTATACCTTCAGAGAAGAAAAAGTGATCCTTTTATTAATGATTCAAAGTGGCTGGGGCTATTTTGAAATAGATCAATGATCTGTGAAAACCAACACTTCGGCCTTTAGAAATTCAGGCTTTGCTCAAAGTTAAGTTAAGGTTGCCTTAACTTTACCTCCATGAGAATGTTAAGAAAATTATCAGGCTCCTTGAATAGAAGGACGAGACAGAACTACATTTGAAGTTTTATTAAGGTCAGTTCTGTTAATGTGAAGATAAGAAGTCATTACACCTATGCTCATTCACTATCTCATGCTCACATGTAATAATAAGAAATCATGAAGTTTATGCTAGTAGTATATTAGCTGTTTGCTAAGTATGTGCTTGTAGCATAGAGTTTGAACAAATGATAAGGCACCTGGTCCCAGTAGGCACCTGATGTCTCTTATCTTTCCTCTTCTACTTCTCCATCCATTTATTTAATGTGTGCTGTCTCACCTTAAGTCAAGACTGCAAAAACATGTCAGCAAGTGCTGGTGAACTTGTACAACTGGAAAAGCAGCTCACCTGCTATGTACAGGCAAGAATAAGAGGTATCAGTGGGCTGAATTTTGTAATTACCACACGGCATTTAGCTTTGTCAAAGCTATCAGCGTTAGGCAGAGGTCAGAATCCTTCTGATCTTCTCAGACTTCAAATGTTGTATAGTAAATAGCACTTATGGAGCTGCGAAACATTGGTAGTTGAAGTCAATAAAAAGTAGTGGCAGCGGAGAATCCAAGCCAAAATTTTTTGAGCAAATATTAGAGATTAGGGGAACTAGGAGACTACTGCTTCAATAGCAGTAGCACCATATTATGGAATAGAAACTCTTCTAAAGGAAGCGCTTCATAAGTTAGACAGCCTGTCATGATCTGGAGAGAATTATATGAACTTATGCAACAACCAAAATAGGAAATGTAGATCAGAGCTGATTTGGTAGAATTAAAAGGCTTTTTAACACATTTCTTAAACTGCCTAGAATACAATTTTTGGATAATGAATACTGTCATTGGTCACAGCTATGCTGACATATTTCTCTTTTTACTCTTCCTTTTTATTCCTGAAAACATCTTCAGCACAAAGAGGAATCTCTTAAAGAAGTTTCACGTTCTCATCCTTAGTCCTGATGGTGGGCTAAGTGAGAGGTGTTTTCTGAGTTTACTTCCATATTCATCTGCCAACATCTGACCGTCAGGCCAAACACAATTTTGACCACAATAATGCCATGGTCTCTCTCAAACATACAAGCATTAAGAAGAGTCAGACATCCATATATCTGCTCCTGCATCTGCCCAGAGCCTTCAGTATGGGTGATTGTACAGAATTCTACAGGCACTTACTGGGACCATATGGAGATGACTTTGGAGTGTTTTTTTTCTTTAAGTTACACTATAAAATAGCAGTCTCATCCATGCAGCTCCAGTATATATATCATATATTGTATGTAATCCTGAAATGCATACCATGTTTATCTTCTGAAAATCAGAGAAGTAAACCTATCTTTATGAGCACATTTTGTAGTTATTGAAGGCATTCAAGTGCCCTAGTGCTGCATAGAGCAAGAGACTTGAGAATCAAAATTTACTATTTGTGATCTTACAAGGACTTCAATCACTAGCTATAACCTCGTATGTAGGAGGAGTTCTCCCCAGACTCTCTACTGCAACTACACTGAATTTGGCTTAATTTGTAAAGAAACAGAGAATGTAAGGTCATGTTTTAGAAAATTAAAGTGCTTGGAGGAGGTGAAGTTCAGAAAAGCAAATATGCGCTTCCCATGTCATTGTCCCGAGAAATAACCAGATTGAGAAGAGACTCGTAAGAGAAGAAACATGATTTATAATAAAAATTGTCTCTTAGCCAAATGCTTGCATTTATTTTCTGAATTCCAGAAGGCTTTTAATTCTGTAATTTGGCTCCTACAGCTGTATAAATATTTCAAAGCATGCCTACTTCTTTTCTCTTAACTATATTTTTCTTCAAATTCTTCTAGATGTCACTTCTTCCAGTGTACACTTCCTTTCCTTATTTCCTTACTTCTGGAAAAATCCAAGACGAAATTAATGAAGAGCAACTGCTATATCCACATCAAGACTCTCAAACCCATCTTACCCTATAGAACAAACATATCTTTGCTAATTGTTGCTCTGTTGTGTCTTTTGCAAGACTCTTGTTCACTGTATTTGGGATGTTTCAATCATTCATCCAATCCAGAACTTTTTCAAACAGAAAAGTATTAATCCTCACTGGAATATACATTACACTTATTCATAAAAATCAAGACTCAGATTATCTTTCAGCACTGAATCACTGGATGTACCTCTCCAAATTTTCCATTACATACAAAAAAATGGTAGTATATATTAAGGTGCCTTATTCTACTTCTCTTACTTCTACTGAATTTTGGAAAAAAAAAGAGAAATTAATACACTACATTTACTCTAAATATTATTCTAGAAAACATACCAGAAATCAAGGGGATTTAAGATAAAAAAAGCTCCCCCCTTTTTTTTTTTAAAAAAAAAAGATAAATAATTTGTGGATAGGGTTAACAAAGTGCCTAGTTTCTAAAATCAATATTATTTCTTAGCTGGATTAGTTGGTCTCAGCCAGAAGTAACAGAAATACATTCACAAATATGTTATAACCTCCAAAGATTGTTATCATCAGTGTAATCTTTGACAAAACAAGATGCCAACAGCCATTTTGTGGAGCAACAGTGACGTTTAGTGGCCACTGAAGCAATTCCTAGATCCTGTTGACCCTTTATTGTTTTGTTGACCCTCAAAACATTTAGAATACAGTCACCCTTTCTGTAATTCACTGTTCATTTCTCCTTTCTTCTGTCCCCATCCTTTTATATATAGTAATGTAATATTTGTAAAGAGGTAAAAAGCTGCTTTCTATAATAGATTGCCATAGGCATTTCGACAACAAAATTCTTCTGATTTGAGGATCTTCCTTGAAAGTCAGCTCTTTCGTATATCATGATAAACCACTTAAAAATTACATGAATTCTGGCTTGTTTGAGAATCAGACCAAAGCAGTATATTGTACAAATCAAATTGCAAGGACTAGATAGAGCCACTACTTCTCTTAATTTTTCACTCAGTTATCTCAATATCCTCGTATTAAGCTCAGGTTGTTCATTTGTGGTTTTGCTTTGAACCCTGAGCAAGAGGTGCTTACTCCTTTAAAGTCCCCATTTCCTTCACTTCATAGGAAGTCGCTTTTCCCAGATCTCTGTACCCCTGTTGATACAATCTTAAATGATGTCTGCAGAACTCTGCAAACAAAACTGGAAGAGGAACAGAGCTAAAGATCTCCTGGCTGGTGTGCTGGAACACCACAAGCACCTCCCTTCCTGACTACAGGCTCAGGAACATAAGACATCACTCACTCATTCTGCAATACAATCCAACTGATTGTTTATCAGCAGAGAGTGACCAACCAGGTCTAATAGCCTGGTTGAACAACAGTTCAAAGTTTCATGCTTTAAAATAGACATAGGTTCCTTCTGATGGGGGTTTTAGGAGAACTACAGAGTACCAAGAGAAGAAATGGTCAACACTGAGTGCATGCAGCCTAATGCTTCAACATCAGTACACTAAAGGATGTTCTCAACCCTACATGCTACTACTTATGTTTTTTATGGAAGTTACAGCCTGTCCTAATTTGATAGCCACCTGAAGTTTTACTCCCTCATTTATACTTGAGTGTGCATTGCCACATATTGTTAGACGCCAACAAGACTTTACTACATATATTGAAGCAACTTCAGTGAAGGGTTAATAGAACATTGCATGGGAAGTTAAGCCTAGATGTTCCTTTGGGATTGCAGGCGTTAAATAAATGTGAGTAATTCTTCTGCTCTGTTTCACTCTGATTTCAGGGACCCCATATATTCTAACAAAAGAGATCAGGGGGTTGATAACAGGAACATTAAAATGACAAAGTTTTTGGCACTGTTTTAAAACAGTTATTTAGCTTAGCCCATTGACAGGATCCACATTTCTACTGATGTGTAAACTTCTGAGAGTCCATCCTATGTCCCACGTTCTCTCTAATATTCAGAAAATGCTTGTTGAAGGACCAAAGGAGAAAAATCAGACATTCAGTTAATGTCATTTTCGAGTACCACAGCAGAAGCTCTTGTACTTGTCTGTATTACACACTGTCATTTTATGGAAGGAATAGTTAATTTACCTACATAATTGGAAACACTGAAAGAGTAGAGATGAGAGTCTTGAAACTACCTCTCTTATCCATCCAATTCTTCCACTATTTGACTAATAATGAGAAAACAGGACATTACTATCTCTTCCTGAGTTCATCCATTTCATTGAGCATTTAATTCCTTGTTTTCGCACTAGAGGCAATATTTGCAATTGGTGTTTGGAGAAAGCTTCATGTTACCTCTGTGCCCAAGCCTGTAAACAGATGTGAAAGCATGACAACATAGTTTTTCCAGCCACAGGCTAAAGTTGTCCTTCAAGACTCTTGAATTTAAAGGGCTATTTCAGGGATGTATTGTGTACACTTCCCAAACTTCATCGCTTTGAAGCGCTTTGAAAGTGTTTGATAGATTTAACCCCAATCAGGAGTTTCTTTCAGATAGTCCTACGATTTCTCTTTGAAGAACTTAAAATCATGCTTTACTTCTCCCTCTAGCCATTTGTTTTCTGCTGCCAGTCTAGTTCCCAACTTGTAAACAACAGGAGTAACTGGATTCCACTGAAGTGCAGTGTAGAGACCTGATCCAGGCAGCTCAGCAGAGCTTGTTTATGTTGATGCTCAGCAATGTTAGTCCACACTGAGCTTTGCGTTGCCCAACAAGACAGTTGCAGGATCAGAATTACTGTATTTAGAACCAGCTCAGTTAGCTCTTAAGCTACTTTTCAACAGCATTGCTGACAGTCACATATCCAGTAAGAAACTGATTTTTAACCATGAGAAAGCTGAAATAAGCGATTGCCAAAAACGTTTCCAGTCCTGAGAATAACAGCCACACACTGCTTCCCAGAATGTGTTTTTCCTCTCCCTGCTATGGCATGTAATGGTTTTGCAATGTTTGTAAACTCTTTAATAAATGTTCTACAATTACAACAAAGTCTTGCAGAAGTCTACAGAAGCCTGCAAACATGCAAGTCAGTTTCGCAAGGCTTCAAGTCTTCTAATCAGAGGGAATCTCTTCCTCAATGATTGACTCCAGATAAATTACCTCTTTCTAAATGAATTACATTTATTTAGGTTCTGCCACAGATTGGCATCTTAAGCTTATCATAAACCATAGGCAAATAAATCAGTTATTCATATGCTTTAGCATCCACCAGGGTGTATAAGTATAACAAAGAGGTTGTGAGGGGTAGTTACACGAAACTCTGTCCACTTTCTTTCAAAACATGACTGAAAGCTGAAGCTTTGTTTTCAAACTGTTACCTGGGTTTTCTCTTTTCTGTTCCTTCAATCCATTTTCTTTGAAAATAACTCCATGTTAACAACCCAAAGTGAATGAGGTATGACTTCCACAGTACTGCTTATTCGCATTAAGTGGCAAGACCCATAAATTAATTCCAAATCATTGTCTATAATTCATATGAGAACCAGTGTAGCTATGTATTTTTTGCCTAAATCTGTGTTCCAGGACTAAGCTGGCAGTTCTTCATTTATTTCTTCATGCATTTTCTCAATTATCTGTCAAACTACTTTTCTACTGGTAAGTGGTAAGGAGGCTACTTAATTATCTGGTTTCCTACAACATCAACATTTTACTTCACCAGGGCAACGTGACCTGTTCTGTGACATTAACAGATTCCTAGCCAGACCACTCTGCTTCCTTACATTGCAACAACTTGAATTTTCAGTTCCATGTCACAACAAACCTAGCATGTGCTCTGGAAGCATATGTGCATCCATTTTCCCCTGCAACTTATTTTATTTGGCAAGTTTTAACAAGGCCCTCCAGTTCATATTTTGTAGCTATGCCTTTTTACCATTTGCATCTTATCTGAGAAAACCAAGCAATGAGAAGTGGTCTCTGTCACCATTGCTTTAGATACAGAAAAGATCTGCCTGAGACTCCAAGTTAAATACAAGGTATCCCTCTGCATCTTCTGCTGAAACAGTATTCTGGGCTAGCACAGTGGCAATAGTCCTAAAAGTCTATCCCCAGATGCGGGACCATTTATCAGAGAAAACAGTCTGTCAGCTTGTTGTTTCTCCTGGTGCACACCTTTAAAAGGTTTTTTCCTCAGAAAGAATTTGTAAGATACTGCCTGGGCCTTTATATATGTTTGTTATAAAAAAATACAAGCAAGTGTTCTCAGCGGTTATCTTCTTGGCTATTAGGAATTCCCCCTCAAGTTCTAGCAGAGCATATTTCAGACCCACTTCTGTGTAAGCACCTATTTCATATATATTTTTTTTTCCTGGATCTAATTACATAGTTCAACTTGGTAACTACCTCTTCCCCAGCACGCTGGGTTTTTCTCCAGCTTTCTTAACCAATTCCGTGATTTCCAATCATCTAACAAATCTGCTACCCACACTAGCTAGCCTCACAGCTAAGCTGCCTGTGGTTTACTGAGAATGTAACAAAACCACTCAGCTTTACATAGTTTGCTTTTACATCCTTCTAAATTGGATATTCACTTAGGAAATGTAGAAAATATCTCAACATTTAACCCGCATCTTGGGCTAAACTACAGCAGTTGTTCTATCACCCAATGATCTCTCCCCAGCCAAGAAGGTGAAGCAGTAACAGGAGAGAAGAGCCACAGGTTAAAATGAAAACACATTTAATGAAACCACAAGACTTGACACCTATGCCCATATAAAATATGCAAAATTATACTCACTCCAACAAATGTACAGGGGTCACAATAAACGGGAAAGCTGTCCTCGGGAGTAGAATCATGAGCAAGCCCCTCTGGGGGAAGCAGAAAAAAAGGAGAAACAAGCTCACACTTCCCCCTTTATACTAAGCGTGACGTTTCTGGTCTGGGATACACCTGTAGGCAACTCAGATCAGCTGCTCTGGCTGACTCCAAACTGCTAATGGCCTGCAGCCCAGGGCTGGACTGGGATTTTGTCCCAGCTATACAAGGACATAGATCTATCGGCAAGCCTTGTGCTTGTAAACATCATTCTGGGCTTTATGCAATATGTCTTGGGATTTTTTTTTCCAGAACAGTAGTAAATAATTGAACGATTTTCCTTACCTTTTGCATTACTGTTGATTTCTTCTGTTTTACAAACTCAATGATCATTGTTGCAAGTATGTATGGCAGATGTCATGACCTATTTTAGAATTCCCCTGCTCAATCACACATACTAGAAATAGAACTATACTCACAGGCCCTTAGGCAGTCAATTTTTCCTTTTTCTGTTAATAGCAGCTTTTTTTCCTCACAAGCTATTACAAAAATTGCTAAAACTGTGACAAATTCCTCGGTTTCTCAATATGCCTATGTCTTTCTTTTACTGATCTTCACTTGCAAAGCCAAGTCTACTCAAGCATTAATAAATTAATGTACTGACGATTTATTTCAGGAGTCCTCTTTTGTATCAAACATACCAAAAGCTCAACTCTGTTCACATATTCTGCCAATTTCCTTTCTATCCAGTTCTCCATGATTTTATGGCAATGTTAAGCTGATGGCTGACTTGAAACAGCACATCAAGGGCTGTACAGTCTCCTTTTTTGTGGATGTAGATTTTGAGAATCATCAAAATTGTATTATTTCATGCAACAGAATCCCACTTCTGTCCTTCCTCTGAGCCAGTAATTGTGATGCTGACAATGGCAAACTGGGCTAAACTGACCAACTAGTTTTTCAACATGTTGCATTGATTTGTATGAGCAAAAGTAATCCAGAATACCTCCAAAGCAGACAACTGTTGGAAATTAACTGTAGTTTCATACTGATCCAGCACCAGTTCTGACTGACTGCTATTTATCCGTAAATTTTGTATCTTTCTCTTTGTGTTTTTTTGGTCACTTTTATTCTAGTGTTGCTGTAATCTGAACAATCACTTCTATCCCAAGCCTCCCGTTTCACACAACTTAGCCTCATATATGCACAACCTTCAGCTTTCACCTCATGTTTTCTTTAGAGACCCCACAAATTCATTTCTGTGCTTATGTTGTGCCTTACATGGCTATAATCAAGGAAGCGAGTACAGTATAATATGATTATAATTTTCATTTTAGAGTCTTGCTGATAACTCAAGGCAGTTGTGATCCTTAGTATTATGGCAGACTCACTCTACCTCTTTTATTGCTCACTGTGATATGAGGCTGTATTCAGTTTCCTTGCCTTTGAAAAGGAGGCTGACTGGCTCACGGACAACGAGACATCTTTGGACAAGAAAACTTCTAGCTATGCACCTGCTCCCACTCGATTTCTTGCTAACTGTATGCAAACTCTTTTCTGTGCATCTGTTTCAGTAATAAAGTGAATAATATGAGGCATAATTCATTGCAGGTCACGTGAGTTTTGAGATATGTCTCAACTCATGTATGAATGTTTAATCAGAGTGTATTCATCCACGTGCTTATGGCACCAAAGATATAAATCCATGAAGAATCAGATACGCTATGCACATCAAACTGAATGATAGCTCAACATTTAGGATTGCCTTATTTACACCTTTTTAGTACAACAAGAGAATAGATTTTTTTTTTTAAACTGACAATAAAATTCTGCCTTTATGCTGCAAAATGGCTATTTGCTTCCCAGCAAAAGTATTGTATCTCGTTGCTAATACTGTTAAACACACCCATTGGACATTGCATGCCTTTCACATCCACAATGAAGTCACTCACCACAATATCCACCTTTTGGTTCTCAATACAGACATTTGATAAAAAAAGTAGAAGATTGGGATAATGAAGAACAAGAAGATTAAAATTTACCTGAAAGCTATGAAATACTTTCAGAGAGCATCCTTCTACTACGGAAGGAAAGCATTTCCATGTTTGGGAAGCATATAGAAGTAAGTGTCTTCCAGTATGTCCAAAAGATGGAGGGGAGGAGGAAAAGGAAGGATGGAAGGGACGAAGGAGGGATGGGAAATAGGAATGGAAAAAGAAGGAAATTGAAAGAAGGATGGAAAGAAAGAGGACAGAAAGAATGATGAAAGAAGGAAAGGAAAGGGAGAGCAGAGAAAGGAAGTAAAGAAGAAAGGAGGGAAGAAGAGAATGAAAGAAGGAAGGGAGAGGATGGAAGAAAAGAGCAAACTGGGATATAGCTCCTTGTGTTTCTCCTGTATGTCTGAGAATCTAGAGACCTGAGATTAATTTTATTCTTTCGAATAAATAAAAAGAAAATCCTCAGAAAATACGGAGTAAATATGTTTTGACAGATCCTCTTAGTTCATCACTGAAAACAGTAGGCAAGTATTTGCTATTAGAAGGTATCATTAAGGAAATGCTTTTTTTAAGAAATAAAAGCCCCTTCTAAGGTGACAAACTAAGGAGGTGGAAGACATGTTAGAGGAGAGGTTTCTAATGCTCACTTTCATCAGAGCTAAAAGCATGAGGTAGGATATGGCTTTTCCCCTCCTTATCTGTACAGTTAGAATTTAAGTTAAATGACCTTTTGCAGAACATAAGACGCTTCCACCTAAACTTTGTTTTCCCCTTAGCCTCTGAAGAAGCCAGCCTCACAACTACAAAGGTAGCTGCTGCTGGAGCCTGGAGCCAGCAAGTGGTCTGGGTTTCTATGAAGTGTCAATGCTGCATCCAGCTGAAGAGCCTGCCTTTGCTCCAGAGGTGAGATGGAGAGCAATGGACCTTAGAAGATGGAAAACCTTGGGATATATGTGTCTCCACCAAAACAGATCTGAAGAAAGCACCCTCCTCAGTACACATCCAACACAGCTGCAATAACAGTAGTATTTGAAAATAAATTGGAGCACACAACTCCTTTCTGAAAGCCCAGAGGCACACAGTCCCTCACCAGGCCTTGGGCAAAGTCTGCGATTTACAGTCATGCCTTAAATACTGGGGAACTCTCCTGGTACTTGGAAGCATCAGGATGTATCTAGTTTGGGGGCTGAGCAGAAAAATGAGCATTTACAGCAATATAAATGACACAGAAATATCCAGTGAATCCTTTTTCCTCCTTATGAGGTCTTTGTTTAATACGTATAATTGCTAAGTGAAACGGAGTTATGTCAGCCGGGTGAGCAGCTGCACAGACCTGTAAAGAAACGCTGGCATTGGATCACCCAGGCACTCCCTGGAACTACACCCTTACAAACAATCTGTGTATGCCTGTGGTGTTGGCGCGGATGGGCAGGAAAACGGTGTTGACAATATCCCCCTGGAGTCTCCACTTCGCTTGCAGCATGGCTGGCTCACGCAGGGCTCCCTGTCAAGGGAGGGAAATTTCTGAGCTGCGCAACAGGGTATGAATGTTGGAAAGGGTGACAAGGATGAGCAAAATGTCACTAAAGCTCATCTGCTTCTTCCTCTTCACATTGATTGCACCAAATCTCCCAGGTAAATGGCTAAAATATCTTCACTTGACTTAATTAAGAAGGTAAAGGGGTTGTGAGAAACAAAATGTCCTCTAGTTAAACATGTAAAACTGAAGTCAAATAGTATGAGGTCAGGTGATCTTGAATTTTAATTCTTTGTCTAAAATTAATATTAGAAGAAGCAAATGAAAAAGATAATCCATAAGTTCTATGTACTTCAAGTCAATTCTGAAATCTAAAAGGGAATTTCTGTTTGAAAGAAATTAACTTACTAATCCTGTGTTTGTTCTTATGCTGGTCTATGAGAAACTAAACTTCCAGGTCCTCTTTTAATGCTGATCTCTTTGAGCACAGTGGATGCTCTGTCTGTGGAGTGGATGCAGTGTCAGAGAGGACAGGTATAAAGTGCTAAGTAATAGCTCTAAAATGTTCATTGAGAGTTTCCTTTACCCTGGAAGGAGGTTGTACAACTTCTTATCTCCTTCTCCAGGTAAATGCTATGCTCCAAACACATCTCCTAGAACGAGTTTGGCCTCAGATTCTCTGACTGCACTTCAGTGTTTTTGTGATGGTCGGTCCTCTAGAAAGCAAACACAGCTTGCCCGTGTGCTCAGATTTTGCTCAGTTCTGTCTTTCTAAATATGCCATCTTAGTTCCTAAATTCAGTTGTGTCTTGTTCTATTTTGTTCTCTGTCTCAGAAAAAAAAAAAAAAAAAAAAAGATAAAAAGAGATATTGCTTCCTTGGCCAGCAAAACACTTTGGATCAGTATTTATAGCTCTTAGTTGCTAGGTACAGAAACCACTAAGTGTCAAGGTGCATACGCTCTGAGAGTTTACTCTGTGGAATAGGGAAGATTCTGACAAATGTTTTTTTTAAAGATCACAAAGCTGGGCAATTATTGTTTAAAGAAATCTGGGGCTATTTTTACTGTATTTTTTTAAGGCCTGGCTACTTGTGTGATGTTTCTGCACAGGACCCATGTTGCCTTGTTGCCTGTGTGTGTAGTGACTGCCAGCCTTGCTGTGCCACATATTCATCCAACGTTGTCTTCTACACTGTGACAGACAGTAGGAGAGAAAAGTGGGATAACTTGCACTGCGTCCCCGTTCTCTTGGCCTTGACCTAAAACATGAAAATTTGTGTCCTAGTCTTTTTGAGCAAAGAACGTTTTTTGATTGAATGTTTCTGTCTAAATCTGCTCCTGTGGTTGGGCAGAGCAGACACCAGGTTAGAAAACAGTGTGTTCCCTTCTGGGAGTCCAGGCTTTGTGTCTCAGGTGCTGGGGAGAAAAACAGGCAAAGAGGTATGTACTAGAGTTCTGTCTTTTGCAGTCAGTTTGTGCAATCGGTACATGAGGGAGGAGGTGTTCCCAAAGACTTCAGGTTAGAGTAACAGTCAAAAGAGAGTGTTTAGCATAATTTATTATTATTGTCTAAAATGCTGTGTTTCTAGGAGTCAAAAACGCATGGCTTTCATTTTCACCATTTAGCTTACAAAGAAATTCCTCTAGCTTTTTGGGGTGTTACAGCCATGACTCTATTTTCTTGTCAGCAATATTTAGAGTTTCTAATTCCCGTGTCAGATTCCCCTTCACTGAAACATACTCAACTGCAGAAAGACAGGCTGTGCTCAAAGATTCAGGAAGCTGGTAATAATGTTTTTCTCCAGATTAGAAAAATGAGGCTAAATGGTACAATGTACGCAAGTTAGAAGACAGTGCTTTCTAGCACAGCAGTAAGGAAGCATTTCTCAGCCCTGTAACATTTTAAGGGCATGCCAGAAAAATCGTAGATGAGGTAAAGCACTTCTGAACACGATGCAACAACTGATTCTGGAATTAATGTATCTTCTTGTGTTTATTGAGCCCCTGAACAGAGAGACTATTATGAATAAAGAGGAAAATACTAATTTTTTTTTACGATGTTCACTTACATTTAGTAGTAAGTAGTGGTGATAATAGTGATGAAGTAACAAGAAGTAATGCTGAGGTAGTAGTATTGAAATATTGTGTTCTATATTCACAGAGAAAGGAGAGTATCAAAATCTATCCCAGAGCAATGGAGTAGTGCCAGTGTTTATTCAAGGCAGTTTAAACTGAATAAGGCAGACAAATGTACTGGACTTGATCATATTGGGTTTTTTCTTTGGTTGGGGAGTTTTGGTTGTGTTTTTTTAATTACAGAATTTAAGTTTGACAGAAAATGGAGAAAAACGTTAGACAATATAAATTATCATCATTTTAAATGGAAATCTATTCTTTGTGTAGCAAATAGAATATACAGCTGACAGGGTAGAAGGCAAAAATGTTATTTACAGAGAAAATCTGGACATGTTTTCTCTTTGGCATGACTGGAGATGGTAGGGTAAGAGTCAGTGTCCTGGCTTGAAAAGTTGTAAATAGCCTCACAGGAAAAGCCAAACTACATGTTGCTTGTGAATCCAAAATCAAATGGAAGTGGTACAGAGCGCCAGGGTAACAGCCTTCTGGGTCCTGCCCACACTCTCTGTCCAGTTGTCTCCTGTACCTCATCTCATTGTAGGTTTTTTCCAATCAAAATGCATATACCAGAGCTAATGATGTATTTTAGCACTGAAACAACATAATTCACTGTTTAAATTCAGCGTTTTCCCTGTTTATATAGCATAGAATTGTCTTTTCTCCCTGTCTTAAACATGTATTTGCTTACAATTGTTTTGTGGGCTGTTGCAACAGATGGATTGGAGAAACCATGAATATAATTTGTTTGGATATGACACAGGGTAGGTTATGTCTAGATCAACAGTATTTCGAAACATATGAACCTCTCTTCCAAACTATAGCTTGCAGAATGGCTCTGGGTCCCAGGCAGAAAGCAGGGAAGTGCATCATTGCTTTTATTCCTCAGGGACCCCATTTAATTTGTGTCCTGGATGAAAAGATTTCAAGTTTTAGCTTTATACCTTTTTAATTCGGTCCCCAGGGTTGTCCACTGTGTGTGCAGGAGAGCATGGCTATGCAGCTACAAATATCTCTGTACATACAATCCAGGGAGATATACTAAAGTGAATCATTAATTAAATAACCAATACACTAAAGTGAATTTTTTTTAACCTTACAAGCACAGAATCCTATAATTTTTTATATGTAACAGCTACACACACATACACATGTATACTTTTGCCCACATATTGTTTCTTATTCATTGATTATGAAAGGTAAAGAATATTTTTCTCTAGGGATGCAGATCCCTTTGTCTGAAGGCAGATGCAGCAACTAGGGCACCATTCCTGTGAACTACATGTTCATAACACTGTACACCACCCCACAACCCCCCTCTTATCTGCAGTGCTGGAGAGGCAGTTTTCTGAGACTAAAGTACAAACACTCCATGGCACTGAATGAATAGCTGCTGTGTGCTATGGCTTTGCCACAGAAGTTACATGGCCCCAGTAAAAATCAGCAAATATGCTCTATAGGTAACACACATGAGTATTAAGTTTTTATAGATCTTACTTTTCTTGGAGAAGAGTAGCAGAATTTGTGCCCATTCAGAATCTATTATTACCAAACAGAAATGTAAATCAGTAAACTTTTAAAGTAGAGACACACACGCTGTCATTAGTCCCAGAGTTTTGCCTAATGAAAGGAAAAGAGAAGCCTTAGTGTCCGTACACAAACTTCTACAGTTCAGCTGAAGTGAGGTGACAGGACTCACTGTGTCAACAGAAGAGTGTCTTCATCTAGTTCGTATGTAGGACTAAACTACAGCAGTTGCTCTGCACTTGATGACCCCTTCCAAGCCAAGAAAGGGAAAAGGAGGGAGACCCGTGGGTTGAAGTGAAACAGCAAAACATACCAATGCCAGTATAGAAGCAAAGCCCAGCAAATGTAGAGCAGTCACAATAAACAGGAAGGCAGGCCTAAGGAGCTAGAAGAGAACAGGGTCAGGAGGAGCCTGACCAAGAGCAGGAGCCCAAACAGAAGAGCTTCCAGCCCCCCCAAACTTCCCCTTTTATACTGAGAGTGACATTTCTGGTCGGGGGTTCACCTGTAGCTAACCCAGGTCAGCTGCCCTGGCTGACTCCAAGCTGCTAACGGCCTACAGAGCAGTGCCTGACTGGGATTCTGTCCCAGGAAAACCAGGACAAAGAGCCACTGTTTTTACAAGCAAACTGGGAAAACAGTGCACTAAGCTAAGCATAGGCAGGAAATGAAGAATAGTGTCAAAGAGATATAGAATAATCTTTGTGCTATGAAGAGGCAGACAATGCAGTTCAGAACTATGTCCTTCTTTTAAAATTGGTTTCTAAAGAGTTTAATAAGATAGGGTTCAGCACTGTTGAATACAAAAAAAAAGTGTATGTCCAAAAAGTCCTGAAATCAAGGACTTCAAAAATTGGGAAACACTCCAGTGCAGTTCACCTCTGTTCAGACCTGGAACATCACCATGTGCATGAGTCATGCGGAAAAATCTAGTGTCTGATGATGTAACTGAAGTCTGTTACATAATGCACCTACCTAGGTATGCCAACTCCCCAAATCAACACAGGAACCAGTAGTACAAGAAAAACTAGTAGCAAACAATCTAAGTGTTGAGAAGCGTGGAGGATACAAGAGAACAAATGGGTAGTTAAGCTGCAGAGTGAAGGTCAATAAAGACTTCTTTAGAAAAAAAAAAGCAAAAGTGCAATAGAACTACTGATACAGCAGAGTTACTCTTCTACTATCTAAATGGCAAGGAAGAAAACTTCTCATCCCAGATATGTCTGGCTTTTAGTTTAAAAAATGGCCAAGCATCACGTAAACAGATCCATATAACAACTTATGCCAAAGAATCATAAGAGTTGGCATCAAGGTTATCCACATCATTAGTAATTTTATAAAGATATGAATACAGGGAATTTTCTAAGGGGAGAAAAAAGACCAATGTTATTCCAATCATCGTGAAAACATTGCTCATGGACTTGTCAACATGACTTTGATCCTGGGTAGAACAACTGATATTAACTGGTTAACTTTGTAAACACAGTTTAAAAGAAGACACCCTCTTTTAACGACAGTTGAAGACTAATGGAGCATAGATCTTGTAGAGTGAAATAGTTATAATTAAAAATAATAATTAAGGACATAATCTTTAGATAACATGGATATATTGTGATAGAATAGTTACCTTGTTTCTGGAAGAGTGTTGAAATGGCCACTGCTATACTGGGTTAGTTGAAACCACTCCATCCATTCCTCCTCCAATGGTTCCTTGGGAACCATTCCCTGCTGAAGAGAGAATATAATTTTCTTGGGACTGGAAAGCAGCCAAACAGAGATAAGTCTGTTCTCATGGAGTAGTGCAGGATGTGTCCATGGGTAATCCTGCCTTCTGTGCTTTGGTCCAAACATTAACTTGACACATAATAAAATTAACTACACTGTAGGCACCATCCCATACTTATGCTTTGGCAATCTCAAACTAATGTAGTAACTTCATTTGTAGTCTATTGACTGAGTTTATTCTATTAAGAGGTACTTAGATTTCAGCCTACAAGCACTTACATTATTAGAATGCTGCAACATGAAAAAAACCTGTACCAGAGCTAGGATCTTCCACAGCTTCCAGTCCAGTCAAACTTGAAAAGAAATAGCACGCTTCAAGCCATGACATCCATTGGAACAGTCTGTAGAGTGCAAGAGGGGATCTGTTACCTGAGTTTATTAAATCAAAGCAGATGCCTTTATAAAAGCTTGACCTTTTCTCACTGTTTTGTTAATGCAGTGAAAAATTGAATTATGGAAGAGGCACACTTAGTCTTTCTGGAAGCAATGCCAGCCTAACTGCTTTATCATTTGCTCTTTGATTGTCATTTCTTCTTCCTCATAAAATACTTTCAAACACTGAAGTGACAGTAGTGAAATGAAGAGTATGCATTTCTGATGCAAAACACAGTTTTGCACTATTCTTCTAAGCGTCTTTCCTAGTATATTTGTATAACTTTTCTTTCTTTTTTTTTTTTCTTTTGATGGGAATTTTAGGTGAAGATGCTTTGTTTCCAGCACCTCAAAATATCTCTATTCTTTCTACCAACATGAAACACTTCTTAACTTGGAGTCCTGTGATGATCCAGGGAGAAACTGTGAGATACTCTGTTGAGTTTCAGGGGTAACTTTTGGTTTTTCCCTCTTTCCTTTTTGGACACTGTTTACTTAGGCTTAAAATCCGGCACTGTTTGTATTTCTTGAGCACTATTCAGTTCACAGGCTTAAGAGAAGTTTGATACTCCAGCACAATTTCGGGTGGGAGTGGAGGTGGTGGTGGGAACACATTTGCTCCAATTCTGAGGCTATTTACAGGTAATCCAAGGTGTGCATTAAACATATGAAAACTGCCTCTGTGCAAAGAATTCAAAAGTTAGGAAGGTTCACAACCATTTATTTAGAAGGGGAAAGAGAAAAAAAGCTTTTGAGATTTAGTCTGTGTTAATCTTTTAATCTTTAAGTTTGACAGATATTAGAGGAGATTTCTGATACATCTTGAGCTATGAGTTATATCATAGTATGGCTTTGGAATTCTGGTTTACCAGGGTTGATCGAGTGAAGTGAGTGGGCAGGATTTGATGCATCAGCACTGTGTTGGTTTACCCCCTCCTCCTACAATAGCATGCTGCATTTAACTCATGTTAAATGAGTTTTTTGCTAGATAAGATCTAAAACACAGCCATACTGGTTTCATACACTCCTGGTATTTCAGCCTCACGGTATCCTAGCACTGATTTTTACCTGTAAAGAACTAGTAGGCGGCCTTAGACCATGTCACAGATATATCTCTTATCAGACTGCTACCTGTCTACTTTCTTTTTCCTCTTCTCAGGGAGTATGAACGAGAGTACGCCAATGAGAGCTGGATTCCCATCTGTGAATGCTCACTCATCACAGCCACAGTGTGTAATATCACAGAGGATATCTCAGCCACTGTGGCCTATAACCTGCGTGTAAGGGCAGATGTTGGTGCTAGAAGATCAGAATGGGGCACCCTGAAAGTTTTCTTCAATCGCATCACGAGTAAGTCCTTCTGTTTGTCTTAAGCTCCATCGGTCGTGTTTGGTTTCACATAGTTGGCTGTTGAGGGATTGCTCACATGCGTGTTTGTGTACTTGTGTGTCACACAGAGCCCATAAACACACAGAAAACATCCTGCTTCTCAGCTCCTCTCATGCTAGGTTGGAATGTTTCACTCTTAGACAGTCATGCTGTGTTCTTGGAAATGAGTTCCTCCTGAGGCAGGGCAAATTTACCAGAGCTTGAATTTCAAGGGCTTCAAAGATAGGTAAGAAGACTCTAAGCATTTCTTTTGGCACGTTGGCCACTTTTGCCCCTGATTTCAAAGAGTTCTAATCCATCAAGGTTGCTGCCAATGCTTCATTTAACCCATGTCATCTAGTCACTTCTGAGAGTCCAGAACCTGACCCTATGGAAACACTTACAGCTATGTCACCATCTAATCTGCCTCATGCTGTCCTGGAAACCCTGCTGCCTTCCAAACATGATTCCCTCCTCCCACGTTGTCAGATCTATGATGTAACCTCAGAGGAGGAAAGAAAAATGGAAACTGTAGCATTGCTGCAGTTCTAGTGATGCAGGGTATTTTCTCCATATCCCTTCAATTCTTGCAAATCTTAAGACCCAGCTCAAGCCAAGGATCATGCGTTGCAGCCCAACATTAGCATGTTATTTCCAGTGTTTCTCTGGAATGGTCACCTCTGTTCTCTGCTGTGTAGCCAACCACTTTCAGCAATAAAAACTGTGATGGAAAGCCTCCGTTGAGGTCACTATTAGGGTCCAACTCTCAGTCTGGGATGGGCAGCAGTCATCAGTGTTAGCCAGGCGAGAAATTGCCTTTCCAAGACCAGAGCTGACTCAATTTTAAACCTTCACCAGTCATTGGAAATTATCTATTACTTTGTGAGCAAGCAGTCCACACGCATAGAGAGCATTTTGTCAAAGCAACACCACCAGAACTGCCATCTAAGTTGGTGAGTGTGTTTCTTGGTGTGGAGCTGTTTTCTAGATAGTGCTTTATATGAAAAATCTTTCCCTTTTCCAGCAGATCTAGTGGCACAAAGTTGAGCCACAGACAACAGTGTCAGGCAGAGATAGGGGAAGGATATTCCTTAGCTTCATTCCCTCTTCATGAAGAAAAGAGACAACTTTTTCATGGCGCAGTGACGCATCTGACAGGTTGATACTGTGTCTTAGGGACCTCAATAGAATCCTCTGGCTGAGCTGTGAAAATCCAGAGAATAGAGCCTGCAAAGTGTAGCAATGCGAATACGCATATATGGACAAATGTCTAAAGGAGAAAGAAAATTCACTGTAAGTTCTTGTCCTTATTCATTTTTACTGCTCACTTCCCTCGTCTCTGCTTTTGTATCTCTTAGGAAACCTGACATTGCGTCTGAGAGGAGCTAAGGAATTCAAAATACAGCCCACGGGTTCTGTGTGAGGTTCATGGACAGGGCATCAGCACAGCCCACAGTACTTCTAGACTAAATAGCTTCAGTGTTAAAGCCTTAGGTTAGATACTCATGAAGTATAACATATGGAAAACATTTTTAAATGGTCTTCCTAAAGCTAACAATTTAGTCAGTCTTACTTCTTCATTTATTAGACTTCAAGTATTTGGTATCCAGTGTGCCAGCAGAGATACATATAAATGCTCCTCTTTGTTTAACAGCTGCATCTTGAAGTGTCCGTTTGTTAAGACATTAAGCTCCATATTTGTTTTTAAGCTCCAGAAGATGTTATCATTTTAAAAAAAAAAAAATTATTTTGAGACATGACTTTAAGCAGATTCTCAGCTTTTCATTGAAAAGTATAAAGACATTTTCCAGGCCTCCCATTTGTGGCACGCTCATCATGAGCATACTTGGATTACATGTTTTCATATTCCTTAGTATTATTGTCAATTCACTGGATCTAAGAGCAAATCCTGTTAAGAACATCTCTTCTATATGTGGCTGGACATTGCTCTCCTTCCTTTCTTCAAAGCAAGGCGATTGAAACCAGTTTTAGCTACAAGAGTGGTAAAGAATGGCATAGATAAGTAGTGCAGGTATGACCTCTGTACTGCCTTGATTCCCGATTCACAAATGTACAGTGTGTAGCTTCATTCGTGCTGCATTCTGATGGTTTTACTAATGCTCCTCCCCGCAGAAGCCCAGACCAAACCAAGTTTTGAATATCAAAGCAAGCATGAAGCGAATCACCTACAGAATTACGTGTATACATTTATGAAAACTTAAATCACAGCAGGTCATGAGTCCGAGTCATTTTAAAGCCATGTAGATACTAACAGAAAAATCAGGATTCATGTGAACTGCCAGAGTTATCCTGAGGCTCATATTGCTCTTTCCTTCACCTTTGAATAACTGTCAAAATTCCCATGAAGAACCAGTGTTTTCACAGCTCCTGTTCTGTGTGTTAGTGCTAAGCTAATGCCCAGGAGCAAAAGAACTGGCCTGATCTGGTGTCTCAACTTCTGGTCGTCCAGCTTGTTCTGCTGCTATTGATCACATGGGACCCTCAGGCCAGACACTTCCTCCACTGCAGAAAATTCAAAATCTTTCAAGTTCCGTGCAACTCAGCTACTGCCAAGCTCCTATTTGAATTACCGGGCATAATTCTCCTCCTGCTCAAAAATCTACTACTGTATGTAGACATACCGGGAAGTAGAGCAGAGAGAACTTTCTGCCCCATTGAAGCAACTAGCTATTATTCCAGGTTAACGTTACCAGGCTCACGTCGGCAACTTCTCTTCCTCTCATAGCTGGGGAAAAGAAGACAGCTTTTAAGGGTTGCCTCTGATATGTGATAACGGTGTTCTCTCTGTGTTGGCAGCTTCCCTGACCCCACCACTGATGAAGGTCATAGCAGATGGGTATCATTTACTAGTGGAGCTGGAAGACATGGGGCCTGCTTTTCAGTTCTGTGTTCTCTATTGGAAGAAGTAGCAGGAGAGTAGGGTGAGTTTTACTCTCGGGTTTTGGGCAATAACAGACTGCCCACATACTTAGGGTGAAAGCACACAGACATTGCCCAGGGTTTGTTTGCCAGTCCAAGCTCCTGCTGTGAGGCTGGAGGACCCGACTGGAATCAGTGTGTGCCATATTCCTCTGCACATACCAGTGGGTTGCTCTTCCTCCATGGAGAAGTTTATTCTTTCCACATTTCCTTCTCTAAGAAGAGGAATCCACCCAGGGACCTCAACTATTGGAGGAAACCAGAAGTCAGGAACTGAAGGTGTTTGTACTGACTTTCCTCTCTGAGTATCATTTGGTTTACTCAGACTAAGCTTAAGGTGTCACACTGAGGTGTTAATGGAGTTTTCTTAGGACTTTTTGCCAAACAGCTTGCCTGTGACAGTGAGATGTAACTTGCTTAGCTGAGGACATTGCTTACACCTGGGTAATAGTGAAACAGTGAAAAAATTATGTTCCATTTAGGTCTGGCCAGGTTGGACGGGGCTTTGAGCAACCTGATCTAGTGGAAGGTGTCCCTGCCCATGGCAGGGGGATTGAAACTGGATGATCTTTAAGGACCCTTACAGCCCAAAGCATTCCATGATTCTGTTTTCACTAGACATTAGTTATTTTTTTCTCCTGGGAAGTTGGTGCTTCCATAGCACCTAGGAACATGAGAGTATGAAAGCAGCCATAGAAAGTCAGACCATCGAATACAGTATCTTCTTTCTGCCAGTGGGCAATGGACATGACTAAGGAAGACAATAAGGAGAGAGCCTGTGTATAATTGTACTTGCATTATTTTCTGAGATTTCAGGGACACAGTTCCAGGAAATCCCTGAGACAGAAACTGTATCATTAATAGCCCTCAATGAATTTTTGTTTCATTGATTTATCTGTTCTGATTTTCAAGCTATGTAAACTTCTAGCATGTACAATTTCCTGTAGTCAGGAGTTCTGAAGCTTAATTGTTGTGCAACCTGTCTGGGTTTAGGGGTGGGGAGAGAGAGAGAGAGAACAGTTATTCCCTATTCACTTTCCCCACCACTCTAACAGTTCTATATTGTGCATCTTTTTCCAAGCCAAGGACTCCCAGACTACTTAGCTGGAAGGGCTTCCACAGGGAACAACTATTTTTGCTTTTACCAAAGTGGGAAGGGAGTAAATCTATACAGTTCGAGGTGCAGGAGCACTATGGGTTAGCACCATAAAACAAAAGAAGTCTTCACACTCTATTCTTTTCCCAGCAACTGTTAACAGAGTTGACTATTCCAGGAAATCTGAACCCCAAGTTTCTATTTCTGATGAGGGAAGCTCGACTTAAGGTCCAGTCACTGAAGGTGCAAAATTCTCATCAGCATAATTTCACAATTATCTGAGTTCAGTTTAAATTGTCATTTTATTACAAGGTCCTCCTGCAGTTCTTCATAGCTGGTTGTCACCTTCATTATTCTGAAGTGGTTTTTTTAGTATCATTAGCATGTATCAGTTTTCATTTTTCTTCCTGGTCATCTGTAGTAATATGGTGGTGACTATCGGTCTGCATGGGTTTCCACCATGATTTCCTTCCTCTCTGAGAAAAGATTAACAGTTTCAGCATGCAAAAGTCTTTCTTCTATCAGGAAGCAGCAGGGGCAGGGTTGCTCACTGTGAGCAGGCAATCCAGGAGCCAAGTCACTCCTCAGCAGCCTAGTCAGCCTCCTCTCTGTGCTCTACAGTCACAGCACAGCTGTCACACCCCTGTTGCTCCTGTTCTCAAATAGGTCCTTGTCCTACGTTCTGATGCTCTCTCTCCTGGGCCTGTGGCAGATGCAACAGAAGGTGGTGAAAGAGGTCAGCTCCGTGGTTCACCTGGACACCATGGAGGCAGGACCAGAATATTGTGTAAAAGCTCAGACATACGTCGAGGTGATCAACAGAAGCAGCAACTTCAGCCAGACACGGTGCGTGAAGGCACAAGGTAAGAGTCATCCTTCCTTCCTATTTCCCTGCTATAGTCATGCCCAAGGAGGATATACCCCAGCAGCTCTTCCTTTTGTTTCCTCCCAATACCTTCTGTCATGTTTGCAAATGTGCTGCCTATTCGTTCCTTGGGGGAGGTAAAAAAGGAAGACTCAGGAGTGCAGCCACCTACACTGGCACTGGTATCCTTTCCTGGAGGGTGCTGACAAAGGATCTCACCAGGATGGGTGGGAAGAGCAGCCTCAGAGGGTGCAGGCTGACTGCATTGTCCTCAAAGTTTCTCTGAGAAGTTTTGCTGCTTTTGTGATTTCTAGGTGGCACATCCATGTGGCTGGTTACTGCCCTCATCTCCTCTGCTGGCTTTGCTGTGGCTGCTTTGACCCTGCCTTTCCTTACCTGGAAAACAAGTAAAATCTTTCAGTATTTCTGCTGCCCCGTTGCTGTCCTGCCAGACACACTGGTAACCTTTTTTACTGTGCTTTATTGGTTTTTCAGGTGCTGGGTATTCACAGGAGCATGGGGCAGACAGAAAATGCAGGCACTGCAGAGGAAGCCTTGCTCACTCCAGTGTGGTGAGCTGAGCCGCAGGGGTCAAGCAGTCCATGTGAGTTGGCTGCATGGCTGTCACTGCCTTTGGCTTAGGGCCCCGAAGAGGGACAATATTCCTGTTGCTTGTGGGGAAGCAGCTTGGGAGGCACAGACTGACCCTGCCAGACCAGCTGCTCCCTGAACAGAACAGCTGTGTCATTGGCAGTACTGCTCCATGGCTCCTGGTAGCAGTGCAGAGCTTCTCAAATCCTTGGTGAGGAGAAATCCATCATCAGAAGCATCCTCCTGTCTTACTCACTCAGGAGGAGTATGTTTAAGTCAGTAGCTTAAATGTGCTGTCCTGTTCAATGACAATGCAGGCAGCAGCTTTTGTGGCTGTGAGTTCCTGAGCACTGGGGCTCTGGGCAGTTGTGGTAGGAAGGATGAGAGGAATAGTTTGTGCGGTAAGCAGAAGACAAACAGATCAGCTCATCAGCCTGGGGATGTTTGAGTGAGTACATTTCTTTTACAGAAAGTATCAGAGCCTCCCACCCAGCTGATACTGTGCGGCAGTGAAGAAGCTGAGCAATGTGATCTAACGGTGCGTGTGATGCCCTCAGAAGAAGTTCTCCGACTATGGATTCAAGAAACACTTTAGAGTACTCCAGAAAAAAACAGCCTGTGGAAACTGATCTAAGCAGAGCTTTTACTGACACTTTCCTCAGAGTGCCAATAATTAACGTGGTTTTTTTTTGTTTGTTTTATGTCTAAAAGCTGTTGCAGACTAAAGGTGGTGTGTATGATGAACATGTGGCCTGCTCTTGTCTTCTCTGTACCATCTTCATTTATCTACATAAAAAGCAACTAAAGGTCACAGGTGACAACTGCCTGTTTCTATACTTTCCTTCATACCCATATCCATGACCAGAGATGCGTTAACTCATGGTCCCTTTACCTGTGTCAGCCACATTGATGGTCCCGAGAAAGAGCCCACACTTCAGTCACTGGGATTTCACCAGAGCAATAAACGCAGATCCCAGTCCCTTAGTTCCAAATCATTTCAGACTCAGTATTTTTGTCTCATTATTTTTAAAAGAAACTGAGTAGCCAGTAAGAACTCAAACAGCTCAAATGAGCAGAAAATATTTTGCTTTTAGGGCTGCAGGCCTTGACCTGAAGTTACACTCATTGAAAAGGATATTAACAGTGACTGGACGCAACATAATAATTTGCTGCATGTGACAGATAACATATGGTGCCAACAATACTTAGAGATTGTGCCAAGAGGGATGACTGGGTTTCACCAGTGTTTAGTGGGGAGTGATGTGAGAAACAGACAGACTTCAAAGATGGCTGGAGGGAAATGTGAGAACCTTTTGGGAAGCAGAGCTTTGCAATATCTGCAGCATCGCTAATACACTATAGTGCCGAGATCACCTTCCTAGGCAAGGGTGTCAAAGATACAAAAGATGAATATGCATAAAGGAGAACTAGGACCTTTAGGAAAAAGATAATTGGGAGTGAATTGTTTAAATCAAGGGAATTGGAGTGGAGGAAGGTAAAGACAGAACAGAGAAAGGTAGGCTTAAAAAGTGGGAAAAGAAATAGGGGAAAGAGACAAAACGATAATCAAATCATGTGGTCAGGATTGTCCAGGGCACCTGCTGGGCATTCCTGTGGTTCAACATTGCACCTGAAGCAGGATATTGACTACGTCACACAAGACAAACCTGCTTCTGTGGTCAGGAGGGCCAAGGTGAGGGGCAAGTAAAGCGCTCATCGTGGCTAGTTGGGGAATACCCAGATGGAGGGATCAAGCATCCCTGCATGACCATGTTAGTGGTCATTCCAGGCCTGACAACATCATTATCTTCCAGATATCTTGTCACCAACTTAAGAAACGAAATTGCAAAAGACCAAGAGAAATTCTTGCTAAATAGAAATGAAATATAGTTTTTCTGTGTATATTGCAATTACGGCCGTCACTTTTAAGACGAATAATTACCTGCAGAGCAGAGATTTGTGTTAGCAGGGCCTGAAAAGACTTGGAGCTGAAAAGCATTTTTTTCTTAAAAGTTATCTGTAGTTCTAATGAAATGTAAGACATGGCTTTCTGAAAAAATGAGCCTTTTTAGAAGTCATTCTTGCAATCTTGCATCAGGCCATCGGGTGGCAACAAAGCACCGTGAAAAGGTGGAGGTGACTCAGGACTATTCGCCTCTGCGTTCTCGGCCCAGTTTGGGGGCTGCGGCCCACCTCCTTGGTTCAGTCTTGTCTTGCTCTCTTCTCTCGTGACAGTATTGGGACCTAGTTAGTGCTCTGCTGCTAAAGAGTGAGATCGGTGCTGCTGAATCTGTAGCAAATTATACAGGGAGAAAATCTGTGCAAGCCTCAGCACTGAAGAAGACTCAGGGTTGATTTTCCTGGCTGTTCACAGTAATTAAGAAATGCCTAGTTGCAAACACCCATACCATGGTGGGCCCAGACAAGGAGATCTGGGAGCAAAGAGGAGAAAGGCATGTGCTTGGGCTCATAGCACAAGCCGTGAGAGGCCCAGCAGCCCTTGTGCACAGCTCCCCCTTACAGAGGCCTTGGTGGTAAAGCTGGTACAGAGAGCTCCTGTGCCTCACATTTATCCATGTTTTATTCCCCAGTGATGTGGATGAGTTCAGTGTCTTCGTTCCTAGTGTGCCCCACAGGAGCATCCCCATATAGGACTTGGCTATTCCATGGTCTAGACATCCTTGGCAGTTCCTCCAATCTCTTCCCATCTGACTTTGTTGAATTATGGCAGTACCAGCGATTGTTTAGATATACAGAGGAAAGCAGGGAGGGGAAGGAAAGCTTGTTAATTTGAATGTCAAAGGCTTTGAAAATTATTATTTTTCAGCTGCCTATTAAGCATATTTCTCTTTCTCAGTTGCAATAACAGATTTTATGCTCTTTCTCGTTGCCAAGACAGTGGTTAAGCAGTTGTACAAAACTGTCCAGGAAACGTTAAATAAAAGAAACGCCTGGAAAAAATTCTTATAGTAGGGAGACGGAAAAGAATAGTTTAAGAAGTGCCGCTAACATCTTAGCAAGACCTTATTCATTTTGCATCAGGATATTCCAGTTTGTGGAGACTTGAAGCCAAATTTGAGATGCTAATTGAAAGTCCGTAGAAAGCTTCTCACTTTGGAGTATGTGCTGTGTTTTGTTAAGCCTGAAAATCATGATATAGAACTAAAGCAACTCCTTTGCCATCCATGTATGTAGTAGCGCGGTGGCACTGGCGTAGGCAGCTCCCATCAATCACTCTCTTTAATTAATTTCTGTGCGTTGCAAGAGTTAATCGAGCCTTAGGAGTCATGGCAACGGCTGCCTTTGATAACTGATTTTACTCCCACACCATGACACTACATTTCAAAGAAGGACCAGACAAGTAACCACAGCAAAGAGCAACAAGAACTGATGAACTTTGCACTATTTCTTTCCATCAGTGTGGTAGTTGGTGACTCTATTTCTTTTAAAATAGGCTTTTCACTTCCCTCAAAAAATGTTGCATGAAAATAAAGCACAAACCTGCTTCACTCTTTTTGTGAATTTTCTATGCTGCAAGTAACCTGTGGGATGTGATTCCAAAAAAAAAGAAAGAACTTTTTCCTGAAGACTTTGTAAGAACAAAACAAGAGAAATACTGATGAGTCTGGTTTTCAAAGCAAAAATTATTCAGCCTATTAAATACATACCAACAAAAAGACTGTTGATTACATGAACAGTTAAAAAGAGTTGCATGATATTACTGGGTTGACAAGGAAGCAAGAAATGCAATTATCTATTCCATGAACTAGATACCAGAATATAGCCTCATTTTTCCTGTGAAGTATATTTCCTTGGAAGTATATTACTGCTGGCAATTTTTAAGGTCTAATATTAATGTACAGTCTAGTATTTCACTGTTCAATCAAACTCAGATCTTTAATTTGATAAATATCCATTTTAAGTATTTGCTGCATTATTAGAGTATGTTTTGTCTCTTTAAAAGTTAGTTTTTTTCTTACAAAATCAGAACATAAACAAAATCACTTCTCTGACTACAAATCAATGCAATTTCTTGTGAAGCTGGTACTGTGTGTCCTGCAAATGAAGTGCTACAAAGATAATAAATATCTAAACCACTGCAGGAAAAGATTTTTATTGTTTAAAGAGTTTACGTACAGACAATTGTCTTGCCATTAAAGCACGAAACTGCAGAAAGAGAAAATTACTCAGTTCAGGCCTCTTGTGTTCCTCTCGATAAATGCAACTATAAAAAAAAATTCAGGATTAATAAATCAAGGTATAAAAGGAATTAAAAGATGGCAAGGTTAAGTGAAATTGCCCAAATAAGATAGGACACGTGGAGCCCTAATTTGGTTTCATTCAACATATGGGCTATAATTTAGCTATGACTACAGAAATGGCTACTTCTAAGAAGTATAATGGTCCTGATTTGCTTGGGATCAAGCTCACTCCTTCGTTAACAGCCAAGGACACACTGTGGCAGTGCAGACCAGCAGGCAGTGATCCTACCCCGAAGATACCCCGTTCATCTCCATAGCCTTCAGTCCTGGAGAGAGGTCTGACAGGAGCTTGCACTTACTTTGCAGATCTGCTGCGCTGGAATAAAATAGAGAGAAGAGGAAACTGATGGTCTGAACTTTCCTGGTGCAGATGTGTTTGATGATATTAGCAGCCGGCTTTGCCCACACTGAGGTCTGGACAAAGACAAGGGATCCCAATTTCTATCCCATTAAATGTAAACACACAACAAATCAAAAGAAAAATAATTTTAGATACAACTTCCTACAAACATCTAAACTACGAATAGATCTTAGAAATGGGATGCTTGCCAGGGAGGCTACTAGGCCAACAGTTGATCACGTATCAAAGAAGCTCTCAGAGAAGTTGAAGCAACGGCAGAAAACCAAACTAAATTTGTAACAACTTTGCTTACTGCGCAAACTGGAGTTTATGGAGGTTCCCATGTTGAATTATTATGCCTGAAAGCACAAGATTACCTTTTAGAAGTGAATGTGCTTGGGATGCTTGTTCATTAGGAATAAAATGGATGAATTACTCAAACACTAAGCCTGGAGTTCCTTCATGTGAGTGGGAGATTCAAATACTAACTGTGGTGCATAGCTCCTCATATGACCCCAGGCTAATCCAGTCTGGAAGAGATCTCAGGAGGTCTCTAGTCCAAACTCCTGCTTAGAGCAGGGCAAGCTCTTGTGTCAGAGCAGACTGCTCAGGGCTTTATCCAGTCTGGACTTGGAAATCTCCAAATCTGGAAGCTGCACAACCTCTCTCAGCAACCTGTTCACCTTCCTGGCTGTCCTCATAGTGAAAAAATATCTCCTTAAGTCTGGACAGAAGCGCTCTTGCTTTATACTGGGCATAATACTGTACTGTCAAGGCCTCCACTAGTTCTGATCCAGATTTGAAGTCATCTTGGTGCGAGGCATGGGATCAAGAGAGCTCCAGACAGCCCTTCCAATGACAAATATTCTACATTTCACATTTGGCAGAACTATTTCAATTGAGTGCTCTACATTTGTATCAAATTACACAGTCCGTTTTGTGTTATGTGTGTTATATTAATGTATGCAGAATAACAGGCTTCTGTGAAACCTGAATGATTTGGAGACTGTAAGTAGAGCACATGGTGGAGAAAAGGGGGATCTCTTCAAAGATGCACACGATCTTAGAGGTCAAATTGAGAGGTGAAGTATTCCCTACTTGAGACCTTGCAGGAAAATGAGGATAGACAGGACTTTTCCCCATTCAAAACTTAGTCAAGGAAGGGGTTGGAAAGAGTAAATATTCATGATCAAGCTGTGAGCTTGGAAACACAACACCAGGCTCCCGAGCTGAGCAGGCAGTCCTTACGGCACTGCTGGACTTTTCTCATCCTACAGCTTCATCGCTATTTATGTTCCCAGAAGATTAACTGCATTTTTCCTTTGAACAATTGCTCTTTCATTTTGCCTCCCTGCTGAGGCCAGAGAGTTTGTCTAGTCTCATGAAAGTGTTCTTCGATACAAACCAGCTGTAACTCTACACTTTTTAGCATACTGTGGTCTTCAGACCAGCCTCCCACTGCATAATCCCAATCTGTTCACTGCTGGGCTTTCATTCTGTTAAGCAGTGTCCTGCTTGTCCTCCAGGTTGCTCGTATATCTCATCCCTCCTGCAGCTCTCCAGACAGGCTGATGGCTAACATTTTCCCTCTTTGTGCCAAGTCCTGGCCTCAACTCCCTCTTCTGCCATCTGGTACAACTTCACTGTTCAGTTTGACATTGTTCCCATCACTCTGCTGAGTTTGGTGCTACCACGAATGTCCTGCAGTTTAGAGGATGTCTCTCACTATGACGCTGTGTATCATTATGGGACAGTCTTACCCAGGCCTCAGCTTCTCATATTGTCCATATAGTTTAGTATTTTCTTAGTCACTTCTGCATAACCATTCTTTTTTTTTTTTTTTCCAATGCACTGTTAAATATTGTCCCCTGCTAGGCAAAAGCTTTCTATGCACCAGCCAGTCATCTGCCTGTTGACCTTTTCTCTTCCATTTGGAACAGTTACACAGTTATATAGCTTTGCCATGGAGAAAAAGCTTTTCCTTTCTGTTTTGCTTTTACTATCGATCTCTTGATTGTTACTTTTGTTGCTTTGTCTTCCACTGTTTTCCCAGGGGGAAAGACTTCCACTCAAATTAAAATTTGGTACCAAAATGTTTAAAATCTGCTTGCTGCATGTATGACTTGCTGTGCTTCTGTCTCAATGTAGACTGAATGCAGTATTTTGTAAAATTCAGCTTCAGCTTTTAGAGCCAACCTGACTATCCTGCCCTTCCTCTCATTGCCAAACTTTGCACTCACCTTCAAGATCACTACCCTGCTTCCATCTGTCTCCAAGCCAGCAATGTGACTTGAGCTTGTGAGCACAGTCTAGGGTCTCTTGATCCATTGGCTTGGAATATGCCTTCAGTGACAGAATATATGCTCGTTCTCTGCAAGTCATACTGGCCCCACCAAAAAGCCATCCCTGTGCATAAGTAGCCTCTCCTCCTCTGCTCTGGTAAAGCCTGTTTTCCCAAATGCATTTTATACAGGATACAATTTCTGCAAAAAATATACAGAAACATGAACCCCAGGGTACAGACCTTACTCAAACAAAGCTGCCTGGTCACACCTTTCTGAACTAAAATTGCATTACCAAATCATATTCTACCACTTATAATACCTGGGCATAGGGATAAATCCTAATTAGGGGAATAAAATACATGGACATGCAAATCAGTAACATTATTCTTCACATAAATACACTAAAAATACAATTTTCTCCTTTTCCAGGCAGAAACTGAAAAGCTTTTGTCCCTAAAAATATATTGATAGTAGAAGAGATAAAATGTCCTCACAAAAAAAAAAAAAGGAGGACAAGATGGTGGCTTTCCACAAGGGCTAGGATGCAATGTTTCTGAGATCTATATGATTTCAAAAGATTTTGATCAGCTGTCAGTGATCAGCTAGTGTCAGTGCAACCCTGGCAATGTTTCAAAAAATGGCAATGATATAAAAGAATTCAGGTGTAGCTAGCAGATTAGGCACCTCCAAAGGCACAGTGGGACATGGCGAGATATAACTTTATATGAATGTGGAAATCAGATGCCTATGTTACAAAAGAGCATGTTTGTGTAATGGGCCTTTTGACATTTCTCACCATTGCCACGATTATTGTGGCTACCTTTGCTCTGAGGCTGCTATTTTGCCAGGCCAAGGAGTCTACAAATATTGAAAAGCTCACGAGTTGTCATTAAGACTTTGATGTGCAAGAACACTTCTTTAATGTAGAAATAAAGAACATCAGTTCTGCTTCTAGAGTTCTTCTTAAGTGAGCCTGTAACATCCTGTAATAGGTCAAATGTATTTGAGCAAAGTTAGCCTTAACAAGAGTACTAAATATTAACCAAACTTTCATCTTAAACTAATCCAACAGTAGGTATCTTGATTGTCGGGAAATAATTCTTGTAACTCCAAGACAGAAAAATTTCTAATACAAGGGTCAAAAGTAGGATACCGTTACATTTTATCCACTCCTACAATAGATGGACACACGTAAATGGTCTATTGGGAATGGTCCCAGCAGTATCTTATCTGCTCAGCCATGACCTTTTGGATTGGCCTTCCCTGCAACCAGGGACATTTTCAGCTGTCACTGGACTGAGCCAGTCAGCTCTCCCAGACATGATTTACAACATGACTCAGGCCTGTCACTTCTTTTTATCTCCCTTCCTCTTCACTAGCTGCTAAAAGAATTAAAATCAGATACCAGATAGGTTTGTTAGTATCCCAGTCCTATTACAAATACACGGACCACACAGTTATTACGCAGAGAGCGGTGTCGGATGCTTAGATTGACTCTGTTTGAAACAGACTGCAAATCAGAGAGCTGCAGAGACCCCGTTTGTTATCAGAAGGAGTACCTACGGTCTTTGAACAGCACAGTCCTGGTGTCCAAAACTGATTAAAATATCCAAACCAGCTACTCTGAAGAGAGCAGTGAGGAATGTCTTGTCTACTGACCAATGACACTGGGCCAAGGAAATTGTTATGGGGAAAACATACAGGAGAATCAACAGTTTGCTTTACTGCTTTCCTTTCTGTCAAGACTGCTAAAGGTCTTCGCTACAGTACTGTCAGAAATCATTTTTTGCCTGGCTAGTTTAGGAACAGGAAGAATTTCCTGAGCAGTCTTCTTGTGTTTGACTCAATGCCCACAAGCAAAGTGCACGAAAGACACACTTCAAGTCAAAAGTTAAACAAAAGACCGAGATTTCATATGGTATCAATATTCAGCGCACCTTCAAATACATTCTAGCAGGACTGTCTCTCTCCTGAAGGCTTAATTTCAGTAAAAAAAATCAGTAATGTCTCTCAGCATCATCTCTTAGATGAACAGGATTGTACAGCTTAGCCTGTGGGCTCAGAGTGCTAAGCATCACTGCTGAACACAGATTACTTTGGTAAGAGTTCTGAGAAAAAAAAAATTAAAGAGAGGTCAAAGCTAGCAAAAGGTAGGCTGCATGTGGAATGGAAAGAAGACAAACTTCATAGTTGGCTAACATACATGGTAGCGACCTTGGGGAAGCATGTAGAGCATTTCCATCCTAACCTTCTTCTCCAAATATAAATCAATCCTGTTACCTGACTGAGGCAAGAAAAAATTTGCAATTTTGTTGGACAGTGTGGGGACAGGGGGAGTATACTGGGGGAACGTCAACAATTCATATTTGTCACAATAAGAAAAAGATGAGTTATGGAAATCTCTACATTTAACGAGCAAAGTTCTTACTAGAAAAGGAGATTTTAAACCATTTGCAAGATGAATCAATTAGCAAGTGGATTCTGTGTCTCTGTGGTGCTGAGGAAAACCGAAGATGAGCTACCATGAGGGGTCCAACCCAAAGTGGCAGGAGGAGCCAGGAAGCCCAGTTCAGTGACAGCTGAAAATGACAATACAAATACATGAGAAAGCCCAGGATGAAATACCTTTAAGAAATGAGAATTTACAGAAGAACTATAAGGGTTTTTAAATATTGATTTAAAACCAGCATTCAATCCCATGCAGCTGATAAACAACCAGACTAAACTCCCCATGCCCCCACCATCACCCGAGGACTCAGAAGCGGGGCTTCATCTTAGTGAATGTTGCTTCTGTTTCTCACTAATGAAAAACCCAGCCTGATTAAAAGAGCTCCTTTGCAAATGTTATCATTGTTTTAAATCCTCTAGGTCAAATTCTTTTTGTACTCAAGGAAACTGAGTAATAACAATTTACGCTGATCCTGTAAGAGACAGTAAAGGAAAAGAGGTTTAGCGATAACTCCTGAAGGTAGTTTTTCTCACAACATCAGAGAAAAGCTATTGGTGCAAAAAGGATTTTAAAGATTCCTGTAGCCGCAATATGAAAACTACTTCTCTATAGCATTTAAACCCTTCTGCTTTGCTATTAAAGATAATACCACACAAATACAACTTAATCCAGGAATCTGAACTGCCTTCTGCAACTTATGTATGATCTTTCCATTTTTACACACAAATCTGATAAACAGAGATTATGTAAAGAGAAATCACTGGAGTATTACAGCATGAGTATAGCTCAGACTAGTTTCCTTCTTTTCAAGTAATCCCAACATATACAGAGGAGTTTAATAATGAGAAAAAAAAAAAGTCTGACTTCTGTTAGGAAAAAGAAAACTCCTGTTAAAACCTTCCATGACTTTGAGCATACCTTACTTTGTGCTGAATATTTTAAATGCTTAAGATTGTAAAATCTCTGCATCATAAAAGATACCAAATTTCTGCTTTATTTTGTAGTGAATTTTTTACTATATACTGCCACCATTTCTGTTTTCAGCAGCTTTGTCATGCCAAAAAAACAAGAATAAAGAAGATAAGGAGGAATAGAAATAGGAATATATCAGGATTAGGAGTACAAACAAAATCTAAAAAGTATTTAGGACAAAATTATCACAGATAACCAAACTCTTGGATGCCCACCCCTCAGGGAGATGGGCACAGTGAAAAACAGTGTGCAGAAGTTGGCGCTGGGACCAGAACACAAGCCACAGGGCAGCAGGTAGAGAAGATTTGTGAGAAAAGACCCGTAAAGACCTATATTCGCACTTAGAAAAGCGTGATGATTCAGATACTGACAGCTACTCAAAAGATAATCCTGAAGAAGAGCACTAGCTTTCTTGTGAAGACACTCTGTCAAAGGTTAAAGTGCACTGTTTATTCCTCTAAGGAGGTAGATAAGCCTGAGAAACACAGGGACATACAAATGGAACAACCTGCAACATAAAAATAAAAAGTAATAATCCTGTGGTTCTCTAAACAGCTATCATACATGGTTCTTGTATATCATTAAAACCAAGCAAATAATGCTGATAATTTGGCTGCAAGATGTGATGCTGAAAGGACTGGAACAGGATGAGGAAAACTGTGCACAGAGGCACTCTGCTAGCCCAGGCCACTGGAAAATCCTGGCACTGAGGAGGTAGGTGTCATCACGTACCGTCAGCAGAGGGCAAAATGAAGGCCAGTCAGGTAGGAAAGTATCTGTAGTACAAAGCTATTTCACTAACCTTGCGAAGTTGCTGTCACGATTGTTCTTGTAAAGCAGCATTATCTAGTAACTTTCTAGTTTATTTATAAACCAAAATGGCTAAAGCCAAGTGAGTCTGTATAAACAGTGAAAAAATCTCACAAACTGTTGGGACCTGACATGCAGGGCAGGCACCAACAAGAGGCTTAATATAGAGTCCTGTGGCTACCTGTTAGAGGGGTGTCTGGGGGGCAGGAACAGGTCCCTGAAGTCTCATGTGGTGGCTTCCTAAGGAGAAGCTTGATCTGGTCCTTCCTGGCATTCTTCGAGGAGCTAGAGAAATTGCTCCCACATCTCATGTCTGCAGGCAGTAAGGCAGAGGAGGAGCTTTGCATATTGAGTCAACGTGCTGGCTTAACAGAGTCCAGGGTGTGAGGTTAGAGCATTGTCCCGTCTATTAGTATAAGCCTGTGTGGCTGCATCTCTATCTTATCTCTAGGGCTTGCTGGAAATCCACTGCTGGACTGCTCTGAGATGCCACAAGCATCTCCATGGCCTTTGCAGAGAGTGCAGACAAGGCTGGAAGGAAATCTCAGTCCAAAGCCCAGAAGGCAACGTCTTCACCACAGAAAACTGCATTCATCTACTGAAGACACAGAACTGCTCTGTGACAAATGTGGCCAACTTTAGTGCTTGGATGTACCACCACCATTAGGTGTCCTGGTCTCCTCACAGTGCTAAGTATTCACCAGATGCTCTGAGCAATGTGGAAAGAAGTAATAAGCTCTACAAGTCAGCCAACCAACAGGACTTCTCTTTGGAAATGAGATATTATGCAGTGCTCCCTGCTCTCACAGCATTGCCATCTGGTGAGTAAAGGTCAGGGTTCACTCTAACTAGTTGTCTCTACCTGCACATACAAAATGTCCTACAGACCAACTTCAAACAGAACTTCCTCATGGGCTGCATGGAAATGAAAGCCTGAGAAAGGGACTCCACTTGATATTGTTAAAGATGTGGGGTTTACTCATTACACAGTTTCAAATCTGAATTCCACTGGGGCTTTGCTGACTGCTGGAGCAAGCCCCTGAAGATCAAGATTTACACCGGTATGGCGATAGCAGAATCAAATCCCCGATTTACTAGTCACTAGCTCAGAGCAGGAAAGCTAAAGTACCACTCCATCCCTCCTCCTGCTGGACAAATTGCTACCCCCTGGTGTATGAAAAATGGATTTTGCAGCTCCAGATAAGAATTCTTTTGGGGACTAAGATGTGATGCCTCTGCCCAGCCCAACTCAGATGTCAGCGCGCTGCAGTGGTCCCCAAGGTCTGGCGAGGACGAGGACAGCGCTGACAGGCAGCGGCTGTCCCTGCCGACGGCCTCCTGTGGAGTTTCTGCTGCTCCATCCTAGCAGAGCAGAGGACAGCAGGTCCCACAACCTGCAGGTGTCTCCCAGCGGAGGAGGCTGCCGAGCCCCTTGGGATCATGTGTGGTACCCGAGCAGATGTTCACTTGCTCTTGGTGCTCTTTGTGAGACAGACCCTCTCTGATCCTGTCAGCGCACTGAAGCACACCGACTACAAGAGGACGGCCGCACTCCCGCGCCTGCAGCTGCTCCTTTAACGTACAAAGGCAGGATTTCAAGTGAAGAGAAGAATGGGAGTCTGGCTGCAGCGTTTTCTTCACTGCTACAACAACAGATTGGAAGAAGCTGAGAGTTTCGATGCCTGGAAAACTGGATTCTGAATCGTGAGAGGCTTTGAACTCCCCCCCCTCCCAAATAAAACAAACCCCTTTGACTTCTTTTCTCAGCAGGAGGGGGAGGGAGGGCGGATTTACCATGAAGACAAATCGAAGATGCAGAGCCCTGCTAGCAGTGAGTCTGAATCTGATGGCTCTCCTCTTCTCTACAACAGCTTTTATCACGACCCACTGGTGTGAGGGCACACAGAGGGTCCCCAAGCCCAGCTGTGGGAAAGAAAAGAAGACAAACTGCCTCAACTACAGCGGGAATGAGACTGCAAATGAGACAAACCAAAATGTGGTTCATTACAGCTGGGAGACGGGAGATGACCGCTTCCTTTTCAGGTATTTCCACACTGGGATCTGGTACTCCTGTGAGGAAAATATCAATGCTGCTGGTAAGTATAAAACAACTTCCTTCCAGCTTGTGTTGCTTTGTGTTTGGCTCAGTGTGATAAACACACAGGCAAGCTGTTCTGTGTTGTATCTTAGAGCAGATTCGTCCTGCAGAGAGAGGGAGGATTTTAACAATTCTTTGTCGAAAAGCAACCTGTTTCCAGCGAGAGCAAGGATTTGCTTGTTTACCTGCTGGCTGATGTAGGGTCTCTGCTCTGAAGCCAGCTGAACCTCTGATAAGAAGTGTGTGCTACCCTCATGGCCACTGCAGCCAGGGACTGGTCAGTGCTTCCCTTCTGGGAGCTGCTCCATGGAGCACACAAAAGACAGCAGCTGGTAGTTGCTAAGGAGGTTCTGACATCTAACTATAATTGCCCCCGAAATAACCCCTAGGGCAGTGGTCTGAAAGGCAGGGAAAGCACAAAGGTCACCGTTTTTGTCAAGCTGTAGCCTAGATTTCCTCTTTTTCTGGCATCCCTGAAGTAAATGACCACCCACAAACCCTTCCTGGTGGCTGGATTGTATGTTTATTGAAGTAGAGAAATGGCAGTTAAAGAGCACAACCGGACACAAGAAAGCTCATTTCTGTTCCCTGCTCAGTCATTTACATGCTGAGAACCACTCAAGAAGATACCTCTCCAGGTTATCAGTGTGTTCATTTCCTCTGCTGTACCCTGGCACTTACCAAGAAATAAACCACTGGGGGGTGGATGGAAGGTAGCAGCCATGGGACTGATTTAAGTCTCAATAGATGCAAACTGACAGTCCTTACTCCCAGAGCTGTCTGGTAGAGCTAACATCCAAACCCTGCTTTTGAAAGATCTTTTTTTCTAGACTATGTGACTGGAAAACAAAGTTTACAAATGTGAAACAGTATGAGATGGCGATAGCTCGTGGATGCTGGTTCCACCTTGTTGGGCTAATTCCATTCTATCCTGCCATTGCCCAAGGAGTTGGTCCTTCATCGCTCCTGGGAGAGAGGAACAGTTAATCGCCCTACAAATTCTGTTTCTGAGGACAGTTTATGAGATTCTGGTAAAGCTGCTCTGTTAGGATGTACTATAAAGGGACAAAGGTGGGGAACAGCTCATAGTCCATTTCATCCCAAGGTGCTGTGTATACTCGTTGCTATTTTTGAGGATAGCCCTTCAAGAATTAGCAGGCCATTAAAAGTCAATTTAATGTATGAAAGGGGAAGTTCACAAAATCCAACCGTGGGACTATCAATAAAAAGCTCCATGCTGAAATGAGGGCACCAAAGTAACCCTCTTGATGTTAGAAGACAATATAGGAAAAAGATGTTTTGTGTTACCGATTTGGAAATAAACTTAGGCCACAGTAGCCTGAGTGAGCAGCTTAAGACTCTCCAACTTTCTGAGAGTCTTAGCTGGGATCTGGACAATCAAGCATGCTCAGATTTCTGGCAGATATTGAAAGCTTTCCAAGCCAAGATATATGTATGAGGTAAGTTATAACAGTGTGACTCTAGCCCACTCAGAAAACTGAGTTATCTGTGGGAGAAGAGAAATACAGCGATCTATTCTGTACTGGATAAACAAAGCTGTGCTGTTGTGGCTAATTTTGGGAGATAGCTGGAAGCCAGCTTTAGAAAGTTATGGTGAAAGCAGGAGAAAAGGGGTTGCTTCTGCCTCCCCAAACCACCACAGGACCCACATGTGTGTTTCCTCTTATTTGAAACACTAACCTGGTCAAAAGTACTCTTCAGGAAGAAGCAAACTTCAGGGGCAGGGATACTGGCTTAGACAGCCAGCTGCCTTGTTCAGGATTTACCATAATTTTTTTCTGGTAAGGATAGGAACAATGTAATGGACATAGGTCTAAATTTGTCCCTAAGAGTGTCAATATAAAATAACTGTGAAAATTCTTCATTCAGACTTACGGGCTTGTAAGACCAGACTGTCAGTACGTTGTCATGGCCTTTTGCAACCTGACTGGTGATCATTTTATCTGTGCTCCCGGGCAGTGAGGTACCAGCCAGCCCCAATCCATCAGCACTGTGATCACACTTAGATGTACACTCCCAGTACTCAATATACCCGTGAGTAATCGATCCCCTGGGCTCATCACAGTGTCCACAGCACACTTACTCACCATGGTCCTGTAGGTATCATAAGTCATACCACCACCACGTTGCTAATAAACACCCTAGGATGCCAGGAGAACACCCAGAAAATACCAGTATGCACACAGATGGTAGAGTATTAAATGAGTCAAACTCCCTAGCTTGAATGCATTCCATACTTTTAATAACATCTTTCTTAAAGGTTTCCTAATACTGAAAATAACTGCAACCACTGCCTTCCTCCAGGCAAACTCCTTTCAACAGCCACTCCATAGCCTCACACCTGTCAGCAGAACATACGGCCACAATCTATGGTCAGCACCACTCCTACAGCTCCTGACCTATCCCTGATTCCTCACTGCCAATGCCTGAAGTTAAGCAACATGAAGCACATGAGGAACACATGAATGCCAGTACCATTCTCTCTGATTGTGATGTTGTCACAACCCTCCAGAGACTCCTAAGACTCCCCGCTGTGAGCCACATTCTTCCTCTAGCTACCAGTCTTTTGATATCTCTCTCCCTACAGTCACAGTACTAGCAAAACTTTCCACTCTCTGCACTGGTGCAGCTGGAACCCAGCAGATCTTGTAGTGCAGACACTACAGGACCAGTTCCCAGAAAGCTGATGCTGCAAGGGACAGGATTGCAGGGCTGCCGGTTGGCTGGAGGGACTGGGTCTCAGTCACACCTTAAAATGACATTTAGATTGCAATTAAACAAATTTTTGAGTGTCTTCTCCCACTGTTTATCTGAATTGTCCATGTAGATTCCAGAGGCTGAGGTGCAAAAAGAACGCATGCATCCTCCATGCAGAGACTGGGCCTTCCTCTTGTTGCAAGTTTCTCGTTTTCACTAATATCTCTAATAGAGATTGAATGCTGTGATTATTTCTGAAATAATTTGCCAATCTAGAGTTTATTTTTATCCAGCATGTTTAAGATGGCTAAAGAATCCAGAAAGCTTTTAGTGCCTGCGAAATATAATTCCCAGTGGAGCAAACATATTTCATTGGTGGGTGAGCCCTGTAATTGTTTAGCACAATTTCTATCTCAAAAGTCTGTTGAATCCCAGTCTGCCATAGAAGAAGATGAAGGTTCTTCCTTTCAGAGAGAGTTCAATGCTCCACATAGGTGGAGGTACCCTCTGTAAGAGCGATGCACCTGACCTCCAGAAGGCATGGAAGCTAAAGCATACCCTATGAGCTCTGCAGATCACACTGGTCACGAGTCCTGCTCAGCACTCACATGCTACACAGGGAACATGGTGCCTTCTCCTGAGCTGTGAGTTCCTTGGCTATCACCAGCTCTCTATCATTTCATTTCTTTCTGAGTATGACTTTGAGTCCATATCTTATTTCACACCAGCAGCCTAGGTCTGTGCTTGTGTCAGTACTGGACACCTCACAAGATATCAGACAAGTGATGTGCAAATAACAACAGTGGGAAATTAGCTGGTAGACACTGTGACTCAAAAACATATCTGCCATGAAAGGATTTGCATATGAAGTAGGTAAGGTGATATACCTTATCCTAACAAATAGATGAGTTGGAGAGCTGGGAAGCAGTAACAAGTGAGCTGAATTTGCTCAATAGTGTGTTTGCTTTGATTTTAACAGAAAGAACCTGAACTCAGATCTTGTTTTAGGTGCTAGTGAACAGAAAATCTCAGTAATAGCACCCACATTCAGAGGGAAAGCAGCTGCCTAGGTGCTTTTTAAGAGTACTGTCTCATTAAATTAACAACAAGCCTTTCCATGTTGCTCACCACACCCCACAGAAGTCAGGAACGGGTATGCATGGGCTTGTTTTGTATGTTGGAATGGGATTTTGAGGGCAAAGTCTGCAGCTCTTTGTATGTCATGTACCACATAGCTTTCTAAGGAGTCAATGGTAGAGTGGAACTTACACAGTACATAAGGATGCACCAGGATGGGCCATAAACATAGACATTAAATGCACAATTGAGAAGGAGCCAGAGAATGAGAAAGGTGTGTTCTACAGAAGTGAATTAATCTGTAACAGACAAAGGCAAGAACTTGCCATACATTTCCCCAGATCCAGAGCAATACTGCATCACCCTGCTCCCCCACCACCGTCTGATAATAAGCATATGTGATTCACCATAGGCAACTGTCCAGAGACAGGGACTGAGGAGAAGCACCTTGTGAGTATATAATTAAAAGCAAGAGGAATTGGGAATTCTTCCTGGATTATGAGAAATACAATATAATTGGCATGACTGAAACCTGGCGGGTTTATTCGCATGACTGGAATGTAAAAATTGCTAGTTATAAATTGTTTAGGAAGGAAAGAGTGGTAAAAGGAGTTGAGGAGGTAGAACTGTATATTAAAGAGAAAATTTCCAGTGATATCAGAACTGAACCCGGGGGGCTTGGATAATCTCCATCGGAGAATGTTGAAATAATTGGCACATGAAAATGCAGGTTTTGTAGCAAGAATCTGCACATTGCTGTGTTCAAAGGCTGGAAGAAAAATGATACAGGCCACTTGACCCAACAACCTTCAGGCATTTTTTGGGGAAAGCACTCAGTACATGGCAACAAATGGTTTTTATCAAAGGTAGGGGGTTTTTTAAAGGTAAATCTTTTAACAAGATGAATCCCTTCTTAGACAAGGGTAATGCATTACCAGAGAGACCAGTCTCTGTGGATTTACAATAAAAGCATTTGATGGACTGTCCCACTGAAAATTCTTCAGAGAAGAACTACAGAGAGCAAAGAGAATGGTAATAATGTGGTGATAGATGTAGGCATGTTTCCACACCGGGGAGCGCTAACCAGCCCGAGCCTCTTCAGACTGGAAGGCACAATGCACAGAGAGCTATATTAGTGGGGATCAACCGGGAATGAAAGAAATCAGACAAGAAATATCATTAATTGCTTCTGTGATTTAAGAACAAGAAGGCCTAACAGACAAAAAAAAATACCCCTTCCTACACAGCTCCCTGCTAGGGAATATTGTGAGGCCAAAACTGGGATTGCACGGACCAGGGAGGAGACATCCATCCTCTGATCTGGAAGTCCCTGAACTACTGATGCAGTACTGATATCACAAGGGGAGTAGATGAGCAGAATTACCCTGTACCCACCCGTGTGCCTTCCTTAAATATCTAAATAAATATCGTTGGATGATGATACAAAGATAGGGAAGTAGGTAGAGCTTTTACTTGAATCTGTGGTGCAGATTTTATCATGATGGGGATAAATAGAGTTTGTAAACTGGCTAAAGAACAGCCTTACAAGGAGTCTGTGTCCAGTAATGTAAAAAAAGGGAAAATATCACAATGGAGATCAGACATTTCTAGTTACCATCAAATTTGGTTTTGGGACTGATTCTGTGATTGCTGAGATTAGAGATCCAGGAAAAAGAACTACAGCAAACCTGTAAGCGCTAGAAAATGTAGATATCTGTGCCTAAAGTGATCAAGATTATCACTACAGTCAGTAGACAGTAGTGAGTAATTCTTGGGGAAATTAAACTCCTCCTCATATGGGATGAGCTGAGCCCTGGGATTATGTGTTTTCCTCATTGCCCATAAAGGAATCTGTCTAAGAAGTTGCCATATCTATACATAGTAATCTCAATTTGAAGAGATAATCCTACCTTAAATGCACTCCTTACAGGTGATGTGACACAAAGTCTGGGAATACTGGCATTATAGAGGAGACATCTTTCTGCATAACTAAAAATGTGAGCTGGTCTGATAGGGTTGTAAGAATAGTATTAAAATTTTAAAAAGGTTAAAAGCACCAAATGCTAAGGCATGACATTCTCTGAGATTACAAGTAATTATGAGTTGCAGGTAAAAGATAAGAAACAAGCTGTGGGCCAGTATTTGACTGTGGGGTGGCTGTGAGCAGCAAAGTGATGCGATGTAGAGGAAAGGTGTTATTCTAGGGGATAATCAAGTAACACCAGTGCGTTTTCCTAATGCTATCGTGCATAGTCCTGGTAAGAAAAAGGGGGAGTTGAAACAGATACAGAGTGGGATTTCCAGGGTGGTTAAGGAAAAGAGGATCTCCTTCCAGAAAAGAAAAACTGGTCCTTTTTAGTACAACAAATTCAAGATCTAGAGAAGATGTGAAGTCTTATATGTATAGCTAAATCTTAAGAAAATAGTATGCCTTAAGTAACCTGCTCATACTGTGTCTATATTCTGTTACATGACATCCCTGCTTCAGGATTGCTGCTGGTCACCAGCGGGAGCCAAGGAAAAAATAGTTGCTGACTTGATGCATATTGCGGTTTCTGGAGGGTTAATGCTTTCTCTAAAGCATTAGAAATTGGCTACAGGCGGCCACAATGTGTGAGAAGGTTGCTTTGATACCATTGACATTATTACAGCTTCTCAGGATCTAATTGGTATGTCTGCTCATGCACTGAACATTAAACTGATGATCTAATTTGGGATCAGAAGGGAAATCTCCCTCAGGCTAGATAATAGGGATAGCAACAAATTTTTGCCTTTCTTTACAACATGGGAAGGGTCCATTTCAGAAAAGCGCTTGTGAACTCCTCCTAACAAATCCCTGGTGTTTTGATTACAGGATAAAAGGGATCTGGCCATAGGAATTTAAGCTCTTTGATAAGAACCTTCAGATCTGTTCAATTTCCTCACAATGCTCTTGCTTTCTACCTGTGCATAATAGCTGTGATTTCTGTGGTGGAGATCGCTTTCTTATATGCATTCAGGTTTTACAGGGTGTTGAGAATATTTTGTGTCTGCATTGCACTGGAAACTTTGAATTTTAGGTCCTCTGTATCATTCTGGACAGACTAGCTCTATATGAACGTCTTTCATAAATAAACCACTGATATAAAAGTCCCTGCAGGCTGAGACTCACAACAGAATAAAGTAAGGAACTAGGCAGTGAACCACTCCTTTTTGATAAGTTACTCACTACCTCATAAGCAAAAACTGTGTTACTTTCTCTGTCCTTTACCATTTATCCCAGTAGCCTTAGAGGAGCCATCTGAGAGATTCTGGTAGTTCCTTGTAAACAGGATAAACTTCAAAGTGCTGGAAGACTAACATATAGGTCCCATGTTTCAAGGAGAACTGAGAAGCTTACTCTAGTCAATGAGCACAAAATATGAACCGATGCATTCAGGACTACAGAAATAAATACGGGATGGAATATCAATCATCGTGGTATCCCTATGGTTTTTAATTACACCAGACTCAATCCTGATTTTAAAACTCTCTTTATATGAAATTAAGAGGAGTGATTTACTGCCAGATCTCAACATGGGGATTTAACAGAGAATAGGGCTGCTTGAAGCAGGAACCTCTATTAGTCATGAATGGGTGTAATGTTGTTCTGTATTCTTGTTGGTAAACAAAATGGTAATACACATCTTGGCCGATCTAGCTTACAAATAACTACAGAAGACAGTAAATAATATGAAGCAAATGTTATTACTATGGAATGCCACGGCTTGTAGAATGTCACAGGCAAACAAAATTCACTTTCATTCACTCACATTTGGCGGGGAAAGGGACACAAACCTTGCTTCCAATATGGGAAGTGGATGGAGAAGAAGAGCCATTCCACCATGTCTAGACTCACTACATTTGGAGAGACCAAAAACCACATCATACTGTTGTTCGGCCCAATTTCACTGTGCATCACCTGGCCAGACAAAAACCACTAAATGAGAACATGTTGTAAAGTTCTTAGGTACAAGGTTAGCAATAAGGTTCACAAGGAGAAATGCAAGCATAACGTTTTTTCACTTGATTTCAAAAACTGAATAGTCACGTGCAGGGTACTGCGGTGCACTTCCTCCAAAAGTCTGTGGCTGAAAGCTTAGGGTTATCTCAGCTTCCATACCCCAAGTCAGCTGTGCCTACCTGGGAAAAAAGGACACCTCAACCCAAAAAGCTACTGAACATCTTCATATAGGGAAGGAAGAGAAGTTTCTGGAGTTCACTTTGAAACAGGCAGCCTCAGTTGCAATGGCTAAGAGGAACAGAGAGCAGATAGATGGGCAAAGCAGGGAAGAAATATTGTTATGGTGTTAACTGTGGAAAAGAAATACGGGTTGGTGCAGTTCAGACTCTGACATTCCAGGTTCCCTCCCCTACAGCAATTCCTTTTCTTCTTACCTACAGTCTTTTGCACATGTTTCAAGCTGCAACCTCAGGGCTCGTGTTCACAGCAACGTGCCATGCCATTAGAGCAACGTTCTGTCCCAAATCCATCTTCCCCTCCATTTTTACACACTCAGCTTTTCATGTTTTCATTTTCTGGAGTAATTCTATCTGTCATGATAAGGAGTTTCCTCCATTGCTGTCCGTGACTTTCATCATTGCATCATTGCCTGCCCTGCTCGTGTACCTCTGGAGCTAGGGCACAGATCCAACGCAAATGCTTCAGTTGGGCATTACCTGGAGAGAAGCACTGTCGGGTTAAAAGAGAATCCACATTGATCCACAGCTAATAATTGAAAGGAATGGAAACTATTGAACCATATTTCTTCTACAACCAGGGCTTTAGGGTCTTATCGGTCCCTTACTCCTTTGATCTTTGTTAATCGCCAGCCTGAATGGAAGTGCTAATGCAGTCACACGGGAAATTGTAGAAAGCATGTCATACTTAATACAATGAGGTATATGTATCAGCTACAACTGCTGTGAAGAGCATTGTTTCTAGTCTTCCCCAGTTTTCTGAGGAGACCTTATAGTCCCCACAGATACTGGACTGCCCATAACTAGTTTTTTGTGGTATATTTACATTAGCACAGAGTCAGCACAGTGTGGCAGATGATTACCTGTAGGATGAAGAGGTGAAAACCCTCCTCTTCCCATTCCATAGCTTGAAATGCTTACAGCAACTCAGGACTCTGTCTGATTTAATGCTTTCCAGATTATAAAGTCAAATCTATTTTGACACCAGAATCATTGAAATCCTTGTGCAGCACCATCATTTCCTTGATTCTCCCTACCATTTACAAATCCGAACTATGCGCAGCTCTCCAATGATAGATGTGTGTACATGTCCATCAGGTTTTACCACGATAATCTGATAAATCTTGTGACTTGGATGTGTTTCAATTAGACATGATTTGAAAGCAGCCTGTGGAGATGTTTTCTTTCAGATATTGTGCATTTTTTTTTTTTTTTGCATCAGGGAGAGTTTCAGCGCAGAAAACGCGGTTGCCATGGCACATAGTCCCAGTTAGTGCAAACATGCTGGGCATTCCCCACTCTGTCCACACCCTTGCCCCTGCACAGCTATCTGCTGTTCCAGCGAACCGAGACACACACTCCAGTGTGAGTGGTACCTCTACAATAAAACATTACCATTTCCTTGTGAAGATGTGAATTGAGGAAAAATGCTGGCCTGAAATGAAAAAGTGGAAAGCTTCAAGCTCTTCCACTTTCAAAGGTAGAAAGTTTTAAGAGTTTGAGTTTGCTGAAAGAGGATGGTAGCATAGCATTCAGATTGAAAAACAACTCCCCAAGGGAAAGAGACTGTGAGTTATCTCAGCAGAGGTTGAGAAACAGTTCTCATGTTCTTTGGAAGAAAATGTCACTGGGCAGCAGCTATGAATGACACCCGTCAGAGTGAGAGAAAACAAATGTTTTCATAGTTCAATACATATTTTAGTGTAACTCTGTATGAACTTGTTTGGTTTTTTTCCATAAGAAAATATTGCTCCAGCAAAATCAGCATGGTCAATTGGAAAATGTTGATTTTTCAGATTAATATTAGGGTTTTCATTAGGGAAAAAAAAAAAGTCAATTAAATGCTCTGTCTGGGATCAGTTTAATCAAAAGTGGAGAATTTTACTCATTAATTAACCTGATACAATTCAATTTAAGTGAGCTCATTAACCTATATTTTCCCTAATGTAGTACTTTATTTCACTGAAGTTGTGTCAGAGTCCTCGGTGTCATCTAGGCCGGGATCCCTTGAGGGTTATATCTTTTTTTAGACAAATACAATGATTTTACTCTCAGTAGATGATGTGGGATCTAATCAGAATCACATGACTCCAGATTTAATTGGAGAGATAAAGATTTGTGAGGGCCTACTGGGAAAAAAGGGGACTTTGTCTTCTGTAGGCTGGGAGCCAGAGTGTTACTAAAAGGGAATGCTGTTTAAATGAAATTTAATCATTTAAATTTCCATCAGAACTGTACTTTTGAACTTGTAAAATTTTATGCAGAGTAAGTGAATATAGACAGCTTTTTCTTTTTTCTTTTTTTTTTTGAGATAAAGGCAGAGTTATAACTGAGATGCTACTTTCAGTCAGAACTACCGGATTGCTGTTAAGTCAAATTATTTAACTAGAACATTTTGAAACCATGTCGTTGGAAGACATACAAACCAGGACTTTCAAGAGTTGGTTTTATGGTGCTGCCCAGGTTATTAATGAGTCATTTATCATTGGCTCAGAGAGGAAAGAACTCGGGAATGTAGGACCTATAGGTATGATCCAGGGCATCAACTTGTGGTCCTTGCTATTGCAAAAGTCATATTATAAACTTGAAATATTGTCTTAAAGCCTTTTCCTTTTTTTTTGGTGTGTTTTCTGCCCTCTTCTTGATTTCCAGTCTAAACCACCAATTTACTGAGATCTACTCTGGACAAATCCACCCAATATTGTGCAGTGTGGGCTCCAGAAGAGAGAAGCATACAAACCCTACATTTTAGACAACTGTTGGAAGAAACAGTGGAATACATGTTGTTCTCACAAAGGCTTTAATTCAGAGTCATTTCAGTGTGCACGTTGAGCTTGCAAGTACAGTTATGTGCTATAGCTTAGACCCAATCTATATGCACCTCGACCTGCCTTTCCAGTTGCTCTATATGGCACTCTAATTGTTCCTTAGTGTCTTCTGTAGCCCTATAGAAGACCGTGAGCTTTGGAAGCTGCAGCTAAGCACATCTGATTTCTCACAATGTAGGTTTACTGTGCCCATGGCAAGATGTGCAGAGCATCACAGGGAAAGCACTCCAGAGCCCTGGAGCCAGTATACTGTGCAGACTTGATGGCTCTGTGGGACCTGGTTGCCTTAATTTTCTGGCAGGACTGATTTTGGGGGATTTGGAAAAACTGCTTCTCTTTGTTAGGTTTTGCTTTCAAATTATTGTTCAGGCTAGGGAGGTACAGATGCCTCTGAACTCTGCCTGAGGAAGGTAAGACAAACAAGTGTTTGCCTCCAGCACAGACTCCTAGCTGTCCAAAGTGTGTAAGAATTTCTCCAGTGGAGAAGATAAGAGACCAGGCTCACTACACCTCCACGTGCTAAGGAAAGGGAGATATCAGGGGAACTGTTCTCCTTATTTGAGGTAACAGGACATATGGGTGACCTCTCCACCATGTGCAACTGCTTGCCAGCTGTTTCCTGCAGAGCCTCCTTCCCTTCTCATCCCTTCAACAGTCTTACTCTTACTAGCTCATTTACTTTCTTCAGAGTCCAGCTGCCAGAATAGTATCCGCTTTTCACACAGCCTTCTCCTTGTTCCTGAAAGGATTTGATTTTGCAGATGTGAGACAATTTTCCTGATAACTGCGCACCACAGAGTTGGAGAGGCTCAGGGCTTCCCACCACATTGTGAGCAGCAGCAGGAGAAAAAAAGAGTATGGGCCTTGTGCTGGAAGCAAGACAGAGACCTCAGCTCCTTATGCTTCAACAGCTTTCTCTCTGTGCTCCAGGCACTGATGCAGTGATAAAATCCACATCTTCCTGTTGACTGTTTCCTAAGAACACTCAGAAGCCTAAAGCCAAGCTGAGGAGCTGGAAAGCATTTGACCTACAGTGCTGTGGGAGCTTCCACAGCTGGAGAGCCATGTAATGGGAAAGGTCTCAGTGAGCTTATCTGAGGAAATGTTGTGCATGCTCCTGGGAAGCTGAGCCCAGGGGACTTTAAGAACCAGAGAATTTCTCCTCCCTTGTCTGTTTGCTGCTGGTGTCCTCCCCGGTTCAGGTTAGGCATATATTCAAGATGCAGGTGCACAAGCATGCACATGCACACACACGTGTGCAAGCATGTATGACACTAATGTGGCTGACCATACAGATAGCCCAGAGCAGCACCCATGGAAACATCATCATCACTCCCACCAGCAAGCTTGCTCCTCTACTCTGGCTGAGCAGGTTTGCAGATCACTGCTGAACCATGTACACTCCTTCCCTGTGTAGATGCACTAATGGTCCCTCAGATGTCATCACGGGCTTCAAGTCTATTATCTATATCAAGACCTCAAGACTCTTACCAGCCACAAACTTACACCTTGTGTCTTTCCAGATATGTCTCTCCCCCGCCCCGCCTCCCAGGTTTGGTCTGAAGCTCCGTAGCAGATTACAAATACACAGACATGCACATATGTAAGATTAGATTAATTAATTAGGATTAATTAGAGAAAAACACACACACATTTTGGGCTGTTGCTGGTACCTAGTCCTACAGGTCCCTATGACCCGTGCCCTCTTCTTGGAAAGCCCAGCAGAGGTGCAACAGAGCCAGTCCCGTTACGAGGGAGTGCAAGAGCTTGCATAGATGAAGTTTCTACCTCACCATTGGGAAGCCATAGAAGAAGCCAGTACCAAGTGTTACTCTTATTGATGTTAAGATGGTTGGTCTGTCCTCTCTCCTCAGCTTCCAGCACCATCCTGACACCACTGAGCTCCAAAGACCTTTACATGTACTGTACATGGCCATTGCTCCTGCATGGAAGTGGAGAGCATTTAAGCTTGGTCACGCTTCTTTCTACATGTGTTATGTGCAGGAGAGATCACTCCTTGGCTTTCTCCTCTGTCAAAGTCACTGCCACAACTCAGTGAAGGCAGGACTATCAGGGGGATGAATCCTAGACACTGTTCTTGTTGCATCTGTAAACAGCCTTTTCTGTATTCTCTAAAGACTCTCCAGGAGCCTGGTTATAGGGAGAAGATACGTCTTGAAAAGGGCAGCACAGCAGGATAAACTCTGCCAAGTCTAAAATTAAACTTAAGAGGGCTTAAGAGATGAGTTATACAAGATACCCAAAAATAACTTAGAATAAACCCTCAGAGGAACAGTGAAAGCACTGCTGACATCTTCATTTCTCAGTAAGATGCCTATCTGCAGGTTGAAGTATGAATGTGGGCTATAAATACCACCAGTGATTACCATTGAAAATGGAGGAGGGGTTTCCAGTGCTCCAGCAACAAGAACAACAAAGAGAAGTGTTCTTCACCAGGAACTGCTTGCGCGCTTCCTACCACAACCTTTAGCAGTAAGCCAGGCACAATCCAGGCATCAGCTGTTGAAAGCAAAGTGACTTCCCTCCAGGCTTTTCTCTGTCTCAAGTCTACAGTCATTCTTTGTGCTATGGCTCCAAAAGGACTTTTTCTGGACACTCCAGCACTTCTGCCCATATTATTTAAACTTGAGGCCTCAGCCACAGCCAGCTCTCCTGGGAGAGATAGTGTTCTGGGTAAGTTGATTTGAGGGAGGATGGAGATGCACATTCCTCTAAATAGCCTGTGATCACACACTCTGTATCTGTCCTGTGGACAAGGCACCTGCAGCCAAACACTATGGTACCATCAGCTTCCTCAATACCCATTCATCTCAAAAGGCTTTGTACCTTGTCATGTATCTGAAAGGCACCATCTATCTCCAGCTCTCAGGACAGCCTGTGCAGTTTCTCTACCAACAAATGCAATTCCCCTTTGGCTGTCTTGGGATAACACGCTAGAGAGTCAGGTATTTGTTAAAAGTTTCCAGTAATATGGCTTCAGATTGACTGCAGCCACAGGTTGAGAGGTGACTCAGTGCTAGCCCATTAGGTTGAAGTCAGGTTAAAAAAAAAAACAGCGATAAAAGTAATAGCTTACATCTGAAAAAAACAAACTACAAAACCAAACCACAAATCCATAGAATGAAAAACCTGCTTAGTATGCTTACATTGAGTCCAAATCTAAAGGTCACTCTCCCTATATTCCCTTGATTTTATGTCAATGTGTTCTTGATAAATCTCATGCCCTAAAACTCGGAGTATCTAGATAAGAATGCTTCCTACTTATAGCACAGTATCTTTTATAGTTCACCTATTTCTCTGGATTTCTTGGTCAGTGGCCTAAAGTACGTTGTGTGTGAAAAGAAGCTGAGGGAGCTGGGCTTATTCATGTCCCTACAAATAGAGAAAGGATAGCTACAAAAATGACAGAGCAACTGGAGAAGTTCAGGTTGAGTATAAGGAAATATTTCCCCAGAAGAGTGGTACAGCCCTGAAACCAAAGCAGGGGAGAAATGCCATCCTTGGAGTCACTAAATAATGGGTATCAGCGTCCTTGAAGTATTTCAAGATTTGGCTGGGAAAAGTCAACATCAGTTGATATGATTAGATGTTAGTGAGAGTCCTGAACAACAGGCTGAACATGAAACCTGGAAGGTCCCATTAAGACAACACTTTTGGGATGCTGTGTTTCTGTGATCCGTCAGTTATCTTTCAGTCTGTGTGCCCCAAAAACTTAATAAAGTCACCTGACATTTCTTCTGCTCAGATAGAAAAAATTCTGCCTACCTCTTTGGAAACAGAAACGGTGCTGCGATAAGTCAAGGATCACTTCCTTTTCTTGACTGTCGTCTTGATTCTCAGAGTAGAAATCCTTCCCCCTGCCATGGAGATATTGAAACATTCATTTCAATCTCAAGTGAATCTTTTACTTTACAACAACTTATACATAGACAGACAGACTACAGACTGTGTACACAACACTTTTTAGCATAGGTTTAAAACTGCAAAAAGTAAACAGAAAGTGGTAATAATAGCAGTATAGTAATAGATGGTTATTTCAGCACAGCTATCATTTGAATGGTTACGTTTATCTCAATTCTGCCAGCAAAGACATCAGAAAGATTAACATTTTATATTGGTTTGTACATATAGTTAATTACAACTAGGAAAAAAAAATACACACTGCCTTCAACATTATACAGCATTTCACTGTTGATTCTTTTCTAATGGCTCACATTTCCTAAGTCAGTCTTTTGACTGTGCAATTAAAATTGAACAAAACTAATAAAAATCCCCTACTCCTATAGCTGTGTTTGCATCAAAGCCTGAAAGGGCAAAATGGCTTTATCTCCATTACCTCTGGCAGGCATGCTGGGCTCTGATTCCTCGAGGCAGGCAGGCTATTGGTCACCTTGGAACACAACAAATTGAAGGAAACACATACACTTGGTGGATGGATGTGCCTAGAGAAGAGGAATTATTTATAATCTCTAATTGCCTGAAGAAGTAAAAAGAAAGGTTAAAACATCTAGCCTTAAGATATATTTCCTGCTCAGAAGCAATAGGTTTCTCAAGAATGACTGCAAAAATGGAGGTGGAGTCCTAAATAGAGAAAATTTAATTTACGATGATAAATGGATGCAGCAGCTACAAAGGAGAGGGAGTGGCACAGGGCTGTGATGGTCACAGCAAGGTATTTGCCTGATTTTTTATAATTAAAAAAAAATGCTATGCAGTTGCTTAGCTTGGTTTGTGCTTTAGGTTTTGTCTGTCTTAGTCATGTGTCATATCTATTGATTCATCTGTGCCCATGGCAATGTTTCCTGGCACTGAGAGGTTCGGTCACACCCTGATGGGGCACAGGCAGGAGGAGGGCAAAAATGCTGGTGCGAGAGGCCTATGCCCTCCCAGCGCTACTCCTCTGTGGTAGTTTGTGCTGTGTCACTCCATCCGGAGTGCCTTAGGAAGGAGCAACACCAATCCAGCCAGAAAGGGAACCAACCGTCAGAAAGAACATTTTTCTTCACTAGCTGTATTACATACTCCTGATGAAGGGACGGTAATCCTAAGGAAGAATCCAGCCTGGTGAACATAGCGGTTTTGCTCAGGGGTGGAGGCTGAGGTAGATGGCTGCTCTGTGTGTGAGGCAACCCACTGGTCCTGTAGAGACTGAGGTGGGAGTGGTGGCAGAAACATCAGTCAGAAAGAGGAGGCAGAGCAAAACCTATCAACTTCTGTATCCTAAAACAATCCTTTTCTTTTAAAGGTGAAAAATGTCGAAGTTTTATTGACCTTGCCCCGGCTTCTGAAAAAGGTAAGACAATACAGTCAAGGCTTCTTCCTATTTTACAAATTGCATCAGTATTGTTTCCTGTCGAACTTGAGTGCCAGGGGAAACATTACTTCCTAAGCACACAAGGACTTACATGTCATCCCAATTACACACAGCCAGGTCAAACAAATGTCAAGGGGTTAAGACAGCTGTTTACTCAGTTTATGAATATTTGTCGTTTCTCTGATGCATTTTCTCTTCATTCAGCAGACATTACACTTCTTCCTCTAGTGAGGGAGTACATGCTACACTGTTTTCTTAGGCCATGAAGGCATTTATGGGCAGAAAACTTCAATCACATTACTAAATGTCTCTTTGGGAGAGGGAATCATTTAGATGCTCATATATTTGATTTACCCTCAAAAAAAAATAAAATTCAAGCACACAGGGGCAGGCTGCAAAAGTTTCCTTTACCCTGGTATTGAAGTTGTAAATTCTCAATAGCAGTTTAACCCATTCTTCAAAATAGTATTTATCAGGAAAAAAAAATGGGTAGAATTCAGGTAACAAACTGGGCAACTCAGCTCACCGTGCTTGCTGAACAGCTCATCCTGCCCACAGCTGAAGATGTGCCTGAGTCCTGCAGTGTCCTTCACACCAACAGTGGGCTTCTGGACAATCCAGAGGACAGATGAAAATTCATGTTTGTACAAAGAAGTGATATATTTTGTTAGATCACTTAAGACAATCACAAAACCTCTCGGGCATATGGGATGTTCATCAGGTCTGACAGAGGCAGTAAGTAGTGTAAGGAACAATTGTTCTTAGTTTGTCTGAATTGCTGATCAGCTGGACAAATTGAAAGAGAAGGGCAATTACCATTAATAAAGCAGTAGGGTATTTCACTGAGGGAAATAGTAACAGAGACAGTCTCCGTGAAATTCATCGTAAGTAAATCTAAATAAATTACGCACATGAGGGAAGAACAACCCTGGGATTACTGCCGCTAATGGGCTCTGAGTTAAACCTTCTGCACACAAATGGGACCTTGGGGCATAACCATTCTGACGAAACTACCGGCTCAATACATAGCAGCAGTCAAAGAACAAACTGTCTCTTAGAAAGCATTCACAAAGGTCTTGAGAGCAGAGCAGAGAGCATCCTGTCACCTGAGGACTGTATACATCTAAAAGCTTCATCTTCATATAAAATATAGTGTGGCATTTTGTACTTTTCAGTCCAGTTTACAGAATGGCAGCGAGGATAATCGGAGTTCTGGAAGGCTCTGACTAATGATGAGACTAAGACTCTTCAGCCCAAAGGAGACACATGTGAGAGGAGATATGACGGACCTTGATAAAGATGCAAGAGGAACTGAAAAGGCAACCTGGGGAATGGTCACTGCCTTGCCCAATGCCAGGACTAGTGGGAATTGCATGACACTTCCAGGAGACAGAAGCTAAACAATGAGTCTGTTATAAAGACAATGGGATGTTTTTGTGCTCTATTCGTTTTCTGTGGAAGTTCATTAAGGTGTATAATCCTTGGTTGCATCACCCACACAACTTTCCAAAACAGCATTTAATGCTTTACTTTATTTCTTCTTGTTGAGTGAAATCCTGTCAGCAACTTTTTTTTCTGTTGAATTTTAGAGCTGCTGCACTGTGTCAGCACATATTTCTAGACTATTCTTTTTCTTTTTGAGGAAGGAAAGCTCTTTTGGTGTAGTGACATAAACAAAATTCTATCTATTTCTGAAGTCCTTCCATGGCATTGTAAGATATATTGACAGAAAGAATGGTCTGTCGGAGATGGAAAGTGCCGACCGTTTGACTCAAACAAAACCAGGATAAATTCCACAACTGTGGATCAAGTTGGATACTGTGACATAGTTAATTTGGATTTTTCACCATCAGTCTTGTATTGTCCAGAGACACTTTCATCATATATGAAAACTGTGTGTCAGTGGTACTCAACTCAGTTTCACTGCAGAATTCTTTAACTTCTTGACTTAATCTGCTCTTTTCCAGTTAGAAATAACTTCCTACTCTTCTAGTTTCTTTATCCTCTCACTTAGCATTGATTTCAATGGCCAGAAGCTTGTCAACTGCTCAGTTACATCCAGTGCTGGGATAGATTCTTGATTTTTCTTCCAAGTAAATGAGATATGATAAAATGCAGTGACTATCAAAATTTGACTTCAGTTATACAAACATACTGTGATTTTTGGTCCATTGCGTAACTGGGAATTTTTGGACTAAACATCTTCATAATAACACTTCAGTTTATTCTGCACATATTCTTAGCATCACTTACCACTAAAAAGTGGTTGTTCAAGGTTTTGGTTATCTAAAACATCTCTAAGTACATGCTCCGTTACTGCACCTGAGCAATCAGGCTTTCTGAAGTTTTCTCTTAGTTGGTGTTCCCTGATCCAAAGAAGACCTCTGTCTAACCACCTTCTAAGCTCAGTATAGACTGTTGAAGCCTGTGCTTCCTTCCGAGCAGAGCATCTTCCACTTTTAAGACATGCGAAAAGGAAGCCTAAGAACACATTTAGTCTAGCTGTACAGCCAGTCTTTTCTAGGGTCCATCACCAAGTAACAGGAAGTCAGCACAAAACTCCTTTATAATATTATAAACCTTCTTAGCACAGAAAAGTTAATCACTGAAACTCACAGTAAATCAAACCACGTCTGGTGAAGCCTAGCTACATCCTTATCACAAATCTTGCATTCATAAGTGAAAATGTTTCTTATTCTTACTGTAAAAAAGTAATAGCTTATGCTTGAGCTTCTTGTCTGTGATCCATTTGTGCTGATCTCTAGTGTCATTGGATACTGTGTCTGTGATCAGTTGTTATACCCTTTGCACACATTGCATCTATGACATCTATTAAAAGGAGGCAGCAAATTTGGGGGGCAAACAGACCCACAGTATGGTATAAATAAGCATTTCCAACCCACACTAGGAGAGCTCTTCCCTGCATTTAAGGCAGCTGCCAACATTCTGTCAGAACCTTGTAAAGCCTAACATTGAATTTATTAGCTATTGCTGGTTGTTCGTGCCAAATCTGCTTAACAAAATCAACTTGGTGATGGTAGATAATAACTAGAAAAAAATCCAAATATTTTCTATACCCACAAATAGTTCTTGTGACAGTTTGTATCTGCTATCGATAGAGGATGACAGGGCAATAGCTAGTTAGATTGGCCAGGACTTTTAATGGACTCTCACAGAGCACATGTTTGGTCCCACAAAGTGTTGTATTTTCTAATTTTCGTTATTCAGATGTGAATAGTAAGATAGCAAGTATTTCCAAAAGGACTTGGACCTTTCCAGCTGGAAAAATCCACTGGACCTGATCTTTCAGTTCTGGATTGTTCCTAGAATCTTCTCCACAAAACTTTGTTCCTGCTGAGCATTTTGATGTCCAAAGAAGGAGATGGTAACCTATCTAGTGCAGTATAACTTGTGTTATACTGAAAAGTACACTCAGTTTTAAGCTACTGCGTCCATTTTTGAACACAGCTTGCAGTCTTTCCTCTCCCTTTGGGCTGTGGTAAACCTTCCTAAAACATCTTTCTGTCAAGCTCCGGTTGTGGTGCCCAACCAGAACACTGAGGCTGGGACACATTCCACCACTGTCCTCCTCTCATCAACAACTTTGGGTGCAGCTTCTAGCTCCCCTTTCCCTTTGCTTCAAATCTGTGCCCAAGAGAACTTTCAAGACGACATACAGGCTACATTCAAAAGGAAGAAATCAAGGTGAAATACCTTGTCTGGAATCTGTGGCACCACGATGGGAAGTAGAAGGTAAAAATATGTCCCATCAAATATTCTGATAAATGACTTCACTGCCTAGCATAACACCACAGCTATATACACACACAGATTTGTTCCTCCCCTTGCCTAGAACTGTGTGGAGATTTGAACTCCCTCATCCGTCTGTGGACATATAAATGTCAGCTGTCAGCCACAGTGACACAGTGAGAACTGGAGGATGAGGAGTCATGACCAGTCAAACTCCTTGTGTCAATGAAGGCTGGGATATATGCGGTGGAAATAGTTGGAAGCAACGTTTGTGCTGGAAGGACTTTCCTGGGGCAGAGCAAGGGTTTGCAGGAAATGTGGTACTCCCAAGAGTTTTCAGGCTGGTGTTTGCTGGGGTTGTGACTCAGGCGCTTTCCCATCACCTGGAGAACCTGCAGCACATACTGAAATGAGGTGCTCTGGCCTGAGTAGTCCTGTTGGGAAGTTACTTTAGAAGCAGGCTCAAAGGTCAGTGTTGGTTCAAAATTTAGAGATGACCACACCAACACAGGACAGGATTCACAGGATAAACTCCTTATAGGTATGGCACAATCTGATCTAAGTTACTCTACTGCTCTGTATGACCTCACTTGCTTCATCTGTAATATCTATGGAATAGCACCCACAATGAATGGCAAAGCAGCAGGTCAGCAGCAACTGCCTATATTGCAGTGCTTTCTACTTATTTATAGGGAATTCAGATGCATAAAATAAACAAGACTTTTTAGAGACCATGGAGGCTGACGCAAGGCAAAACCTTGCAGAAGGAAAATGCTCATTGCTAGTGAGCATTTAACAGCTCAAAATGTTACAGGGGACTTTTTAAATTAAAGCCTGTACTGGCAGAGGTAGGAGATGGTTGCTGCATGTCCTCTACACAGCTCATGATGATGCATCCTGTAGAGATGAAGCAATAAAAATTCTACATTGTCTAAAAAGTAGCTGGCAAAACTATGATAGCACATGGCAAACAGCAAATAAGCAAATAAAGTCCCACCTAAACATAGCTCAGAAAAAATAGAAGGCTGAGCCAAATCTACACATGCTTCTAAGCCAGCACTACAATAGCAATTAGTAAGAAGAGAAACCAGATACCTGATTTTAATAGATACTGACATAATAGGTGTACCAGAAATTTGATGAGAGAAAGATAATTAGTGGGACAATAACATCTTGGTACTGATTACTCGGAAAGACAAAGCACATGTCATATACTAAAGCTGAATCAGAATAACAAGGTAATGTCATTAATGAGCAATGCAATCTCTATGGGTGGATTACATGCTCAGATTAAAAAAAAAACAAAACAGAATTATATTAGTCATCATCCACTGGGACAACTTACAGTAGCAGGGTTAGACTTGGTATCAGAGAAAGTATAAGGACAGAAAACAAAACAGTAGGAGCAGACTTCAAAACCCTTTGCATAGACTGAGGAAAGAGCACTCTTAGCATAATGCAGAGACTAAAATTTGGACAAACTCTGTGAGCACAGGGGAGTTAGTTGGGAAACTTGCAACTCCTGAATTATTCCTGAATGGTGTGGGGAACTTGGTTCAAAATGTTGCTTAGATGCCTTGTATCCATGACTGAGAGATTCAGCATCCTTGCAGAAGCAATAAAATTTTTTACAAAACATAGTGAAGAACTCAAAAACAGCAAGAGCTGATTAAAAGAAATTAAAAGATTCAGTTAAAAGGACAAATGGAGCTTGAAAACTTTGAAGATATTGGCTATACTACAAGCATCTAAACTCTTCACAAATGTTTCTCAGTCACTGAGTGACAGAGAGGAAATGGCAGATAATATTCAGTGTCAATAAATGCAAAGTGGTGAACATGAAGAGTAATCCTACCTTTACATATATACTGATGGATTCTGAATTAGCTTTTACCCCTCAGGATAGAGTTCTTGGAGCGATGACAGACACTTCTATGAAAACATCAATTCACTGCTCTGAAGAGATTAAGAAAAGATGAAAAGAAATATTAGGATCATTGCAGGAAATAAAGAACAAAACAAAGAAGTCACCGTGTCACTGCATGTATTCATGATGCACCCACTCTCAGCACTTTGTGCACTTCTCATCCCTCCTCTGCCAGCCCCAGCTCGAAAAAAAAATTGGATAAAATTTAGAGAGATAGAGAGAAGAGTTTGACAGTTATGGTCAAAGACAGGGAATACTTTTTTTTGTATGAGAAGGAAAACACAGAACAGATTTCAGGCTGGAAAAGAGACAAATGAAATTCGTATCAGCCAAGTTAAAAAACAAACCTCCTTTTCTGTGTATACTGAGTAGCTGTTCCTGAGAAGTAAAAAAAGGCGATAGATTTTCTAAAAGGACCACTCAGAGACCTGAATTCAGTGAAAAGAAATGTAACGAGGTGTCCCACAAGAATTGTACACTTCCCGAAACAGTCTCTACTATCTTCTTGGATATTTCATATTCTGCTTCTATATTCTTATACTCAGTGTACCCTTAGTGTATCTGCAATAGGGTATATACATACCCACACAGACAAGTACCTGTGCACATGTATTAGAAGATTTATGTTGAAATATGCAGCAAAAAAAGGTGTTACTAATATTTTATGTTACACATCTATTATGAATCATTGAAGTTATTTTTAAAAGCTAATTAGATATACAAAGATGAAACCATTCTTAATAGCAGAATTCAAGCCAAATTTCTAAAAGCAGCAGTCTTGCTTTTCAAGCTGGTGCTGCCAAAGATGTGGAGGACACAGGTTCTCTGCTGTCAGCAATGCTAGCCACGAGATTTGAATATACTTCAACTCTGAGCCCAGTGCTACACTGTAGGTCTTCAAAGGGAAACATTTAACACATATATTTATTAAGGCACGTGGCATAGTCCTGATTCAGAGTATTTTTCATATCCTTTTCCACTATATTACTACTACAGTGGGAAAAAGAGAACATAGGCACAAAGATATGCCACAGTCTGCTCTGTATCACACATGGGATTAAATTCAGAATCAGTTTGATGTCAGAACCATAAAAAGTCATAGAAAACACATCGACATGTAGAGGAGAATCATTTTATGATTCACATCTCCATCTCATCTTTCAAAATAAAGAAGCTAATGAAGAACCAAAGCTAAACAAACTCAAAACAACTGGCATTTCTTCTCTCATCTTAAGCAGGTTGGAGTATTTATTATACAGTCTCATGTTTTGCAAACTGCAGTCTCTTGTCTACGTACTGGCCCTTTATCTCTCTTGACTCTCTTATCTGGTTTATGTTAACAAGTACTTTTAGGTATCTCTGATGGCTTTTAGGATCATGAAGTTTACTTTTTTTTGAGGAATATCTATCATAGCTCTATGGTCTCTTTCTGCCATTTTTTTTACACTGCAGCACAAGAGGAGGCAGATGGTCTGATATGAGACTACATTAACCAACAGACGGGCTGACTGCTCAGAGCTGAGTCCCTACGCCAGCCACAACAGCATGCTCAATATTTATTCCTTTCACCATTTTTTACTGATCACTCCAATATTTCTGGCTTGTAATTCCGAATATTGGAGCAGCAGAGATGAGCAAATGACTAAAACCATCAAAATGCCACTGGAAGAGAAAGTGTGAGATTTAATCGGCCCTTTCACACTTACTTTAATGCTTTTCCCAAACAAGATGTACAACATTCCTCCATGTGCACCCATTTGTATATTCTTTTCCTCTCTTCTCTCTTGCATTGAATGTGAAGAGGAGATATTAAAGTGAGAACCAAGCATCAGTGCATACGTAGTGGGTAAGTCTGGAAAAGCAGAGCAATGACAGCCAGAGTCAAGAAATATAGGGACAGCAAATATAGAGCAGGAGGAACAAAGCAGACAGGACTAAAAATGCAGAGAAAAATATCATACTACACATTTTCAAAAAGGGAAAGAAGAGTGATCCAGGGAACTATAGGCCAGTCAGTCTCACCTCTGTGCCCGGTGAGATCATGGAGCAGATCCTCCTGGAGGCACTGCTGAGACAGAAGAATAACAAAGAGGTTATTGGGTGCAATCAACACGGCTTCACCAGGGCAAATCATGCCTGACAAACCTGGTGGCCTCCTATGAAAAGGTCACAACATCAACAGACAAGGGAAAAGCAACTGACATCATTTACCTGGACCTGAGCAAAGCTTTCGACACTGTCCCGCATGACATCCTGGTCTCCAAGCTGGTAAAACATGGGTTTGATGGATGGACCACTCAGTGGATAAAGAACTGGCTTGACGGCCGCACCCAATGAGTGGCTGTCAATGGGTCCATGTCCAAGTGGAGGCCAGTGACAAGTGGAGTCCCTCAAGGATCGGTACTGGGACTGGTCTTGTTTAACATCTTGGTCAGTGATATAGACAGTGGCATCAAGTGCACTCTCAGCAAGTTTGCTGACGACACCAAGCTGTGTGGTGTGGCTGACGCTGTAGGGAAGGGATGCCATCCAGAGGGACCTTGACAGGCTGGAGAGGTGGGCCCAGGCCAACCTCATGAAGTTCAACAAGGCCAAGCGCAAAGTCCTGCATCTGGGTCAGGGCAATGCCAAGCACCGATATAGGCTGGGCAGGGACTGGCTTGAGAGTAGCTCTGAGGAAAAGGACTTGGGGCTGCTGGTGGATAGGAAGCTCAACATGAGCCATCAGTGCACACTTACAGCCCAGAAAGCCAACCCTGTCCTGGGCTGCACCAAGAGAAACGTGGCCAGCAGGTTGAGGGAGGTGATTCTCCCCGTCTACTCCACTCTTGTGAGACCCCACCTGGAGTATGGCATCCAGTTCTCGAGTCTCTATTACAAGAAAGATATGGAAGTGCTGGAACATGTCCAGAGAAGGGCCACGAGGGTGATCAGAGGGCTGGAACAGTTCTCCTATGAAGACAGGTTGAGAGAGTTGAGGTTATTCAGTCTGGAGAAGAGCAGGCTGTGAGGAGACCTTATTGTCTAAGGAGGATGAAATCCCACTGAGGCATTCTGAGTCTGAATATTAGTTTACCCCAATTAGGAAGCTAATTTTCTGTCTGAAAGGGCCCTCAGAAATCTATACAGACTGTGGACTATTGATGCTTGGGCACTGCTCAGGCAATGCTGGTGCTCTCAGTAGGCTGTGTCACATAGCTTGGCAGGTAATACATTTGTTTATAGTTTTTTTTCATGCTGCCATAATTTGCAAAATTCATGACTAACATTTTCATGCACACAATTCCTGCCTATGCTGCAGATAACATAGTTAACATGACTCAGCACTCTCCTGCAGGAATAGCAGTATGATTTTCCCAGAAGAAATCCTTTACGAGCAAACAGCTCATGTTTATGGATTAAAAATGCTTTGAACTCTAACAGCAATTTCTCTGTTGGCCACCTCTTCAGTGTTGCCTTGAGAACATGTACTAATATTGGATCTTTGACAGTCATTTTCATGACCTGGCCAGCCTGGAGAAGCAGCTAGGAGGAGATTTCAATATCATTATTTCATCTGGAGACAGGACTTCACAAATTGGCATCAGAAATTGTTGGCACAGTGAGCAGGCACCAAAAATCAACTATTCTGATTTGCCAACAAGTACGCATATAACTCCATGGCTGCATGTGAATGTACGTGATAGGAGGTATAGATCTCCATTTAGACTCTCTAGAACTGTTTTGTCAGCTGTATTAATATCAAAAGCTCAACAGTAATTGAAATTATGGAACTCTGTGGTTCCAGAAACAGCAGCAAAAACGTATTACCCTGCAAAAAATCCCATTCAGATGCTATCCAAGTTCTTGATGTTTCAGTCCAAATTGCTAAGGAGTCTGAGAATGGTTTTAATACTGCAACACAAGACAATTATAATCACATTTACATGTTGTGGGGCAAGAGCACAGAAGAGGGTATCAGTAATTTCTTGACATTCTTGGGGTCGGTTTAATCAAAGCTGGAGTCAGTAACTGTTGCTTTTTTGTAACAGGAAATTGCAGTGGATTTAACAAAGAATACTTGATGTTTTGACACATATTTTTGCTCAGGGTACTGTGAATGGTCCTTACTGTTTCTTACTCCAAAGGAAAAAGGCCAGATGCATGCCAACAGAATAATCTATGACAACAGCAGTTACCCCAGTTTCACATTTATACTCCTTAACTTAGATACCAAACACTCAAAATCAGCTAAAAACTCCTAGAAGTCATTAACCACACTAGTTCTTTGGATTCCTTAATCAGGAATTCACTGATTTGTGGCACAATGTCTTGAGTTCTTCTAAGCAGAATTTCTATGACTTTTTTCAGAATTCCTATTTCAAAGGAAACTCAACATTGGAGATTCCTGACTCAGAATGCTCCTTGGTGAGAGGTAATACTGTGCTCATTTACAGTGCTTTCCCTGGTGATAAGGGCTGACTTGAAATAAGTTCACTTTTTGTGAAGAACTTTTGAGCCCTGAGCCTCACTGCAGCCTGAGGTAAAGCTTCTTTACCTCACTGTCACAAAAAATATTCAGTTTGTTTCATTCATTCAGAATTGTCTGCAACGTTCTTGTCTCTGGCAGATGCGCTTAACGTGATCACCAGCTTTGCAGAACTGCATTTAATATCTACGAATCTTCTTTCAAAACGTTGATGCTGCCCTCCACTGTCTGACAGAAATGCAAGGGATTGATCTTGTCAGATGTTTCATGATGTACTTGAATTTCTGAGATTTCAGCAAACGTGGGTCACATCATTTCAGACACAATGAAGAGTATGTTCATTATGTCCATGAGAAGTTGGCACTGATGCTTTCCACCATGAACTCCACAGAAGAGACTATCTCTTAGCACATTGTTGATGAAATAACAACAGCTCAGAGAAACAAAGAAGTTTGGTAATGTCCTGGCTAGCTTACTGATCTTCTTGTGAAATCTGAATCTCTGGACAATGACGGAAGCACAGATGCAAAATGTCCTTTTGGCAGGACTATGTTTTCATTCCAGCCAAAGCTGGTGATCATATAGAGTGCAACCTGTCTGGAGACAAGATAATATGAAGATTATATGATCACTTCTGAGGTAGGAGTTCTATGATGTATGCTGACTTATGTGAAGCATTTCAGTGAGTCCCAGCTTTGCCATCTCAAGTTCCAGGTGAGCATCTCAGGCCAGCAAGGTTTTCCTGAAGATAGTGATCCCTTTACCTCCAGGAACAGCTTCACAGTCTGTGGTATTCAGCTTCAGAACACTCTCATCTGTTTCATACAGTATAAAATCTGTGGGACAGATGAAAAAATCCAAAGTGTTCCACAGTACAGAAAAGTAACTCTATCATTGGCAGCAACACTGTTGAGGACATTACAGACTGGTTGGTGTAAAAGCATCAGAGTAAAAAATGGCAGGATAAGGTGTATTAGAATAGCAGGTGTTCATGGTACCAAGATTAGTGGCTCATCAAGATCCTAGTACCCATCCACCTGCAGCTTCTCAGACATCAGGCTGGGAGATACAGGACAAGTAAATCATGAATTTTAACAGACATGACAGAACAGCAAGACGGATCACTGTCAGCTCCTAGCCTGGATAAAAAAAAAAGGAACATGCAAAACTAGCACATTTTTGCTAACCTACAAAAAGCCCAGGAGGAGGACTCAATAGCTGCCATCCTCTGAATTATTTTGGGGAATCCTGGAAAATAGTCTGAATACATGCATCTTGGTTCTTGCTGGATGAACTCATTGCACATGCCTGTCCTTCTGAGAACACGTGTACAGGAACACTCCTGTAAAAACGCGAAATCAGTTTTCATTTAGTTTTGGTTTAAAGTAAAAGCCTCTCCTTTCCCAGGAGGTCTTGCATTGCTGCCACAATGTCACAGCAATATTTCCTACCATGTGAGCAGGGATGTCACACCATCCAGCAAATGCTGCACGTAGAGAGCAGGAAGCGGGTCAGAACCTGAAACCTTTCTGCATTAATAAGGAATGTCATTGGTGTAACAGGCACATCCCAGCTGAGCTCTGAACACAGACCCACAGCACCTTCTGTGCACATGTAACAGTCAGTCTGATGAACAGGCAAGGAAAAGGCATCCACAGACCAAAGGCCAAACCATGAGAGAAAGCTGATAATTTATAAGACTACAGACTCTCAGATACTGGCCATCCAGGTAGGAGTCTCCAAATGAATCAAGTGCTGACTTTTCTGAAGGAAACATTTTTCACGAAAGCTGAGTTAGGCCAGACAAATCCCTGGAGCAGAGGACACAGGCTGGAGCAAAATAAGATGGACAAAAATGGTGACAGCCAAGATAGGGAAAGAGAAAAATCCTCTGGAGATATTCTTCCCTGCCACCTGGAATGACGGAGGTCTCCTCAAGAGAAGGAAATCTCTACTTTGCAGGAAGGAGGCTGTTAAGAGATGGGAAGTGGAAATAAGTGATGCCAAGTGACTGCCTCACGAATCTCATGTTGAGAGAAGAGCAGTGGGAGATCACTTCAACATCAGCACTGAACAGAAAGACACTGTCTCCTGAATTAATAACCTGAATCAACTGTTCTGCTTCTGACAGCCAAGAAAGTGCAAAATCCAGATATAGCTTGCTTTTTCTGGATGTTATTATTTCAAATGAAATTCAAAATTAAAGCAGGCAGGACAGGACATACTCAGAACTACGCAAACATTGCGTATGTGCCTTACCTTCCCCCATGTTAAATGCATTTAAAAAGGGCACAGAGAAGATAGTCAGTGTACACCATGAAATAAGACATGAGAGTCAGACATCAAGTTCCTTTCCAGACAGGAACAGGGCCCAAAAAGAAGAAAGAATTGCCTATGCCTTTCATGGGAAACTCACCCAGTCTTTGTGTCTCATTGGAAAAGGCTCCACAGGACAACAAAACCTGCTCATCAGAACTAGAGTCCAACTCTGTTTTTACTCTAGCTATCCCTACCCCAGCTAACTTCCTTTCTCCAGCTGCTCCCCTAGCACACTAGACCTAGCAATTGTGCAGTTAAAAGTTCATGGGATGATTTAGGGTGGAAGAAGCCTCTGGAGCCTTCAGTCCAAGTCCCTACTGAAAGCATGTCCATTAGATCCAGGTGCTCAGGGCCACATGCAGCAGAGATTTGAATGTCTCCAAGGATAGAGATCCCAGATCCCTCCTTCAGTGCTTGTCCACCTTTTTGCTTAGCTCAGTCTGTAATTTCTGAGGCTGCAAATTTTGTCTTATCCTACTCCTGTTCAGCTCTAGAAGTCTGGCTTTGTTATCTCAATTCTTCCATTAGGTAGCTGTAGACAGCAAGACCTTCACCTTCTCTTCTACAGGATGAGAAGGTGAAGCTCTCTTTGCCTTACCTTGTACATCATGTGCTCCAGGCCCCTGACACTTCCCCACTGTCCCTCGTGCTCTTACAGATTTCCAAATTACAATAAGCCTTCTCCAGCATATCAGGCTTGAAGATCTCCTTGAGAGGTTATCCCACTCTTGTCCCCTTTGAATAGGTGGATCCCATTCCTCTCAGTAGTCCTTGTTCCTCAATGAGGGCCCTGTGTTTAGAGAATCCAAAGCACTTCCTGTGACACCAGCCGCACTGTCAGGTGTTCTTTCCTCCTATTCCTTTCTCCTTCATGAGCAGGATAAAGAACACCAACTGGGTCCTCATGTCCTACTTCCTCACCTCCCAGAGTCCTCCTGTCACTTTGAATGTGCACAAGGCTGCCTCTAGCAGTATCCCCTCACTTGTCTTCTGAACTTGTCAACCTGGTACCTCCTATGGAGATATTCATCTCTTCAGCTCCCTGTTATTTCTCTAGCACACTACACGTGTCTACAGCATCCAACGTTAAGTGCTGTTTCATAGCTAGGGCAATAGATAAAACTTGTATACAGCTGATGTACATCAGCTCAACTCCCAAATCATCAGCCAAACCCTCAGATCCCTTTCTGCAGAGTTGTACTTCAGCCTCTTGTCCCCCAGGCTATACACATATCCAGGATTACAATGTCCCAGAAGCAGAATCCAGCATTTGTCCTTGATAACTTTCACACGATTGGTGATCTCTCAGAACTTAAATCTCTCAAGACCTCTCTCAAAGGACTCTTTACTCTTGAGGGACTCAACATCTCTTCCTAATTTAGCATTATCAGAAAAGTTCCTCGGTATGCATTCAACTCCTGTGTCCAAGTCATTGGTAACAACAGGCAAGAGAACTGGCCCAAAAATTGAGCCCTGAGGAGCACCGCTAGTGACTGGCCGGCAGCCTGGTTACCCCACTGACTACAACTCTCTGAGCCTGGCCCTTCAGTCAGTCATTCACCCAGGGAAGTAGAGGTCAGATCCACATCACAGTCGCGAGCTGCAGTCGCTACTACAGCACTACCCTTGTGTGTAGATACCAGCAGTGAGTATCGTCAAGAGCTGAAACAGGGTGATAAGCACCTGGGCAGATGTTTTGTACACTGATCTTTTGAGTTTGGCCTCAAACATTTATGAATTAGAACTCCTTAGTAAAGGCATTCTGCTGCCTCAATTTACAGGTCAGGTTTACAAAATCTAATTCTTCCCAACTCAAACCATTTCATCATTCTTTTGTCATAGAAATTTCTGTTTGTGAGAAAACAAGGCAAAATCCCTTCCTAATCCTGCTGTATTGCAGAACAACCCCCTTGCTGCCTCTCACTCGTATTTCTTTTTGGAAGAGTATGCCAGTTTCCCTGATACCAAATTGACTAATAGGAGTGAGATAAACAGCTGTCTGCTCTTGATAGATGCAACATTACACATACAGTCACCATGAGAAATTAAAAGGTTTATTTATTACTATCTCTGTAGCACTGTTTAAAAACTCAAAAGGTCAGATACGGTGGCAACAACGAACAGCACATATTAACTAGAGGCAATTAGAAAGATAAATTCCCAAACAAAATGTGACCTGGGATCAACCTGGACACTGAGAAGACACTCAAATACCTGATACAAATGAGACAGCTTATTTGATTTGATAAGCTCAACTATAGATATTAGCACTCATATGTTCTTACAGTGAGGAGAGAATGTATCAGTGTAAGTGAAGCCTGTAGCAGTCTCTATGGTTACAGCTAACATTTTCTAATATAAGCCATTGTCTTCAAATGCTTAACTTTTCATGTTTCAACAGCTTAGGCTGAAATTTTCCATCACCACTCATTGTTTCCAGGTGAATTCTCTAGCTATCAGGTTAGCAAATGTACTGAAAAATTCTAGCAGATTCTTGTGCTGAAACAGCAATTGAAGTTTGGCAGGGATTCAGTATGATCATCTGTAACCATCCTCTCAAATTTACCCCAAGGCTTTGTGACTTTAAACGACTCAGGAGATCCTGCTAGAGGTTTTGTGCTGAAATTCCCAAATGGGACATCTACAGTGAATGAATCAGTCCCAGCCAGCCACTTACCTGTCTGTGCACAGCCCCAAAGTCCTGCAGAATGGGCAGTTCAAACAGGGTGCGTCAACTCTGCCCTTTTCTCTCGGGGTTGATTGTACACAGAGGCTGAGAAAACAAAAGGCAGTTAGAATTTTGACTGCAGCTTTTCAGCTGAGTATCTTATAAATGACTGGCTCCACCCCAATGGTATTCTGGCAATTTTTTTATTAGTCCCAACTACAGAGACATGTGCAACAGACCCAAACACCCCATGTCAGAGCAGCCACCCTGCAGGACACCAGTTTCTGTGAAAGGATTTCTAATAACAGGTTCCAACACTATGCTGTGATAAGCATTTTTAAACCTGGACTGAAAATGTTTTCTTTGAATAGCGTTGTGAAAAAGAGGTATCCAAGCCTCTTCATCTCCGCCAGCCCATAAACTGCAAGGTATTATGTGCCATCAACACCATGTATGCCAGATTCTGCTCATCTAAACCATGACACAGGGAGCAAAAATAGATTCTGTGTCCTATGCTTTGGGTCAGAGGAGACAAGAGGTTCTAGATACACCTGAAGAGGTTCCTTAGCCAAGCTGGGATCTTGGCAGCAGCTTGTTCTTTCTGCAGTACCTTTGCCACCCTGTCGCTCCTCACATCTTCATTCACCACTTTTTCTGTTTTTCAGAGTTTGGTGGTCATTTGCCAAATTTAAACTTTCTGAATACACAATTACTCCTGGGTATTCCTGATTTCCTAAGTAATCTTTACAAAGTTTAACCTCTTGAAAGTATTTACAACTAAGTGACTGGTTGCTGCTCTTGTGCATTGCAGGTGTCCTGTGGTTATCGGTAGTATCTGAGGTGTTATACATCATGCTGTTAGTCGTTGGATTCAGCCTTATGTGCCTCGAGCTCTTTCATTCAAGCAGTGTGATAGATGGGCTCAAGTTAAATGCCTTTGCTGCTGTCTTCACTGTGCTTTCAGGTATGAATCTTCCCTTTCCCTTTTGCCCAAAGAGCCACAAAGAAACAAAGTTCCAAAGCTTTAAAAAAAAACAAACCCCAAAACAAACACAGGCTACAAGAATCCTTTATCCCTATTTAGCTATCACGTTTTTCACTACAATTTGTTGTTCCTTCAGAACGAGGACCTCATGATAAATTTGCCTCTTGCCAGGAGGAAGTGAAAATACATATTCCTGATTTCACAACAGCAATGCAGTAATTAGCCTTCCCCTAGCCCGCACAGTCATTACCACAGCCATAGCCTGAGCCTCCATTTTCAAGCATCATCAACCTGATTACCCAATAGAAAATGAAAAACATATACTGTTGAAAATTGTTTTCCATGTTAATGCTAAAAGTAGGCAAAGGCTTGATCCTTCAAACCAAAGAAAGAAACACATCTTGTTTATGAGCAAAATTGAGAATGAAAGGGGTACTAGTAATAGCACTTAGGAGAAACCCCAAGAGTAATTTGAGGACATGTACATCTCTCAGGACAATTGTTTCAGGCCATTTTCATGCTCGGCCTGTAATTGGAGCCCTTCAGCACATGGACTTGAGGAATTCACTTCTCTAAAAGAAGTTAACACATCCAACCATGTAATTAAGTGCCCCTTCACTTCTGGGCTGGCTAAAAACTCCGCTTCCCAGGATTTATACAAGCAACCAGCCACAGTTGGGTTTGGTGAGCACTCCTGAATGGACCTCTCAGGCAAGAAGAACTTCTGCACTAAAAGTGAATTTTATTCTGCTGTATTTCAGGCTAAAAGAGATTATAACAGGCAGTGTACATTCTGTGAAGGAGTTTGTATCTTAAGGGATAGCTTCAAATTATGAAACATAGTTAGTGGTATAAAATTCAGATCAGAAATAATGCTGAGAGAACTAAAAAAATCTGGTAAAAACTGCCAAAGCATATTTTTTATTTCTTTGCCATTTATCTTTCTCTTCACCACTAACTGCAGTTTTAAAGTTTTGTAAAAATGATGCTTTCTTTCCTACACATTCTTCTATTTTTATTTTATCCTTCTCTCTTTATAAGTACATTGCCATGATGTTCCAAATATAAAGTTTAACATTTTAAAGGGAAAATGGATAAAAAAGTAGGAAGAAGCCAAAAAAAAAAAACAACCCAAAACTAACAAACCATCAACCAACCCCAAAACACTGCTAGCTGTTATTTTCAATGACAGAGATAGAAAAAGAAAGAAGAAAGGGATATTTATTTAAGCCTAGCATTTAAAAAATGACACAGCTTAATAGAAATTAGGTAATGAAGAGGACTTTGCCTTGTAGCAACATACTTCTCATTAAATTCGTGCTAGAGTTCCCTTCTAAAAGTGCAGTGAGACCTTCATATTCTCATAGCTCAACATATAAAGGTTAGGAAAAATGATCTAAACAGTGTGGCCACTTACTGCTGTTTCTTAACCTCTTATGAGTCATTAAAATACCTCCACCACAACATGAATTTGGTATCACTCTTAGCCTTGTGCAAATTAAAAAACTTACATATGTCTCGTTATATTTATAATAAAACATTTTAAGCAATGTCATATATTCCATAAATAATATTTTTAGTAAAGATATACTTTTAAAATACATTTTTTTTTTTCAAATCTAGTTCCTTAAGCTCTCCCATTACTGGCACCTAGAAACATCTCTGGTCCTGAAAGGCTAATGATCTCAAGCCAACTATAAATGGCCAGTGTTTCCACACTCCCATCCACTCCAGTCCACCATGTTATTAGGATTTTCCATCTGCAAGCAGGTGTCGCCCTGGGGCCCAGGTGCGTGGGCATGTAGGCATTCTGTCCTCTTTGTCCAGCCTTAAACAGCCAGCTGGAGGAAAAGCTGGTCTTGTAAATACAACATTTGTCGATTTGTGTTACAGGCAGTTAAGTTCATCCAAAATGTGATTATTAAATGTATAACAAAAAGCCACAAAGGATATCCCCATGGACAAGTTTGCAAGGCACATCTAAAATAGACCAAACTGACAGGTGGCATCAGGAACAAACCAAAATAAACGTGCATGAAGCAGCACAATGAAAGAAAGACAGATTTGTATTTGGTTTGCTATAGCTTATAGATGGTATAGTGCCACTGACAGTACAATCAGGTAAATGACCATCCCCAACCCTCCCCATTATAAGGCAAATAAAACAATAAATGCCACATTTTTGCTGTGGTCCCTGTGTTACCGCAGGACTTGCTGATGATCTCCTACCCTCCTCTATCAGTGGACTGTTGTGCTGGCCTCCTACACAGCAAAAGGTCTAAACATTGCTGAAACCCCATTAAGGTTTTGCATGACAGAACAGAGCAGATCAGCTTTGCTGAAGCTAGTCCTGGCCCTGTCAAACCTCCTGATGTCTCCGAGTGACTATGACATGTCTCAGGGCACTCTGTAATATTTTATTAAGGTTGAAAAATTACTGACAGTAGCTATAGGAACAGCAAACCCCAAACTTTAAGATCAATGCTATAACTGTCAGCTGGAGAAAAATTCACTGATTTAAAAAGCACAGCAAGGCCCCAGTGAATTCTAGACATTAAATATAGCCAAAACCAAGCAAGGTGTGCACCAGTTTACTGTGCTCCCATTAGGCCACCCACCCTGCCAAAATATCATTTCTTCCAATGTGAATTGCTCTTTCCACCTCCTAACTTTGCAGTGTGTCAAACCAACATGAAGCAGCTGAGCAAATCACTGCAGCTTCTTGTAATCAAATATCTTATTTCAGCCTCTGCAGTTGTTTGTATCAAATGTGACATTTGTCATGCCGAAGGTCTGCTTAACATACCCATGACACAAACGGCATTCCCCGACTTCCCTTCCCCACAACTGCCCTGAATCACCCACATGTCTGGTGAGAGTAATGAAGTGCTTTAGACTCTGAAAGTAAGCAGGAAAAAGAGCCAGAATTTGGATCTGCTGAGGGAATAATCAGGATCTTCAACACGGAGGAAGGGCAATGGTGGGGAAAAGTAGATGGTGAGCGATAACAGCAAATGGCGACTTCAGTTAAGGTGCAAAGAGTAACGCACAGGGCCACATTGTACCCCACAGTGCAGTGTTCTAAGTGCCTTGAACTGCCATTGCAGCACAAGTGGGTTTTTGATATCTGTAGGTCCAAGGCTGATTTGGGATTTGATGATCCTGCCCCACTCTTAACTGCTAACTGCCTGGACCCATGCTTTCCAGGCTTTTCATGAGCTCACCTAGGAGCACCATTCTACGCTGCCTAGGTACTAAAGTAGACACATCCCAAATTATTATAGCTTGAAAATTCTCCAAGCATCAGAGTTGCTCCCGGCCACCTGATTTTCGTCAGAGAGATGTCTAAATGTAAAGTTCAGGCATTTTTTTTTTCTGCTTAAGCTGAAGAACCTTTCTGTCCAGCTAAGCGTCAGAGCAAACTCAGGCTACTCTGTGCTTTAATTGCAACCCTGTTCTTCAACATCATGGTGAAAAGAGCGTCTAATATGTTGTGTAATCTTCACCCAGTTGTAGTTACCTCAGCAAAATATAATGGTATCACAGAAGCAAGCATCATCAACATTGTACCATCAAAAGCTTTCCTATGGTGTCCTCTCGCCACACACCATCAGGAGTACTGAGTTCACTTAATTTCCTTGTGCAACTTCCAACTGTTTTATAAGTGCTCAAATTTACAAATCTTAGCAACTGTTCAGATAAAATATCATTGTTCGGCATTAACACATTCAGTTTCACATTGCCTACAGAAGCCTCTCTCCTTATTCTCTCACCTGAGGCCTGTCTGTGATGGGCTAAGTGAGATGTCACTTGTGGGTGGCATATCCCTGTTTTGCAGCAGCAAGGTTGGTGGTGATGCTAATTGTGCAACATTTTCTTCAACGACTTTCTTTCTTTAACTATTCTCTTAATTGAGAATTCAGTATGATGTGAAATAATGAGCTCTCAGTCACACTTTTCCTCTGCCCATGCAGCTCCTTCCTCCACAGCAGAATAGGAGGCATAAAAGTACAACAAAGACTTTTTTAGAGCTTTCAAAGCACTTACAGCAGTAGCTATCTCAAGAATTACAAAAAACATTAGCACAAAAATTCCTGTTATGATCCCTGCTTCTCAGGTCTCTTGGGGATGGTGGCACACATGATGTATACTCAAGTTTTCCAAGTGACAGTCAGCCTTGGGCCAGAGGACTGGCGACCACATTCATGGGACTATGGATGGTCCTTCTGGTAAGTGTCACCACCAGTTAATATCTTTTATTTTGTGAGTTGCTCCATCAGTTTGTTGGGAGATTGTACATATCATCTCAAATTTCCAGGAACATGCATGTGAATTTCCAGCTGCACAAATGCTAGGAACAAAAAACCACCATGGCTGTACAATTGTTAAGGTGTAGGGGACAGTTATCAGTGACTGTGCAGCAGCAGCGCATATCAGCAGGTACAAAGCATTTGTAAATACGCAGCAGCCACAATTACCAACACAGATTGAGCACTCTCATTAAAGTTCAATTTAGGTACATAATTGCCATGGCATTTCAGAGACTTTTACCTTCTCTTTTTTTTTTTTTGTTTTTAATTAATATCTCATTTGAACCTTATAGCGCAACTTTACAACACAACTGCAGAGGAAGGCATAGTGCTCCTGGCACCCTGATACTTCCCTGTGGATCACGGGAAGGCTTGAAGAAATGGACATGATCTTTTGTAGACTGTTTTTTTTTTTTTCATGTTTTTCATCTTCTAAAAAAATCACATAAAAATAATTTGTCCAAGATACATCAACTTCGTTATATTGCCTGCAAGTTTATAAGAAGCTTAACAAGAGTAGGAGACTGTGGAGAATATAAATACCTGCAAACAACATTCATAACCCTCTAGAGGCACCAGACTCTTTGGATGGCTAGGGAAAATACTTTCTTTTTTTCCATTTCTAAATATAGTGCACTATTTTCATTCCATCTCAAAGCAGAGACAACGACCTTTGCTAGTACCAATAAATAAATAAAAATCTTTCTTATGCACAGCACTGCAAGGAATTAGTAGTCTTTCCTTCTCCTCTCACTATACTGTTTCATGGGAGGAGTTACTAACATTTTAGTAGCATGTTACAAAATATAAATTTAATTATATTTAAAATGCAGCTTATTTTGTGTATCAATAATGATTATTTATTGCCTGTGATGATGAACTTTTACACTGCATTCGTATATTTATAATATTTATAAATTACAATTCTCATTATAGTGTAATTATTAATATATTTAAACAATACGGCATATTCTCTATCAATTTGTCTTCAGTAATTTGCTGCAATACTCGTAACTCAGAATGTTGTTAAACGTCTAGCACGATAAAGTGCTCATTAGATCATTTTCCTTCGTCTTGTGCAAGACAAGAAACCCTATGTCTGAGAAGGACACCAGAGGCTGGTGGGTCCTATAGGGCAGCATGAGGCCTCCATGCCCCCTTACCCTCAGAGCAAGCTGTGGGGAGCCCAGCCCCACCCCTGTGATGGCAGCTCACCCACTATCTGCTGTCCTCACCACCTCTGTGTCGCAGCCCAGGGACTGCAGCCCCTGCCTGCAGCTCTCCGCGGGCAGACAGAGCCAGGCCACACCAGGCTTTGGCTTAAAGACTAGGATTGAAGGCCGTGGGGTTCCTCCTCATGCCATGCCAGTGACTGGTAGCAGGCCTGGCAGACGAAGGTCTGAAAGTCAAATCACAGAATCATTCAGGTTGGAAAAGACCCTTGGGATCATCGAGTCCTACCATTAACCCTACTCTACAACGCTCTCCCCTAAACCATATCCCCCAACAGCACATCTAAACAACCTCTAAACACATTCAGGGATGGTAACTCAACCACCCCCTGGGCAGCCTATTCCAATGTCTGACTACTCCTTCTGTGAAACTTTTTTTCCTAATGTCCAGTTTAAACCTACCCTGTTGCAGTTTGAAGCCATTCCCTCTTGTTCTATCACTAATTACCCATGAGAAGAGACCAGCACCATTCCCAAGCCATTGGCCAAGCCTTGAGGTTGCTCCAGCACAAACCAGGAGTGGGCCAGGGGATTCTCCTGACAAGGCATTTCAGTGGCTCTGAGGATCAGTGGATTTTCAAGCTTGGCCTCTCTAAAAGCAAAACAAATTTGAAAAATCTGAGCTGCTTGAGCCACAGAGGAGCTTAAGAGTGCTGCCCTGAGCTCAGCTACCAGAGGCACTGTAGGTACAGTCCCACCACATCTAGGGCATAGCTGGCATGGAGGGGCACTGTTGTTAAAGAGGTCTTCACCTAAGGTAGGACATAACTCTTACAGGTAGGAGAGCCACTCTTTAGACCTAAATAACATTTAACCAAGTTTTATGAAAGCTAAAACACACCAATCATAATTGTCTCATTATTATAATTTACTAAATGCCAGACCAGAAAGTCACATTGAGTCTTCTTTCCGTATTTCTTTCCCTGAACCTTTCAGCATTTCTGAGTTAATGATTAGAAATTACCAGAAACTTTCAAGAGAAATGTTTCTCAGTCTGTCATTCCCCAGGCTGGTACCAGGCAGGCACAGTGAAGCATGTGGGTTCAGCTGGCTTCTTCCTTGATACTGTTTAGGAGCCCAGCTGGAAGTGTTTGGAGCTGTTGGAGCTTTTCAACACACTCTGTGTAGGAGGAAGACACTTGCCAGGCTTCCCTGTGCCTGGACATTCACACATAGCATGAATTTCCTTTCCACTTCTCCACACAACCGTGGGAAACCTGAGGGAACTTCATCACCCCAGGCTTCGCTACACTTCTCATTTCACTGCATCAGGCAAACAGGTTCAAAAATGACTAGAAAAGGGGCTGCCTCCACGCACTGCATTGCCATGGGAGTCCCTAAAGGACTTGCTATGCCCTGAATTTTAAAATCATTGAAATGAGCCATTTCTGTTTACTTAAACCGTATTTTTTCCCCAGAATTCTAGTTCATGAATATGTGTTCTTTTTCAAGTTTTGCCTAATTTGAAATGAGAAACTGTTTCCTTGTCTGCAGATCCTTTGCAGAATGGGAAAATAGCTCATGCTGAGGGCTCTGCTTATAATGTGTATTTCTGAGATAAACTACTGCGGTTGTATTCTTTCTGCTCTGCATAATTTATATCAGTGTTCAACTTGCTTATAGAGAAGGAGAAAGCAAGAAGCAGGTAAAGTGTGTAGCTGACACAGATGAGTAAGTTAATCCAAGTTAGTTAGGAAGCCACTGTGAACTATATGTAGCTGGAGCTGAAGATCTGAATGTGAAGTCAGTGGGAGCCTGAACACAGATAAGTGCTGCAGACAAAAGACGGAATTCGGTGCCTTTTTTTTTGTAGTCCCAGTTCGTGCTCAAAATACATCTAAACACCTTGGGACCGTGAGTTCCTCCCAGCCACATCTGAGTTTGAGATCAGTGAGGTAAAGACTGGAGAAAGGCACCTGGGGGAAACCCAGTTCACAAGCAGGGAGCAGAGCAGCTCCCACCTGAACTCTCCTTGCCAGGAGACCCAGGACAACACTTGCTGATGCTCCAGCCTGGCACTGGGGCAGTCACTTTTTCCTTCCACTTTCCTCCTCCCTGTGTCTCCCCACACTCCTGGCTAGTACTTGCAGGTGTCCTGCCACTGTCTGACCAGGACTTGCCTGCACACTTGGGGCACTTCCCTCAGATTGGATCTCTCCACAAAAGCAAAGTGCTATCTTCTATTCTGGTGAGGCTTTCAGAAACCAGATACACACCGGGAATGCTAGAAATATCCATGAACCAGGGAAGAAGGAAATACAGTAGTCTGACAAAGGCATAAAAAAATGCAATAGAAACCATACCTGCAGTAGCATTGTGCAGTGAGTCTCCCATGGATGTTGAAGAAGTTCTACTGGTCCAAAAGACATGCTCTCTGGGGAATTACTCCTTCCAGAGGTTCGTTACTGCTCTGTAAATTTTAGCACTTGTCTGGAAGACTCTGAAACATTACAAAGGGAAACCAAGAAGTGTTTGACTCTTCTGAGTGCACCCAGTATTCACATCTGCACTCTGCCACACAGTTCTCCATGGGATGAAAGTTGTTCCCAGCCCTTAGCCCAGCATCCTGCCTGCATGCCTGAGCACATGCCACAGGCCATTTGAGGTAAGATGAGGAGAATGGGTTTGTCACCCCTGACATACCTGCCTAGTCATATTGTGTGTATTTGTGTCTCGGCATCAGAAACGTAACATGAGCTGCTGTCTTAACCCAGCTCTGTCTGCTGGTTTCTCTCTCCACAGTCTGGCATGGGGCTCTTTCACCTGCTGCATGGCGGCCTCCGTTACTACCTTGAACTCTTACACTAAGACTGTCATTGAGTTCAGACACAAGCGCAAAATCTTTGAGCAAGGCTTTCGAGAAGAGCAGAACTTCCTAGACCAGGAAGCCATCAAGTACTTCAGAGAAAGGTTAGTGCAGTCAGTCACTCCTTCAGTGGAGGTTTTTATGGACTCTGCTAGTCTCAGACAATCCAGGCTCTCATCCACTTCTGCACATGTGGGTGAAGTCTCTGAGATACTTGGAGAAGATGCATGTTGAAGACAAACCCTAAAAATTCTCCTTGATTTGCTTTTTCTTACATTTTGTGATGTCCCTGTCCCTGCCTTTTTTTTATATACTGATTAAAACGCAAGACTGACGTATCCTTACAGTACGCATCCAATTAGAGGAGTTCATAAGAAGCTGTGTGCGACTGCAAGCCAATTTTCCCTCTCTGGAAAGGTAAAAATTGTGCAGATATAACAAATGTTACAGCCATCCTTTACCAGCACATATAATAGGCACCTCCCAATAGTCCTAATGGCTGCTGAGACATTTTCTAGCCACCACTAGGCCACTCTGGAGTTGCCATCATTCATAGTTAGATGCCTACAACTTATCCAAGGCTTCTCCTCACAATCCCTCCTCCTGAGCTCCTCCATACACAACATAGAGCATACATCGTATTGCACTGCAGAAACATCCAAACAGAGCCGTCCACACTGCTACCAGGGTCTTAGATCAACTCCAAGACCTGTCTGAGCCCTGAAGTCCCAGAGATGCTCCTTCACTCTGCCCACCAGCCACACTGCTGACCTCATGCACTCTTATTTGGCCCATATGGCAGCACTGGGATACTTGCTACCCTCATTCTTTCATGAGAAGTTAAAGGCTTTGCTTAAAATTGCCAAATGTGAAGAACACAGATATTGACTTCACACAGTAGAGGTATGATGGACTCCATAGGTGGGCCTTGATGGAACAACGAGTGGATAAGTACAGAGAATCCTCACTGAAAACCTATTGCTGGAAGTAATGTAAAAATATTTTGGGGACATAAAACGTAAGGAGGTTTCATTCTAGTTCTTCTGACCAATGAGGCAGATTCTCAGTGATGGAAGAGCATGTTTGGGGAGCTCTGGTGAGATAGGAGATTTGAAACCGTCAGACATTTCAGTAGCGAAGTGAGGAGCTCTCCTGAGTAGGAAGAACGAGAGAACTTTCATGCTTATTACCTTGTTTAGGTTACCCAGCCTTAACTAATAGTCTCTGTTGTTACAGTTATTCCTCTGCGAGTTTCTAAGTTTTCACTCTACCTTTCAGATAGTCTGGAAAGATGAGAGAAATGATTCAAACAACCACAATTTTCCTAATTTTGCATTTTAGGATGACAGCGAATTTAAAAAAAAAGGTTCTGTCTGTGTGAGGGAAAACCCTAAACACAGTGAAGAAGGAGTGGTCAGCATGTGCCTTGGGAGAAATCAACACTTTCAGCGAGGGGAAATAGTCAGCCAAGGGAAAACAGTCGAGTTATTGAAGCGAAAATTGCAGATGAGAGACTGGCAGAATTGTAAGCAGCAGAATATGTTGAGTTACACTGGGAATTGCTAAGGAAATTTGATAAAGCAGCACTACTGCCCTTTCTGGAACAGTAAATAGCAAAACCCATTAAAGGCACAGAGGACAGTAACCCTCTTTGTTGCACATAGCTATTGTGGGGGTTGATTCCTCTTGCACTCATCATATTACACACACACCCCGCCTTTTTACATACATGTAAATAAATACCGCATAACACTTTACAGTCAAATCCATGTTGGACTAGTTTAATATAAGACCTTCACCCCAACATGCTATATAAACAGGCTGAAGGGCCCCAGGCAATGAGGAGTTGAATGCAGCATCAAGGGTTTTTCAGGTCTCATTGAAGGAAGGTTTGAACTTACCCACCCAACTAACAGGGTATTTAACACCCACATGCCCAAGGCAAGTGACAAACCACCTTGTCCAGTACAAACCACTGTGTTTTATAACTCTTATCATACATATAATTCAGAAGCAGTTCCACACTAGGCAACGTATCTACAGAACAGCCTGTTCCTTGTGACTACTCTGTACACTTGTCAGAGCCACCCTGATCAGTATACAGGGATAATACATTATTTCTACCACTTGCTTTATGACTGACCTGTGTACTTTGTTCTCTCCTTCCAGCTTCCTTGCTCATTTTGAATTTGTATGAACAATTCACTTTGTTGGTCACATCCTCCAAGCCCCTCCACGCACACTTGGCAAACACAGCTCAAGCATGTGGTGTTCCCAAACTTCATGATTATGAATTTCTTTTTTTATATCACATTATTTTAATTGTTGTATCTGAATACATAATAAGAAGCCCAGAGCCAGTGTTACCATGGGATCATTCCAGAGCTTTAAAGCTGTGCAGCATTACAGCCCTTTGGTTTTTAAGTTGGCTTATTTGTGATCAGCGTCACTACTGTGACCTGGGAGAACTCTGAGACTGCAGAGGGTCCAGGGATCACCAGTTAGCGACACAGTGCTACTACCTGCTGTGGGTGCCAGCAGTCCCTTCAAGAACACAGCTTCCCCCAGCTCCGATCTTCCTTTGCACAAATAGAAAATGACTTAAATTTTCTTTCCTTCCTATGCACATACCCAGGGATTCTTCACATTCCCTCCTACTCCTACACCTCCATGTTCCTTTTCGTATCTCATGAATAAAATCCTCCAGTCTTTCTTCCTTCCAGTTACTTCGTACGTATCACTACCCTCTTTGCGTGCTCCTTTGCCTCAGTACAAATCCAGCACTCGCTGTACACACACATCTAGCCTCTGCCTTGAATAGGCTTTGTGCAATAGGCAGTTTTCTAAGAGCAATATATTTCTAGTGAAAGTTAAAGCTTTATCATTATTCCCAGCAGCCACAGTTTATCTTCTGGGAGACAGGGAAGAAAACCTTAGCCCAGTTTTGCTGATAAAAGTTTTTTGTTGGAATATTCTTCTATAGGACGCTGCTCTCAGAGAATAAATTTGCTCCATAAAAAATACTTGCAGTAAAATACTGCTAAACTTGAAAGTACTTTATCAAATATAACATCATTGCACTTCACTTAATTTTAATTGTGTGTATCTGCATATAACAACAAAAGATTTACTACAAACATGTTAGATGAAAGAGTTGAAATACTCCCTTAAGAAGTCCCAGTTCAACAAGCGTGCACCATGTTCACCACTCATTGCAGAAGATACAGATGATGAGCCACATCAATGCATGGCTTGCTATCCTGACCCCCTCCTCCTCCATCAGCTCACCCCATCCCCTCTCCTAGCACATCAGCCTTGCACTGTCTGCATTGCTGCTGCTGGCTGACTTTAGTCTCTGCATCCTCAGAACTGCCTCAGCTGTGAAGAAAGACCTTCAGAACCACATGACTATACATGTACATCCCAAATGTGGCGCCACAGTCTGGTCTGACTCCACCTTAAACTGCATATATAGTTATCCAGTCCTACATCCACACACAGAATCATAGAACGGTTTGGGTTGGAAGGGATCATAAAGATCACCTAGTTTCAACCCCACTACCATGGGCAGGGACACCTCCCAATAGACCAGGCTGCTCAAAGCCCCATCTAATCTGGTCTTGAACACATCCAGTGCTGGGGCATCTACAACTTCCCTGGGCAACCTGCTCCAGTCTCTCACCACCCTTCACAGTGAAGAATTTCTTCCATACAGCTAATTTAAACACACATTCTTTCACATAAACACAATTAAGTTGCAAACAGAGACAGCTTACACAGAGACAATCAAATTCTCTACCTGCAACCGCAAAGACACAGACTTTATCTCTCAACAGCTAAGCATCTGACTGCTTCTGTCACTAGGAAAATATTTAAACAGCTGCTGAAAAAAAAAAAAAATGAAGGATTCATGGTGCTATACTCAACAGTTATTTCATTCCCAGGACTGGGATACTTTGAAAAGTCCAGACAAAATAGACTGCAGTTCACACCATGAAATCAAGAGATATTACAGCTCTTCGGATATAAAGGTTACGATAGCCCTCAGAGTAACTCAAAGCAGAACAGGTAAATGATACAGGCTTGGAGATATTAGCCACATATTCAGTGTTCTAGAAAATCATCAGCAGAATTATCTGCAACATGTCAGCTTTCAGTCTTTTTCCTATTAGTGGTTGTTCTTCCTTTTCCACAGGTTTCCCTTTTAACTGAATATTTGTCTGTATCTTTTACTCATTTTTTTCAATATTTTAGTTTATTAGGTGTCAGTTCATAACAGGTATCTCTCTTCCTTCCCTCTCAATTTCTCTTTTTGCTCTGTTTCATATGAATACTCTTGCCCCATACGATCTACAGTTCACCCCAGCTAGCAGAGGAGACCAGACCTTTCTGCTTCTTTTGCTCTGAGGATTCTTCCAGATAAGTCAAAGAGACTGGGGTACTTTGTTCTCTCCTATATAGTCTGATAAGTGATATGGGACAGTCAGTTGAAGGAATGTCAATGTGACAGGAGCTACTCCTCTTCCATTGTCCAGCTATTTAACTTCTGGAATGCCCTGCAGCACACAGATAGTGGTTCCAGGACTGTTGCCCCTTTGCCACTGCCTGCTGCCACAGAGAGGTAGCTGCTCCATAGCGGGGTCATGTCATGACACCCCTTGCTTTCCTTCCTATCGCACAAGTGTACCTGTGAGGCCAGGAGAAAATAAGGCCCACGAGCAGGAGACTGGAGTAACCAGCACTAACTTCAGTGCACCCAGACTATCAAAATCCTCAGCTTTCTCAGTGTAACAGCTAATAAATGTACAACCATCTAGTCTGGGGTTACTAAAAAAGCTGTAAGAAGTCAAGATGGAAATCAGTAGTAGATGTAGCAGTTTCAGCAGCTTTGCCCATATGGCTGTGTAATAGGACACAATCACAAGAATTGTGCTCATTTAGGCCAACTGGCTACACCAACTCTATAGTCACACCCATTCAGGCAAGGGACAGTGCAGTTGGGTTATTCACAGTGAATGTCTTTGTCAAGTTCATCCCCACTTTCTTGCCTTCCTTTTTTTATATATTAAGAAATCCCCTTTCAGCCACCCCCCATCACCTTTCCCTGTTCCCAGAACTCTGGTGGACTTTGCTTTCAGGTAAAGAATGAAAACTTTCCTCTCTGCTTCTTTGGTATGCTTGGAGAAAGACAGCATTAGTGGGTCAGATGGAGACCCAGGGGCAATAGCCATAAGCTGCTGGAACAAGAATGGTTGTAGCTACAGGGAACAAGATCTGGGGCAAGGGAATGCAGAAGCTTGGGGTGAGAATACGTGAGGATCGAAGCCTGGGGTCGGGAACAGGAGGGCTGAAAGGGTGGAAATCAAATCCACGTGAGCTCTTTGCGGAAAGACAGTCACTGCCTTGGGCAAGGAAAAAAAGTGAAGCAATATGAGGATACTTGAATTACTGATTGCCTTCTTTTACTGTTGACAAGAGGAGGAGTAGCAGCAGCTCTTGGAAAAGCATCATTGTCTGGTCAAGCTGCTTGAGGCCAGGAGCAGAGCCCCATTGGAACTGAAGCCACTGCTTGCAAGGGTAAGGAGGTTATCCCACCCTGGCACTGGTGGGAGGCGACCTTGGAGATCAGTATAGCCCTGTCTCCAGTCTGATAAGGAGCCCTTTTCTCCTTGTAAAGTAAATCTCACTTATTAGGGCTGTTAAACCAACCAACAAAATTAGCAAGTAAATCTGGAAGGTTCAGCCTTCCACAGCTCACTCATCCATAGCACAGCATTTGCCAACTTGCAGCTGTCCATCAACACTCATTGTGGCACTGCAGCTGATTTCACACTTTTCTTGCTGACTGAGCCCTTACTCTGATCTGCAAAACTAACCCAACATCAGGCAGATGCTACTGGTGAAATTCTAGAGTGAACCAAGTTCAAAGCGCCATTATTATCAGTGCAGACAAAATTACTCTGCAGGGATAGAAAATGTAGCTTTGAAGTGCTAGGTGCAGTTTGAAATAGACAGCAGGACCAAAGCTATTGCAGAGGTAATAAATCAGGACTATACCCAATGCTATGAGAAGTTTTCAAATCATCATTTGCGTGTGCTATTTTTTCCTTTTTTTTTTTGTACATTTCTCTAATGTACCTTGCTCACAGCTTTCCTTCTCTGATTCCATTGACTTAGGTATGATGTTGTGCAGATCATATCAATGCTTTCCAAAGACACGCCAATCTTTTGCTCTGATTTCCTTCTTGATCATCTAGACACCTGAACAGGTTTTAAGCTGCTGACCTCCCATTTACAGAGTCAGTATTTTTTCACATGGACATCAGTAAGAAATTCCAGTCTGACTATTTACCTTTCATTAGCACACAGGGGTGAGTGTGATGTTCTGCCAAGGATTTATTCTGTATTTTATTCTACAACACAGGAAGGTTTATCCACAGAGCTATACCTTCTGGAAAATTACATGGACTGGCACTTAACTGGTGTAGCACTAGCAACACACCCACTTCCAACACACAAATACATTACAGTGCTGTTAGTCCCCAACGCTTAGCTTCATCCTGAAGAGTGAAAGATTTGGAGAGACACAGCCCTAAGCCCTTCATTTCTATTCCCCATGGTCTCCTTACATGAGCTTTCCCCTGAGAAGGGCAAAGCCAATGGAACCAAGGCCTTCCTGAGACCATTACGATCTCCAAAATGGGCCTGGCTGGCTATAGAGGGAGGAGCCCAGGTATGTTGTACTCTTACTGATTTTGATCCTTCCATTTCTGTATATTTGGGAGCAGCATTTGTGTCTCTTAAAGGTGCTACTTCTATATTCTCTTTTCCAGGACTGAGGAGGAGAGGGCTGAGGCTGGGGACCTGAGGTTACAGTGCCTCCATAGCTGCTCCCCAAATAGTAAGTGACCATGGCTTGAATATGTCCGATACCAATGGCTTGTACCATCCCCACACTGGCTCCTTGGGGTTAAGAATAAGGTTTGGAGTAGGAAGCTATGGAAATAGAGGTTTGTAACATTCCCAGACAGCATTACCCAACTGATAATCAACTAGCATATGAACGGTACAAAATTCTCCAGGATTCAATTTAGGATGTGCACATAGCCTATAATTTTATATTATCTCAAGAAGCTGTGACTTCACAGTAGTTTAAAAATATGCTCTAATTTACACCTGTATAACTTTCATTATCACTACCTTTTTTCATCTATATTTATCACCAATTCATGATGATGCATGCTATTGAATATAAAAATGATTGAAAGCAGCTTTGGAAGACAATAACGTTAGTATAATTGATGCCATTTTTTGCACTTACTCAGAAAATTGCTATGCTTTTATTCAGAGTTTGCAAAAATTCTTACTTAAGCTACGGGAACCAGTGGCTCAACGTACAGAGCAGTATTGGAGCATGGCTCCTGCCCTGCTCTGAATACTATACTTTTCCTTTACTCTCCAGGCAAGATGTGTGCAGTTTCATGCATCTATCCTTGCAAAGAAAGCAAGTGATTCTTCATTCAGCAGGAGGGAGACTTTGGAAAGTGACTTGCTGAATCGGCGCTATTAAAATTTGGAAATCTCATAGCATTTCGCTGCCTCCGTTTTGCTGAGATGCATCTCTCAAACACATAGCCATGGAAGCTTGATGTCCATAAGCCTAATAATTAAGGGTCCTGATCCCCCATCAGACCTGCTGGAACAGCTATCCAGCAGATATAGTAGTGCTAGCCCCGCTCTCCAGTTTGGGTTGTCATCAGCTCACTTGGTAACTCCTGCTCTGTGAAAATATCATGTCAGTTATGGACCTTCCCACAAGACAGATCCACATCCTTCATTTTCACAGGCCTGAAAATATCGATTAGTACAAAATTCATTTGGGTTATATTTTCCAGGGAAATTCCCTACTTGTCAAGCTACTGGCTAGCACTCAAACGTGCTTATTTCGTTATGAAGACTGTCCAAAAATCTTTGTTTCGAAGAAGAAATAACAATTCTCAACAATAGGTGTTCCAATGAATAGAAACAAGGCTCTGTTGGTCCTATGCCCAGCCCTGCCCCAGTACTTCAATATAAAGGGTACGCAACTTACCTCTAGAGGTGTGCTGACAGCGCTGTAAAAGCAAACTGCAAGCGAGAAGTGCAGTATCACGCTAAAGAACGGTGGCCATTCTTCAATATTACATCACTTTCAGCTTTACATCAGTTACCTTCTGTAATGAAATCAGATCAATATTAATAAAGTGACATGAGTGAAGTTCTGCTCTCAGTTCAGAGTTTATTTATTAATTCAACTTAAGCTTCAGAATCTTCATTATTCATGCTTATTAGGGAGGAAAAAAACATTAGCTACTACTGCTCAGGATGGCACAAAGCCTCACAACCTTTAGATGAAACTCTCCTTCCTGGAACAAGCCCCATCAAGCCATAACTGGGCAATACCCGATCAGAGGTAAATGTTGTTTCTATCTCCATACCCTCCCACTCTTCTTAGTCACTCCCCCGCCCCATGCAATGGGCTCATGGCTAGCAGAGAATTGTTAAAGGCAAGAGAACAACATGAGAAGTGCTTTGCTAAAGTCAGAGCAGCCACAAAGGTTACACTGGCCCTTTGGCTGCACAGGGGGCTGCCTGTAGGAAAGAAGAGGGCACACCACCTAGAACAGACCAAGTCCTCACCATTGCTTGGTCAGCTCAGCACCTGCATTCCACTAGCAGAATAAATGCCAGCAGATCATCTGGAGCTCTTCGAGACCTCTTCACACAGAGGTGGTCTTGTACCTGTGAAACATAAGGATGTATCACCAGGAGTTATTCCTGCTGCTCACTTCAACAGGCATTTTACTCTCTGGAGGACTTGTTAGCTGCCGTGATTTAGAAATTCTCTGAGGCTGTTCTAATTTGAACCAAACACCATAAAAGGAATATTCAGTCATCCTCAGACATCACACTTTTTTTCTGTTCTCCCGCAAAGACAAAATGCAGCATCTGGTCCTTGTTGAGAGGCAAGGATTTTGGGGGAGTGCTGCTGTAGAGTGAAACGGTAAAAACTTAAAAAAAAACCCAACAAACAAGATTGAGCAAAGACAACAGGTTTTGTAGAGGACAAACACCAATGGGTGATTTTAGAAGAGAGAACACTAAAGGTCTGTGAGCAGCCCAGGAGCACTGAGATCATACAGGTAGCACAAAGGGCTTTATGCCAGGCCAAGAGCAGAGCAGGATCTGTTCCTCTGTTGGTGAGACTACACTACCCGTTTTGAGAAGTGGCCTTAAATTATAAATTTCATCAGAGGCTTCATTCCAGGGGAGTTTTGATAAGGGCAATGCAATATTAGGTCTTGAAAATTCTATATTAAACGTCCATCACTGAACTCTGATTTTCCTTTAACATGCTTTACACTTGCCTGAGCTGGGCTAAGAACAGCATCAGGGAGCTCTAGCTATGAATTGGCATCCTCTGCTCTCACCAAGCTGCCTTCCTGTGCGAACATATGGCATTGGCATCTATACATCTAGTATCCCCAGTCTTGATTTCTTCATACCAAACTTTGCATTTCCATCACAAAGCTCTAAGCACTCTTTACAGTCTACTTGCTATCTTTTTTTGACCTTGGAGGCCTGACCTTTTTCTTTCAGATGGGCAGGGCTGAGAGATAAGGCACCAGTTGTGCACGGTTGTCACACAAAACAATATAAGGAGACATTTCGCATTAGGACTTTTGTTCTTGCACAGTTATTTATTACCAAGAAGCACTCACTGTTATTAGGCTCCAGACAGCAATGGTACCTTATCTCAGACATCTTTATGTCCATGCCACTTCTACCCTTGCCTCCAGTCTTCTCCCACCTCTCTAAAGCATTAATATGATGAGCCTGCTGTTTAAAACAATGTGCCTGGGACCTGCAGGGCAGGTGGGAGAGGAACAGATGATGGATGTAGAACAAGGGGTAAGTGAGAGGTGGGAGAAGTGTCACAAAGGACAAGCAGGGACAGGTATGGTGGCAAAGCCAAAGACAGGTAGGTAGCTCAAAAGAGCCAAGAGCTGAGCAGGAAGTGGTATATTCTTACTATCTGTGGCAAAAAGCCTTGGTTGATACACAAGGCAGATAAACCCAGGGTCCAGGATACCAGCTTTTCTCACAGAAAACTGAAAGACTATTCAAAATGAATTCAGCATTAAAAAACTAATATAGTCACTGTTTTGGTAGTGTGGGAATTTTAGGAGGGTCACCTGACAAAGAAGAGGCCTTGTTAAAAAATTTTTTATTCCCATATCACCACCGTGCAGGCATTTCCCTTGGGTCCATCCCACAGCTCTTCTACCATCCTCCCACCCCTGGCTGTCTACAGTACAATTTATGCAACCAGCCCCTCAGTGCTTCACTTCAAAGTATATTGTCTTTTTTTTTTTCTATTCAAACAAAATTATCAGAAGTCTAGATTTAAAACATGGTGAAAATGATTCATAAAAAAACACCACAAATATCAACCGACTTGCTGGTCGCAAGTGCCACAGAAGGAAAGTGGTGCTGGATTTCCAGACAACTTTCAAATATCTCCACATTCAGTGCTACCAAAAAGTCTATTGCACAAGCTCAGCTGGAGAGGGCAAGGCACAGACGGCAGACAAGGTCACTCTGACAACGGGGAACATGCTTTATATGCTGAGCAGCACAGGGCTGGAAGAAGGCAGACAACAAGGGCTTGACGCATTTGAAGTGTCGCTCAAAGTTGTGTCAAGGTTTCTCCTTGTGGAGGTACCTGACAGCTGCAATCACCTTCCTATTTCATGTCAGCATTGATTTTAACTCCAGGTCTTGCAATTCTTCCTGTAATTTATTCAGTTCGTAGTGATTCACAACATAAAATAAGGTGAAAAAAAAAATCCCTCTGATAAAACACCATGGCTACAGAACTAAAATCCAGCCTTGCTATATTGATAGCAATGGGAATTTCATCCCTGTCTTCAGGCAAAACCTTGCCAACTAGGAAATTCCAAAGTTAGAGGTCTCAGTTCTGTCCTCATTTACCTCTGCTAAAATCCAGACTGATATTTTGCTTTAAACAAGCATGAGATTCCTTCTTAAGAAACCCGATCCTCTGCTTCTGAGATAAGCATAATGATAAGAGTAAATTCAGTCCCATGTTTAGCAGTGCAGCCAGTGAAAATTAATAGGTGGATAAGGAAAACAAAGTGATATTTCATCATGTCTTTTTGTTTCCTCTAGTGCACAGGTGGATTGGGAACAGTTCTTATACAGATTTTAGTGAGATTAGTTATGAAACGTGCTTTCTGTCACTCTTAAATTGCATCCTTCAATAAATGTTCTATCTCCTATAGCTAGTCCTGGATTCATGCAAAAAAACCCAAACAAACAGCAGCAACAAAAAAACAACCAAAAACCACCACCACAAAGAAGCCAATCCCATCCAATACTGCTAAAGTTGTAAGATGCAATATTTCACATAGTATGTGCACCCAAATAGCATTTCAGTTACCACACACATTGTGTTTTCCCTCACTGTAATGAAGGTTAAGGAATGCCTGAGATATAGTTTCCACTGAAATAACTAGCCATTTTGTGTTCTTTGTGCCAGAACATCCCCCTTTTCCAGTCCTCCTCTTGGCCTCAGAGCAGCCCATGAGCCCACAGACAGCTTTCTTCCCATCTGCCAGCACTCCCTTCAGCCAGAAGCTCTGGCTCTAGATCCTCACATGTTTACCAGGTTTCGGAGTCTCTTTGGCAAGCGATGAACAACCAGCTTCACCTGTGCCAAATCCCAATGTTCCAAACACCTCCACAGCATGGCCAAACGTTCTACAAGTCATCACTCTTTGCTTTAAGGAGACATTGAAAAACAGCAACTCAATTTACAGAGGCAACACAACAAAGGTGCCCAGCTCCTGGCTACCCTTGCTCCCACAGCCCACCCCGTCCAAAGGCCTGAGATACCAACTCTGACTTATGGAAAGAAAGGGTAGCAATACATCTGAGCCAGAGGACTGCAAGGAACGCTGGCTTTCCTTTAAAAACCTTTCTATTTAGGAGAGAGGCTCCTGCAACAGGCACCATTAAGTCAATACGGAAGCGGACAGCCCAAAGGCTCCAAAGGAAGAAAAAGATGGTGAGATGGGACTCAGAGGGGAGAAAAATGAAAGGCGAAAAGGAAACTGTGGAGGAAATAATTTATTTTCATAGTCAGGTAGAATTGCTGATTCACAGAATAACACAGGGTGGACAGAGCCTCTGTAGGTCCCTAGACCAGTCCTTTACTCACAGTATGTCCATCAGACCAGACTGGATCCTTGTCCAGTTGACTTCTAAATACCTCCAGAGATGGAGATCCCAGTACCTCTCTTGGCCTCTGTCCCAGTGTTTGAACACCCTCAGGGTGAAAAAGCTTTTCCTTGTGTTTAGTTGGCAATTCTTGTCTTCTGCTCAGCCAGTTTATGAAAGCAAGGCACTTCTGGGGAAGGGTGCTCCCTCTGACACATGTATTCTAGCTTTCTCTCCTGCCTTTTATGTAAGTTATTTTATGCTTCCTTTATTTGGCGCTGTTTTTATGCAGTAGCTGTTACTGTCTGCTTTTCCAATTATAAAAACTCTGGATTTGATTTAAACCTGATAATTATGCTGTGATCTAGCAAAGATATTAATTAACCCTATTGAAGCCAATAGTTGAGAGACATGCTCTTTGGGACCTTAGAAATGTGGTGTTTAATTGCATTTAACACTGAGAAAGGTGGAGAAGTGAATGTAGCTAATTCAAGCCACCAGTACTAACAGGGCAGGACTTCATGCGCTAGATCTCATATAACCCACTCAGACCAGGATTTTCTGCTGTCTCCCACCACAAGAGGAATATGAATATATCAGATGCATAAGAAGACTGAGTTGGTCACTGGTATTGCTACAAAAGTTTGTCACGTCCTTTGGCTGTCAGAAATCCTGAATCATGATCTGCACAGAGGGGGTGTTTGTGTTCCCTGGCAAGGTCAAGGCATTTCTAGCCGCTTTCGCCACTCACCAATTCCAGTCCACAGGGGTACATCTTCCTCTCTTGCCATCAGCCTTGTATAATTAAGTAAAATGTAGCCATAGATAAAAGAGCATTGAGATCTCTCCTGCCTGAGAGCAGCCAGGAGAAAAGTATGGGAAACAGTAGTCAAGAGGAGTAGTCTGGCATCCCATGCAAGAGGCATTTCCAGGCTCCTAAAATAGCTGGTCAGCCCTGTACACAGTCCACAGCTCGGGGCTGGGACAGGGAGAGAAGAAAAGTCCTTGACACAACAAGCTGTATAAAATACATGTCCTACAATGTCACCACAGGAACAATGATGTCATTCTGCGCTGCCTCTCTGTTTTTATCATGCCTATTTACTCATCTCCTAATTCACTGGGTAACCATGCAGAGCTACCAGGAGGCTAAGGTGTGTGGGTCCAAGGTGAAGGTAGGTCTCCACACTTTGCAGGGATGATGATGAGCAGGTGCTCTGGCAACCTGCAAGCTAAGTTTTACCCTTTTGTGTTCTTACTGGACTTTTCCACAGTCGATATGCCAGTAGCTTTCTTCCCTTCCTGTCCTTCCCCAGCACCAAATCCTTGGTTCTTTCAGAGCTATATGACTTTTGGGAAGGAGAACACTGATGTGCCAGTGATTATCACACTGATGACAGCTGACAAAGGCTTAGTTGGCATTAGAGAGGAAATGGTCTTGAATTTACGTGTCTTATTCACAAACATTTTGTTCTCGGTCATGAGAAGCAGAGGGCTTTATACAGACATGAGAAGCCAATCAGCCTATGGGAAAATAAAGTTACAGGAAACAGGCTTAAAACTGTCCCAAAATAGGCCTAAAAATGTCTTACAAGCCTTTAGCCCCATGCAGAAGAAAAAGTATGTGTTTGTCTTTCTTTAGGGCTTCACAACACCCAGCTCTAAATGTCACTAGCACGCAGAGGAACAGGAGTGACCATAATGCTCAGAATATACCCCCATTTGCTACGTCAAGCTCTTCCAGCGACACATCAAGCAGCTCTTCACTTTCATCAGAACCAACCAGCCAGATCTCCATGGTGCAGGATCAAACCCTACTCAACATTGCCTCCATCACTAGATTGGCCCCAGGAGAATCACCAGACCCTCAACCATTTGAGCAAAAAGATAAAAATTTAGCAGTGTCATACTCCAGCCCACTCGGAGCAAGGACTATTCCAGCATCTTGCCCAGGCAGCCCCAGGCTCAGTCTAACACCCAGCTCAGCCAAGCCACAGCAATACTCTGACTCCTCTCCAGTCAGTCCAGGGATCAATGCAATTTCCTTCTATAACTCCTGTCCTCACACAGCACAAAACGTACAAGCTTCAGCATCGGATCACACACTGACCCCAACCAGGAAAAGCACAAGACCTCCAGCAACAATGACTCCTGAAGATAGTTCCCAGTCTCCTGGCTATTCTAAAACTGGATTAGAGACTACAGAAAAGGGTTTTGAATCAGATCTGGAAAATTCTGATCATGAAAGGTATGTATCCAGACCATACATAAGTTTAAGTCCACAAATGACTCAACTTGGTATAAGGCCATGAAGAGCCCCTTGTAAATAAATTTAAATATCTTTTATGATATAGATACTGCCATTGTTTGTTTTCTGGTAAGTACATTGTGTTCCCCCTACAGCCTGTTATTCAAGAAGCAAAATAACAGGTTTTCGTACATTTACCTAGCTCTCCAGATCTGACTGCAGACCATTCCTGGGCCAGGTTGTCAACCTCAGCTCCTCCAAGAGGGCACAGTTCTAAGGTGTCTCGTTTCCTTCCAAATGAGAACACATCTCTCCCTATACTAAAAGGGAGAGCTCTGCTGTTACAATGAAGCTTGACAGATAAGAGTTGGGGATGGTGATAGTCAGTGATATGGCCAGTACCTCTGTTTCCAAACCTCCAGGTCTGTGGTCCGACCTCAGGCAAGCTGGGTTGATTCCACTGCTCTGAGCCTCTGAACTCCACACTGTATCTGCCGCTTCTTTCCTTGGCAGGAGATTTGTAACCGCAAAGGAATTCCAAGCCATGGAGAAGGAACTAGAGAACGTAAAAGGAGAACTGAAATGCCTGAAGTGGAAAGTGAGACACATTGGTGAGACCGTGCAGCCCCTGGCCGAAGACAGCAAACGTTACAACGGCTATACCCTGACGGAGCTCAAGGCAATGGTGCAGTTTGAAGATGACCCTTACAGGGCTGCACACAAGATCCTAACTGCGCTCTTCAGTGATGTCTACTTGCCACAGCACTCAATCACTGACCAGGCCTGCAACTCCCGATCTCTGCCCGAACCCAAAATAGACCCAGAGCTGTACATGGTGTACTGTGACATTCTGAAAAGCATATTCCCTGGAATTAGCAGCCAGACCCTGAGGGAAGAGACGCTACAAATGCAGAAAAGCATCCAGAAAGAAGTGCAATAACACCAGAGCCCACAAAATGTTCTGCAAGGTGAGAAGTCTCCAATGGTTTTAGAGGACTGAACTGTGGTATGTACTGTTGGTTGAGTCTATCCCTTTTAGGTATGGATCATCTGTAAAGATCTTGGTGAGCTCTGAGCCCTTCATGCCACTTGCCCAATAAGACAGGGTGGGAAGGCATTCCACGTACTTCCCACTTTTTAGAAAAAAAAATAAATGCCCTCTTAGTGTCTCTTTCAATACATGGACATTTCTTTGTTTCCAGCAACTACAGCTGCTGACACAAGTATCCAGAGAAGACATTGTATGACCAAGAAAAGGCCTTCTCCCTGCCCCAAACGGTCCAACCAACCAGCATCTGGGTAGTTTATATTTTATAGAGTATACCATTCATTAAATGACATTACTTGTTAGAAAAATGTGCCTTTTCTTTTTTTTATCTAAAATATTATCGATCATCACTTGAATACTTTACTGGGATGAGACCTGGGCATGCAGCAAACTTCCCTCCTCTGCCCATCTGCACCTTGGGTTATGTGGGAGGGAAACCAAGGCACAGAGGTCAGCAGCTGCCGTGCACCCCAGCAGGTCTCCATGCCAGGCAACCAGGGGCCAGGGCAGAGCATGTGCAATAGGCCCTTATATCACCAGCGAAACAAGCAAAGATCTGTGACCTCCATCTCTCCCAACTTCTGAGGACTAAGCTGACAGACCACCTCACGTGTTAACAACTGGGCTTTGCCTTCCCATGGCAATGATGCTGAAAGGCTGGCCCCTTGCAAAGGCCCCACAAGTGACCATTGCTCTGGAGCCTGCCCCAAGGGAAGGACACAGAAGAAAATGGCCCTGAAGCTCCTTCCTCCCCCCTATCTGGGACCCAGCAAAGTGCAATGCATGGATGACAGTTTGTTCATCAGGTTCTGCTCGCAGTGCTGGCTGTGCAGCCTGTTTTATAAAGATCTGGTGAGGGCAGAGGAGCGGAGGGATGTCCTCCTGCTAATTTGCTCAATACCAATGGAAGATTCCGCTTCCCTGTCCTCCTGGTTCACACACACCCTTCCAGAGAGTCATTGACACTTCTTGGAAACCGTCACTTCCCTGGACTCAAATACATCAAAAAACCAGAACATGTCTGTCCTGCACACTGCTCCTGCTCCCTGAGGAGCACTGAGGATGGCAAGAAAAGCAAAAGGTAACCTGTAAGCTCAGCCTACCTTTCCCTCTGGGGGATATAATCCACTTCAAAGACTTATTCCCAAAACAACAGGGAGAAGGAAAAAAAAAAAAAACAATTACAAAAAAAAATAAAAGCAGATCACTCTTTGTGTCACCACAGCTCCAGACATCTTTGGAGATGGGAGGGGGCGGTACACTCCAAGGACACACTCTGTACTATCTGGGCTCTTCCACATAAAGATGTTTTGACATTTGTATGAGAAATCCTACCTGTCCTTCAGCATGATGTATCTACACTGTTCTCTGCTGGGCTTACAAATGTCTTTTAAAGCTCCTTATTAGTAGTAATTTATTTCACTTAGAAGCCAATGTGCAGACACAGGCCGAGCACTTCGCCCACATAGCCTCTGTACCACACTTCATCCAAGATCTACAGCCACATCTGGCAAATAACCAGGTAGCTGTGGCAATGCCCAGGGTTGTGCACAGTGCGTCTCTCGGGGCAGCTCTGGAACCAGAGCAAGGCACTGGGAGAAGGATGCCTCCCACACACGCAGCCAGTTCCCTTCACAGGTGGGCACAGAGGTAATGTAGGATGGATGGAGCCACTGGAGATGCAATGTCCCCCCAGAGAAAATCACACACCCTGGCGAGCACCACAGAGGATGACAACAAATCATCTGGAAGGCTTCGGGCACCATGGAGGGGACGTGTGTGTCACATGAGCATCCCCTCCTGCAAGCACTTATGCTCTGCTTTCATGGCTCTTTTTTTTTTTCCTAAGAAAATGCGTCTCTTTGAATCACACGGGTGGGAAAAGGCTGGCCCTCCTCTCCAGAACTCATGTAGGCACTGCTCCAGACTTGCTTTTCTGTAACAGACCAGATCCCCAACTCTCTCAGAGATTTCCATATCTCCAGCGGACACAGAACGGAGTGAAATGCAATGTAAGATCTTCATACGTTGTATTGCCTGCCCTCTATGCCTGCTAAATGTTAAGACAGTTGTTCGTACAAGAACATGCTCTGTTGCTTCTTGTGTTCATGAGGTCAGACAATGTGCTCAGTTGATCTCTTGTTCTCCTCATGCCTACTAGTAACAAGGTCCAGCACTGGTCTATCAATTATTTCCATTAGTTTTGTATCATCAAGGCCAGTTCTGTCAGATATTGTCAGTTCTGGGTCCCTTTCAGGTTTCAGTGTCCTCCTCCTCCTGGATCATTTGTGGTACGAATCACTTCCACCTATTTTAGAAATATGTACTAGGTCTTTTACCCTGACAGTCGTGACTTTTAACTATTCCAGTGGAGCTTCGAGGTTATTTGCATCCAAATAGATGGCCAGTCTTGTCAGACCAACATTATTATTAGGTATCTGCAACTTCTGAGCCCTTGACTCTGTCCCCAGTGCCTTACCTGACGCAGCAGCTCAAGCGATCAGCTGCAGGGGACCCGTGAAAAAAGCAACAGGGCACACCCACTGCATTTGTCCTTTACAGATTCCTTGCTTCCTCCTTTTCCTCAGCTGTGTTTGTAACTTGAAGGTAGCTCTGCCTCTGCAAAGATGATTTGCTTTTCTGTTACTACATTATCTGCACCATCATGACCACCTCCTATACTTGAGCTACCTTCCTGGATTTTTCTACGGGGAGAAAAAATCCACTACTTTTCTACTCATTTGAATTTGTGTTCCTGGGCATTACAAAGTCCATTCACTCTTTTACAAGGCTTAGCTTTCCTTAGTAGCTCTGCTTACCTAGGTTTGCTGGGGAGGCAAACACAGCTGTCATCCCACCCACAATTCTGAAGAGCTTTTCTGCATCCAGTCTATTTTTTTCTGTAGCCACCCACTCCTAACACCACAGGAGGGTGAGGGCTGAACACCTACTCCTGCAGAAAAAGCCCTTCTCCTTGGAGGGTAATAAAACTGAGTCAGCATAACAGAAGTAAGACAGAAGCGCCTTAAATACATCGGCCTGAAAGCATTTTTTTTGCTTTCAACTTTAGCATCCTACACTTGCCAGAAATGTGTCCTATTACAAGCTCTATCTTAAGACTTGAGGTCTCGCTGCCTGGTATTCAGACAGAAAGGCAATTACACAGGCCCATTATTCTGACAGTTAAAATGATTCAGCCATTGTTTTTCTTGGACAATCCATACTGATTTGCACCGTGCCTGCATTGCTCCTTAGCCTGAATAAGCCTTCTCTTCAAAATGTTATCACCTCCATTCACTTGTATAGAGAGAGACAGAGAAGGCAATCAGACAGGCAGTGAAAAATTAGCCTATAAATCCATGCTGCATTCCACCTGTTCTCCATTAAACTATATAACTCCATTTTTTGCCTTGAACATGTACTTTCAAGCCTGAAGACCCAATACTGGACCACACGATTTTTTTTCTTTCCTTTCTTAACTTTAAGCATCACATTTGCTATTTTCCAGCCTTACCTAGATCCAGAGTCATTAGCATTACGCTTGTTCAAGTAATACGCACTGACTGTTATGTATTCAACCCTGTATGTAACCTGAGGACCTAAGAGCCACAGCACAGGTTGTCTGTCTTCCCCTGTGCCATTCTCAGGAGCAGATGTCTAGTCAGACGTGTGAGGGACATGAACACTTTTCTCAGCCTCAGGTGATCTGTAGTTTGTACTGATTAATTGTGTTAAATAAGCAGTCTATTAATATTCACCGTGCTGTGGCTCAGTAGGCAGAACAGATTATATAGCAAATAAGTTATTGTAAACAGGGCGTCCTGATCCATACTGGTCATAGCATCACAGAATAATTTAGGTTGGAAAGAGCCTCTGGAAGTCAACTGGGCCAACTCCTCTGATTAGACAGTATTCTAGTAAAAGAACCTGAGTAATAAAAATCCGTGCTGCAAAAACTAAACCATCACAATATGACAAACAACAACAACCAGCAAAAAAACAAACAAACAAAAAAAACCAGAGAGAAAAGTCACAGAACCAACCTGCATTGGAATCACTTGCAGAGCAGCTCCACCATAGGAAAAACCTGAGTTTTCCTCTCCCAGAAGCACTGTGCTGGGAGATCATCTAAGAGGAGCTCTCCACAGCTTAATCATCCCGTAGAACTTAATTTACATCTGCATTAGCGGCTAAAGAAGATAAACAGCAAAGTTTCTGTGGCATTGTTTTGGAGGGCCCTTTCCTGTGGTTAGATCTACATGCATTGCAAATTCATTTTTCAAACTTCTCATTAATATCTCTAATACATAATCGCAGTCAAAACCAGTCACTGAATCATACATTTTCTGACCTCATGCTTATCCCTTCGTACTGTTAATAACAACATCCCTGCATAACATGAATGCTTTCTGCAAAACAAGTCCACCAGCCCTTCTGGTTTATGACTTAAAATACAGCAGAACTAGTTTTAGACAACTGTCAACATCTTTATATTAATTATCAGCATCATCTGTATTCAAATCTGAGTCACAAGGGTTTGGGCTCTACCATTAATTCCTTCTCCATTCTTTCTACATAAATGCCTGCTCCTCAGGATGTGTTCTCTATGCATTTATATACCTAGTTTCTCTGTTACACTCCAATTCAACTCAACTTTAGTAATTTCCACATTAAACCCACAGTCTTTTTTTTTTTTTTTCCCCAAGCTGAAATTGGGTCTAAAGGATCTTTTCCATTTATTATATCCATATGTTTCTATAGGTCATTGCTTTTCACTGTGAGCTGGAGATGTTCCCTATGGACCTCTCCTCTCCTTGGAGTTCGACAGGCAAACAAGTGTCCAACAAGTCGTGTCCCAGCCCTTATTCTCAAAGCACAGATGGCTAAGGTGCAGATCTCCCCGGGGCCTTACTGCTACTCCCCCAGGAAAGAGAGTGACACTGGGGGATCCCAAAGGACTTCAGACAGAATAGACAAGGATGGATCACTCACCGATCTACCAACGTACTTCACAGAGAAATGCAGATCTTAGCTTCTTGCAGATTTATTGTGAAAAGTACCTTTTATCAATGGCCCAAAGAGAGTGATTAAAACACATATGTGTCTTGCTGGGTCAGTGGGTTTTGATCCACTCTCTCATTTTGTGTTAATATTCAGATAAGTTACCATCCCAGAGAGACAAATATTAGGAGCTATTTCACTTCTCTGCCAATATTAAACATAATGAAAAGTCTTACTATCATTCCACATCCTTCTCCATGAATTCTGGCCACAGACAGTTCTTCTGCTGGTAATGGAAATGTCAGTTTGATTCATCTGTTCACCAACTAGTCCAAACCATTTCCAGGACATAGCAAGCCACCCAGAAACAGTCCTTCGGAAACAAGCCAGAACTGACATTCATCGTGCATTAATTTTTACTACTGTTTAAGCCTATGCATTTTCAGGTAGCTTTGCTACTCACTATTTTTAGCTGTGCCTCGAGTAGACCTGGAAAGAGGCAGATCATAAAACCTGCTAATCTGCAAATCTGAAATTACAGTTGGGAGATCAAATTTATTATTATACAGCAAGATGATGACAGCAGAGATGACCTTTCAGCAATACCAAAAGTCTTATCCATGCTGATCTAGGCCTTTAATCAGTGAGAGAAAGCACAGATTAATATGTGTCAAAGGAAAAATATTTTCCCTATTAGGACAGTCAAGTATTAAAGCAGATTGCCCAGAGGTTGTACCACCTCCATCCCTAGAGGTTTTCCAGGCCAAACTGGATGAAGCCCTGTGTTAACTTGTTCTGACATTTGTAAGGTGAAAGAAAAAAAAAAAAAGGTGTGTAATTGCAAAAAGCAGCAAGGAAGTCTTTGATGAATGGCAGCACAGAGGTATGAATAACAGGCAGGAAGAGCACCATCAGTGTTTTACACTTGCTAAGCCACCCTTGTAAGCAAGCAGGGCTGACAGTCGTCAGTGTCTCAGCTCAGTTCACCGTGCGGGCTGACTCATTTTCCTGCCAGCACTCCGTACACTCAGTAAAGCTGCTCTACCAGTGCTGCCTCAGTCCTAACCCTTTTTGATGAAAGATGAAAGCTCTCTCTTGCTAAAGATGAAAGTTGTTTCCCCAGCATGTTATAGACAGAAACATCTATTCTGGCAGTCACCTTATGCTACCATCAGGCAGAACAGAAAACTTAGTGAAAAAGATAAAAGGGCTCAACTGCTTCTAGTTCATTATCTTTACCACAGGGAGCATCTCTTCTCCCAGGTACAATGCCCCCTTGGATGAAGAGTCATTTCCCTGAGACACCCTCACAGCCATAGCAGCTTCTTGCCCTACCCTTAGCCCACCATGCTTGCTTTCCACCTGAGCCTTTGACCAACATTTGTTTCAGCTCCAGGTGTACAGACTGGGATACAACTGCAGATGAGTTCAGTTCATAATGCTCAGCTGGGCTCCCACTCTCAGGAGGCAGCAGCTGAGTACCAGGTCCTCCTGGCCCTTAAAATGGCTCTGAGACTCAGTGTCCAGATCTAAAACTTCTCTCTATCGCTGCACTCACCTCTGCTTCCTCCCAGACCAGAAGACTTAGAGGTAGCAACTGGCTGCTTTACTGAAAAGATGGAGACTTGGCTATTTCTAAGTTCCTTTAGCATTCTGATATTCACCTCTATGTGCTTAGTCCAGCACGATGAACTTTCAAAAACCACTTTTTCCACTTGGATTGGGATAAGCAAAGGACACTAGCAGCAGACCTCTGAAACAAAAGATCATATATGACTAAGAGTAAAGAGTTCAGCACATTAATTGTACCTATCTAATGTATCTTCTTAGGTTTATGGTTCCTCAGGATGCCCATCCTCTTGGAAAGACTGCACAAAGTCTGGGTATGCTGACAGTTTTGGAAGTCCCATGAGCAATAGCACAGAAATGCACACTGAAACTTTGTGAGTCAAGTTGATTTTAGTCACACCAAAGAGATCTTGAGATAGTTGAAAGCTAAAGGCAGGATTTCACTGTGGTCTCACTGCATAACAGGGATCTTTCAAAAACAAAGAGCACACCTGGGGAAGGCTGCTAGCAGCTCATCAGGTGGTGGTTTTCCTCTCCCCCATGAGAGCCAAAGCAGTGAGCTACGGGTAGAGGACCATGCAGTCTTGGAAGCAACAGACAAGGCTGAGGAAACTCCTACCCTGCTGATCAGTGGGATGGTCAATCCTCTCCTTCACCCAGGAGCTAAGAAAAGAAACACTAGAGATCCATCAGACAGAAGGTCTGTAGCCATTTTCCCCTGTCCCAGTAATTTCTAGGTCAGTTAGAAAGAAGTCACAAATTGCAAATGTTTCCTTTTATGCCTAGAACTCAACACTGCAGCACTTCACAGGGTCCTGAGCCAGAGTGGCTGGAGCTGGTGCTATTAGACAAGGGTGGAAAATTGATCCCTTCCCAGTAAGATTTAGAGGCCAGTCAGACAGGAAATTACTCCAGCTGGGCATTCCGTCCCCATCTCAGCTCTTCCTGCAGCGAGGAGATTCACTCTATAATTGCTTTCTTAGTCCACATTTTATCCTCAGCTGACAGAATTCCATTAGGGTGATACACACAGTGTGATAAAGGGATGTTTGTGTCTCACATGGGCAGTAAGTGATTTCTCAGCAAACAAGCAAATAGTCACGGAAATGGGCAGAGACCACTGAGCCAGGAACCCTCCTTCCTGTGCTCTGAATGCCAGGACCTCAGCACTCAAATGGAAGTCAACATTCCTACAGCGTGTTATACTCCTCTTTGCTCCCCGCTCTGCTCTTTAGAGGAGATGTGTCAGTGCACATCTCCAAAAGGAACATTTACCTCTGCAGCATCTTCAAATGGACAATAACCAAGCAGGCAGACATGCTGCACCAGCACCCTCAGAAAAGAGGGCCCCAGGCAAACAGGAGCCACAGGGGTCGGTGACTCCCCAGATGACAAACAGCAAGTGGATTACACACAGGAAAGTAAACGAAATTAAACAAATGTTGAGCATGTATGTCTGAGCACGTACATCTTCAGAGCAAAACAGGTTGGTCACACCTGCAGGACAAAGAACAACGGTTCTGAACAGGACCGTCCTTTTCTGCCTTTTGCACTGTCTGCATCACAGACAGCTGCTCCTCACTGCTGTGCAAATCCTACAGGATTAAACCACAAAAAGGCAGAAATTGCAAACAGGAGTTGCAGGCCTTCCCAGGTTTCAGTTTACATTGTGTAGAGTGATAGAAATATCCTTTTAAAGATCAAAAAGTAGGAACATGATACGTACTTCCACACAGATTATTTCTTTATCCTCTGCCCTTCTCAGTGTCATTGTACGACAAAAAACACACCTCACTTTTGTTATTTTGATCCAACCCCTTTAAAGCAAGTCACTAGGCCTAGCGGGCTGTCCGGACCATAAATCATGACGCAGGTAAAGGTGAACAACTACGACATAAAGGTTTCTGAGTGGCCCAGAAATTGGAACTGGGCAAAATGAAAAAATTTGCATCAAAGGCTTCAGTAAGAATTCAAATTAATTCTTCCTTTACCTTCGCCATGCTTTTGACAATGTTGAGCAACCTCACCACGCACATTTGTGCTGAGTTACTCTTGCTGAAACTGTGCCTGACATTGACTGAAGTGCTCTCTGGGGATTTTCCTGATTGCGTGTTTATTCTTCTTCTTTTCCCTCCTGTAAATTCTAGTCTGATGCCAATGTACTTGTATCTAGTTAGTTTAAAAAGGTGAAAAATGGAATAATTTTTTTTTTAACCTTGATTCACTGCAGAAGCGACTCAAGCATCTATGTTTGTGTGTATAGGGCTGACTATGACACTTAATTATCTTTGATTATATAAAAGGTTATTACATCCCAGCTCGGATTAGGAGGGCAACCACTGACATCTCCTACTCCACAGAGATTAATGAAATATTTTCTAAACATTATCCTACTTTCTATACGTGACTGACAAGAATCAAGGACTTCATTAGGCCTTGCCTTGGTGGCCTGCGTCATCCCAGAGCAGACAACAGCCTGGCAAACCCTTCTTTCCGGCAGACACACTGCAGGGGAGGATGTTCCACTACTTAACGATTGTTTTGAAATATTTTGAAGACTTTCATGGTCTTTCCACAGTGTGGCAATTGTGGGAAACATCATGAACGGGTGAAAGGAGTTGCTAGGCGAGACTGGCAGAAGGTAAAGCTAATACTCTGTGGAAGACCAGCTGCACTGGATACAGATTTCCAGAGGCTAAAGGCGCAAAAACTGGTTGCGGTTACCGACTGACCAGTGAAGCAGAATTGGTGGCAGAGAAATAGACAATAGAGTGAATTGTGATCCACCTGACCTGACCAAGTATTTTGCAAAAATTTACAAAACCTGGAGTTACCTCAAATAATTAGGGTTGAAAAATCATTAGGTCTTCACATGAGACTTGAGATGCTCCAGATAGATACAGAGAAGAGAGATGAGCAGAGAAAATCCTCTCCCCCTCATACCTTTTCTGATCGATAAGAAGGATGCAGTTCTGTGCCAGGGAACACAACGGATTTAATTTCTCTTCACATTCAATGAAATTTTCCCAGAAGAACAAACAATGCAACAGGCCTCATCTCATCTACAAATTGCCTACATGACAAACCTGTGATCACGCCTCGTCTTAAAGAGCCTTGCTATAGCCTTTCCTCTTCCAAACGCAAACGTTTCTATCTGTTCTTAGCCCTACCAATAACCCTCCTTTCAGCTCTTTTTCATTTTGGGGTTGTATGTAATGGTTATCTAATTTGGAGCAAAAATTAAAACTTGGTTCTTGGTAGAGTTACACTGGTAAACACACTAGGGAAGACATTTGCCAGAACAACAGAGGGTTCTTTTGTCAGTGCAGTTTGGGATGAGTCTTTAAACAAAGCAGAATATACTCTCACATAAATTTTACATTTAGAAATGTTTTGTATTAAGTAAAAAAATGCATTTTGTTGCTCCATCAATACACAGAAATGTGGGAAATGCAATGTGCGCTTGGGTCTTTTCAGCTTAGCCAACAACAGTTAAGAAGAACGCCTGTTTTAAGCAAATATACAAGATATTGCACTCTTGACTTAGTACAGAAAGGGAAGCAACACATTTTGATTCTATACCAGGAGCTACAATAGTATCTTTCTGTTTCATGTCTAAAAACATATACAGACTTCAGAGTGTTCAGTTCTCTCTGGAAACAACGAGTGAGTTCTAAATGAGAAAGGAAGAATCTTCTACAGAAGAGATTTACAGGTTGTCATAACTGACAAATTTTCAGTGAAAAGTACATTTGCATAGTTACGAATCCTGCAGCATGAACATTTTGTTAGAGTTTTTGTTTAAATGACTATGTATGCAGAGTACTTTGTGTTTAAAAATGCAGTTCACTCCTTACCTTCTGCTAGTTAAAAATGCATTTACCATTTCTTGGAAGTGATGATACGCTGCTGGCACCAGATCTGGTTGGTGCAGCACAGAGGTATGGCCTCCTTGGTCATATAACCAAATTCTGGCAAAACAGGAGAAAAGAGCATTGCCCCATAGCAGGATGACTGAAGAATGTGTAGAGCACCTGTCAATGGTGCTTCAGGCAAAACACTTCTTTTGTGTTTTCCAAGCTAGTAAAATAATGAAATAATTATTTTACTGCAAAAGATAAAAGAAGTGGCAGCTGAAACTTATTATTAAACCTTGATAAACCCACTTCCTGATCTCCATTTTTTAAAAGCATTCACCACACTTCCGCACACCCGGTGGAACCTCTCCAGATATCAGAAACAGTGTCAGCCCATAGAGACCCATGGCATCAAAACATACAGTGGCAGCCCAGAAACAGAGAGGCAAAGAGTCTTTCCTCTACTAAGTACATTTCCCAAAGAACTATTTACAGACATTAGAAATAAAGCAGACACTTCCTTCTAGTGAGGAGTCTCTTGATCATCCAGCTAGGATTTAGGAATTAAAGCTTGAAAAATACTCTGGAAGACCCCGTTGTAACCATCCTGCTTCACTCAAGTTCTTGGTACTTGGCAGGAACCGTTGTCAGTTAGCAATAAGGTTCTCACTCAATCCTTTATGCTCCTTCCTCCTTGGATTTTCAATTAAGAGAAAGGGGAAAAAATAAAAAAAATCACACAGGTAATGACAATTTTAAAAAAAACAAACTAGAAAACTGAATTCAAGCTTTAAATTTCATTACTGAAGAAAATTTCCTGTAGCAAACAAGACTTCCTCTCGTAAGTCAGAAGGTGGTTCAACAGCAGCAGACACAGAAAATCTTCCATTTGAATGATACATATCTTGGAGATGTAGATTGCAGTTATTTAGGCCTGGGTGTATTCAGGACTTTCCAATCACAAACCCTTGTTATCTTTTCCTCCTCTGCAGTTCTTTTTCAGATATGCAGGTTTTCGGTCGCAAAGCTGTTAAAGAAAATCGAGTGCTCTTTTAAGACTGTACCTGTATTAACAGTGAAGCCACAAACTAAAACGAGGAAGAATCACACCCATTTCTCTGTCCATCCCAGAATGAAAGCTAAGCTACTCTTCTCAGTAATGTTTCTTACGTTGACAGTGAGCGATGCCATTTTTTTCACACCCATGGAATCACTTTCCTGTGGAATCTGGCCTGAGTGCCATGTTGACACTGTTCTGAGAAGGAAGCTGGACCTTCACTCATGAAGGGACCTCCTGAGGTCTCCTTCAACTCAGAACATTCTACAAATCTGTTATCAATGCCTGCAGGTGATACCAGTAAGTATTACAGAGGTAACGTCAGGCAGAAGGCAACAGGCAATGCTCAACTGCTGACTTGAGAGGCATTCTGTGGCCTTAATGCTTGGACCAGAGATGTGATGACCACAGCAACAACAGCTATTCTTTACTGGACATAGAGTATGTCTGCACTGGAACCCAGGATGTTAGAGGCACAGAGATGTTCAAAATACTTTTCACAAAGACAGTGCTAACATATTACGCTAACTTTGAAGCTGTATTTGTACAGGCAATGGCATTTCAAATCCTTCTCCTACAGAACTGTTATTAAAAGCCATCAAATAATTTCTGCAGCACTTTCTAGAGGAATTAATTGGAGAAAGTGTCATGCTCAGGAGAGAAAACCAATCATGAATATATCAGTTTGGCTGAGAATTTGTAATGTATTTAGGGAGCTATTCTGAGTAATTTACAATGAATGACTGGGACTCTTCAGACTATAAATACAATCTACTCTTTCTCCTTGGGAAAAAAAAAGAGGTTGTCTTTTTAATTATCACTTTGTAAGAGAAAACACCAACCAGAAAGACAGTGGGAGGAATAAAGTCAATGTATTTCCCCTCTTGTTACACTTATGATTTTGGTTTTGCTTGAGAAGCGAAAAGCAGCTCATTCCGAGACACACATCAATAATCTCTAAAGCTGCTTACAAGGCCAGTGTGAATGCAATGCACCTATTATTCCAAAAGTTATCTGTGAACCTGCACAATTAAGATCAGTTTTCAGTTCATCTTCAGTTAGTTTCTTTCCTCAGAACTTCTGTGTATGGGTTGGTGTAAGCTATGACTACATGGCCACATATGTCCCTGACTTATCCATTTTCAGAGTTAGATGTAGAATAAAAATCTGTCAGAGTATGACACTCCTGGTTTACCTTCCTATAGCAAAAAGTGTAGAGCTAAATATATAAAAGAGGTGTAAGTCTTCCCACTTTTCCCAGTTTAGATCCATAACAATGCTCATTATTGTGGTGGGTTGACCTTGGCTGAGTGCCAGGTAGATATCAAGTCGCTCTATCACTCCCCTCTACTTCCCTCAGCACAACGAGGGGGGGGGAGAGAAGGAGATGAAAAGAGCCTGTGGGTTATGAGAAAGGCAGTTTAATGGAAAAGTGGAAAACACAAAAGCAAGGCCACGCACCCGAAGCAAAGCAAACCAGAGATGTATTCTCTACTTCCCATTAGCAGGCGATGTCTGGCCTTTCCCAGGAAGCCGGGCTCCAATACGCATAACGGTTGCTCAGAGGACAAGTGTCTTCTCAAATAGATGCCACCCCTCCTCCTCCTTTTCTCTCCCTTTTATAGTTGAGATGACGTCATACAGTATGGAATATCTCTTTGGTCAGTTTGGGTCAGCTATCCTGACTGTGTCCCCTCCCAAGATCTTGCCCACCTCATCCCACTACAGCAGGGGAGGAAATGTTGGAAAGACATCCTTGGTGCTGGGCGAGCGCTGCTCAGCAGCAGCCACAACATGGGTGACCTATCAATAACCTTCTACCTCCCAATACAAAGCCCGGCACCATAAGAGCTGCTGTGGGGAACATTAACTCCAGCTCAGCCCAACCCAATACGATTATCCACACTGACTCTGTAGAAAGTGAGCAGCAGAAAGCTGTAGAACTACTAACCTGGATCCGCCACAACCTGCTTCTTCTTGCTGTTTGTAACAATCTCATTTTCATTCATCATCCGTACATCCTGATCTCCCACATGATTGCTGAAAAGATTAAAATCAGTACAATAGCCAAAATAATCAATATTGTGAAAAGCTATGAGAGTCAGGAAAAGGTTACCAAACACGTTATTTAGGTCCTGGAGGCTAAAAAAAGCTACGAAGCACAGCCACATTCTATGAGACTACCTGGAAAGGAAAGACATTCAGTCTGCAGCCACCTGAAGGATTTCCTGCCAGTTTTAATTAGTGGCATTCATTCAGGCACACATTCAAATATAAACATCATATTCGTTCCACAATTTTCTTGCCTGCCTACCCAGCTTGAACCACATTAACCAAAGTGAGATTTTAAATCAGTGCTGTACAAAGAGGGTATAAAAATCCCTATATGGAACTTAACACTGTTTTGTAATGTTGATATAGCATTATTTGAAAATTTTATGAACTAAACAAAATTCATTTACTGTGACAAGTTTTGTTTGCAGGCTGCTGCAACATTTTAACAATTTCTTTCTGGGAAGGAAGCAATAACTTTAAATTATATTAAACCAATTACAGAAAAAAAACCAAACAAGTGAGCTGGATTGAAAGTTAAAGAAAACATGGCTAATAATATCTCCCTTCCACGCAGACAAAAGCAAAATATCCATGCCTTTGGAAAAAAAGTAGTACATTTTTCTTTTCTTTACAAATACTGCCCAGAGCAGGTTTTTATTTTTGGAGAAAAATGTAACGTGTCTTAAACTGTCAGAGTGAAACAGAAGAACCAATACTGAAGTAAATCAGAACTTATGCTATTGATGATAATGTCAGGCTCAAGTTCAGGGTTCATAAAATATTGAACAGTGGCATGTGAAAGAGAATAGGTCAAAATCAGATGTAACAATATACAAAAGCGCAAGAGCACTTTTTAAATGGAGGGATATTATCCAGCATGCAGCAAGGGATTTGCTTTCTGTTGCTGAAATACCCTGTATTTCAGTAGAGTAGTAGGTGAAAAAACCAAAACAAAACAAAAAAATAAATTAAAAAAACTAAACAAAAACAAACCATGAAAAGAAAATTGCAAAACAGGCTAAGAAGACTGACCAAGAAAGCTCTTGCACAGAAGTCTGTAAGAGACTCAGTGCGCTCTTGACTGGAAGACAGATCATGCAGCTTGTGTGACCCCAAAAGTAGATCCCTCTTAAAACTAAATCAAGAGATATGTGTCCTATAAATAAGTGCAAAAGAAGTTACATGAAAAAGATCTAGGATGACAGCTTCTGCTTCTCTGCTTCCAATAAAATAACTTCACTCATAGAAAAATGTTGAGCTGAAGAAAGTAAAGGTTCATTTCTCGTCCTCCTTCCTATATGCCATTGAAAAATGTCTCAAAACTTCTGTTTCCTCAAGATATTTTCATTTCAGTAACTTTATCCCTTGAAAAACTGTTTACCTCCAAATTTTACCATGACAACACAGCCTGTTGTACAAAAACATGTCTAACACAATAAATCCAAACAATAACAACTTCTTTCACCATCTGACAGTACCAGTGGCCAACAGCCAGTGCTTTAGAGAAACACAGGAAAACAAACCCAACAGGCAAATGTGAACTTCTGTTCTTAATCAGGACACCTTAGGTTCCTTCCACTTATTTCCAGGTATTTGAATATTCTTCTGAATGAATCGTGTGCCATTTGGGAATGTGAATCTGTCACTTTTTTTTCCCAAGTGATGTATGTGCAAGACATTCTATTTGTTAGCTGTGCAATTTATAAGAAAGTGTTTATTTCTGTAAGCTTTCCAATTTTCACATTTCAATCTCATTTAAATGAAACTATTCTTTCAATCTTTATTTTGCTTGTTAGGGACTGGTTTTTAGACCATATCAATCCTGACCTTCTAAATATAAGTGCATTTTTCATTGCATTTCATCATGTTTTCTGTGAGATTGCTAACTTCACGGTTTCAAAGTGAACGCAGTTCATTTCTCATTTAAGAAGTTAATTATTTTAGAAAAATCTATAACATAGTAAAATTCTGGTTTTTTAATTAGTATCTGTGCCAAACAAAAAGCAAAGAAAAGAAAGTTCTCTGATGTTTAGTTCTTTTTCACTAACTTTCTCTTCCCCCCCGCCTCCATGTAGTATCATTGGGATTTATTATTTCTTCTCTACGAAAGCCTAACTTCTTTTGTATTTATTACTCTAGGATTCCATGAAAATATATGCAAATCTGAATCATGAATCCCAGTAAGTGCTAAAAATGCTTACAAATAAAGCTGGTAATTTGGTCCTATTATCTAAAAAGTTATTGGCTATTTCTCATTAAGTGAGGCTGAATTGGCTTTGGAAAGGAATTTTCTATAGCATTACACATATTGCTGACATTAGTCACATAAAAACATTTTTTGAAAACAAGATTCTTTCTTCCAGTCAAAATTCACTCACGTACCTAATAACAGTTCTCTTCTCCTGATGGCAAATCTTCTCATCATCTGTAAAGAGAATGGTATGATACGGGACCACTGGATCACAGGTTGGCAGGATGCCAGACACTACATGGTTCACCATATCCAGAATTCCGTTGTAGACAAGCAAGTCATCCACAAGAAGCTAATGATATTTAAGAAACAAAACAAAACACCCAGAATTCAGGCATTGCATTCAGCAGTTATCTCTATCAGTTAACTAGAAATCATTTTGCCCTATTTGTTTCACAAGTGTGATCGTTAGTTCAGCTTTTGTTCCTTAAAACTTCCATTTCTCTCTACTTGCTGCTGAGTTTCGATTTTTTTTTTTTGGTAACTTTTTTTGTCTTCTCGCTGTTGTTTCTAATGCAGCTTTCAAGCAGGTAATTAAAAATGTTATTTAATGTTTTTCATAACTGCCATTTTTTGAACTGGAGTGAATCACTCTTACAGCGAGGAATTAATGAATCTCACCTCATTTCAGCTGTTTAAAATTTGAGTTTGTACTTTAAACTGGTCTTCCAGACCTGCTCTATAGTCAGTGGAAAAACAAAAGCGTTATACTATCTTAAGACAATTAGGTAAGAATAAAAAAAAATATATATATATAAGATCAGATTAAGTGCTCTTTCCCTGAACAAGAAAAGGGAGAACACATGACAGGCATAGATTAGTCATTTTAATACTAAAGGCAGAGTTAAATGAGATGAATCCCATCCTTTGAGATTATATGGAAACACACATCAGTAAACTGTGAAAGCACAGAAATCAAGCAAGCTGACTCACTAGAACATACAAAATGCACAGAAAACTTACACCAAATTCTTTCACACCTCTCTGAGGAGTCTTGGCATAATTCCATAGCTTGATCATTGACACAGTAGTAGGCACATCAAAAATGACATACACCCTATTCACCTGTAAAAGAGAATTGATATTTAACAGCATAAATTCCCCAAAGAAATGAAATGCTCATGCATGCCACATTAAAAGAGGTCCATATTTAAAGAGATGTAGCTAAAGAATAGATAACTGATGCTAAAGATTTAAATTCAGCTATCATCTCTCTTGATAACTCACAGATGTCATCTCTAACCCAGAGCCACTCTTCCAAACGTACGTATAACTCCCCAGAAGATGACATCTATACCTGATAATTCTCCAGGTGCTTGCCAAACAATTATTGCTTGAAGTATTGTTCATTTTATGTTCAGTGACATCAATGTCAAGATGTTAAGACCAAAGATTAGGCTGCAGGAAACCACTCGTGCCTGTTACAGTTAATTCTATGCTATTCCTTTTATGAGCTACTAAATCAAATTTGGGCCAACATATCTTAAGCTCCATCTCTAGCATCCTCTGAAGTTTTAATCCTTTGATGCACCGGAGAAGGTATTGTTAATTGTATTAAATCATTATGCCTTTTTTTTTTTCCACTGAAGAAACAAAGGTAGATGTGATCAATAGAAATGTTTATATCTGTGATTTTCCAGACAACTATTTAGCATACTCTCCAACAGCAATTGTTAGTTTTGCAGCAAATGATAAATTTGATGGAAAATACATTCAAATAGATAAATAAAATGACAATCAGTAACATGGGAACAAAGAATTTAAATGGTACTTGCATTAGCAATAAATTAAAAAAAACTTTTAGAATTAGAAAGGAAAACATTTAAAAAGGAAAATAAAGGCTATTACATAAAATTTCCTTGAAGTTTTCAAACCTTCCAATGTGGCAAAGAGTTAATTCATCTTTCCAGGCAGCTGGTGTGTTTGAAAACAGCCTAGCAATGAGGGTGTAGGTATAGACAAGCTTGGGCTTGGCATCCAGCTCCAAAGGATGACCATGGATAGCCTGATTGCTTAATCCATTTGTACTGCCTGGCTGTACAACCATACCACGGAAGATGGCAAAGCAAAAAGCACTATGTGGATGTCAAAAAGGTGTAATTTCCTACAGTTGAAGGACGGAAAGTACCATTAAATTGCCTACTCTCCCCTCCTGCATATCACACTTTGTCAATTTACCCTTTTAATACTGGTATCTTAAGTTCTCCTACAGTATTTCGGTGTCAGGTGTAACAACACAAATCGGTCTATGTATCTGTGCTAGAACTCCAGGGACCGTTATTTTCCTTTTTGTCAAAATACACCCTCTGCAAGCACGTCTGTTATAAGGACAGGTGCAAACCCAGATGGTTGTCTGAGCATCCCATCAGATTAATTAGCAGGATTCAAGACCTTCCATTTTCCTAACAAACTCAAGTGGTCAATATTCCCAAATACACTTAAAAGCTTTATCTTTATTAAAGCCACTACATTATAACAAATAAGGATATATGAAGTACTTTCAAAATGTACTTAATTCTTTGCTTTTAATATTCTAATCAATAACTGTAACATACAAAGATTTTTCCAACACAGTAAGCTAAATCATATCACTTATCAGGTTTACAGTTTGTTACTTTTTAAAGCCATCCTCTTCTAAAAAAATAAATATATCTTAATGATGTCCACAGCAGGCCCATAAAAAAGAATGCCCTTTCCCAAAACAAAGTCAGAACTCATTTAAGTTTATCTACTTTTCCTATTCAGAAATTTGATACTCCATATTTTAAACACGGGGCTTCTAAAAGGGCTGAATCACTTGGGGCCTTAAGACATGAAACACTAAGTCTGTCACTGCTATTTTATGAATTTTAATTCAACGCAGATGAGATTAAAAAAAATGTCTGCTGGAACAACATTGCTTTTCGTAAAAACTAATTTTAGATCCCAGACTGCTCTCCTTTGATAGGTGTTTATTGCACAAAACACGCATATTAAACGCCTTTCTCTGTCTTTATCACAATAACTGAAAAAAAAAAATCTATGCTAGCCTTGGAAATTCTTCTGCTGTTGCACCATGGAGACAGAAGGAGATTACAAACCTGGGAAATATATACTGCTGCTATCTGTGCAGTGAAGAGAAACTGGAATAAAAAGAACTTCTTCTAAAATGCAGTGCTTTAGCATCATTTACTAATAGCAAATTTACCTAAAAATTATGTATGCTTCTCCTTTCTTTTATGCTTCTAGATATATCTATACACAACACAAAAATGGAATGAAAAGGGGAAAAACGTACCAAATCAGGAAGAACTGGTGCAAGCCACATATGCCTGCCATCAATTGTGTCATTTACTCTGTCAATTAGTTTGTCTGGAGTTCGGATGTCTCCAGATACATCTTCTAAAATGTTGACACTATCTGGAAAAGCAGCGATATCTGAAAAAGACTTTAAGGATAAATACCGAAAAAGGACAATTCAGAAACACTGTATTTAAAAGTTCATGCTTACTCTTCCACATTCCACAAGCACATCTTAAAAATACTGCAAGCACTTCACGTAGGTAGGTGAGGAACTTGGGGATACATTTCTAAAAGCAGGCCAACCCTTCCTGATTCTGCTATTCAAAATTATTTTTTAAATAGGCACAAATTAACTAGCTGCTTTTAATTTTTTTCTAATATGTATTTATGACTTGATCAATAAAGTTGCATCACCAGGAATAGACAGTTCCCAGGTTTTTTTTGTGACAATCTCCCATTTTTTTTAAGTATGAACTTGTGAAAACTCCTCATATGAAACATATTTCAAGAAAAGTATCCTTGCAGGAGGTAGTCATCAGTCAGAAAAAGCTATGTTTGCGTTCCTCAAGGTTTGTGATAGAAACCAGCAACTGTCTAATAATGCCTTCTTTCAGTTCCTTGAGAGGGAAAGCTAAAATCTTCTATTGAACAGGCTTTCCAGGTAAACCAGGTTTTCTCAGTAAGAGAATATTTGGTTAAAAACAAGTGTCTGTTAAAGACATGCAAATAAAGATGAATGGATGTCATTGTCTTCAGAACTATAAATCCCTAGCAATTCAGTTTGAGGGACATAAATTTCCCCTTGTCATGCTTTCTAAAAGGCCCGAGTCCGTAAGTATTTATAAAAAATTTAAGGAAAAACGCAGCAATGCCTCAACTGTTTAAGTAAAGCTTGCTCCAGACTCATATTTAGTACTGCACTAAGTGCGGGCAGAAATAAGAGATCATTCAAAACAAGCAGCGGTATCTTTACAGTACAATACAAAGCCAGGCAAAGATACGCTATTTAAAAGCTCAGTTAAGATGCCTTGTTCTTAAAAACGATTTGGTACCACTTTTCAGTTTCAAAATGCTGCTTCTCCAATACAGATGTTTCAAGTTCACCATGTATCATACAAGATACAAATGAAAACAGCACTCAGGAAAAAGCCTTTATTGCCTTTTTCCTCATATCCTCTATTTATTGGGCAATGAGGATCCAGTAGGATCCGCGCAGTATCCATGTTTTTAATCCTTGACAGCTGGCTAGGAAATTGTTTCTTCCATGTGACTGAACTACCTGAATAATATGTTATTGTATGAAGCTTTCAGCTCTTAAGAGACTTTAGCTGATCCAGAGCACTGCAGTGTAACCTTGATGACTATGAATCTCTCAAACGTGTCCCTCATTCGCTCTGTCGATTACGCAGGGAACACTTCATCAGAGTCCCATCTCTTACCTTCACAACCGGATTGGGTGTCTAGAATAGCCTAAGGCTCCAGAAAGAGAGTTATAAAAAATGTCTTTCTTGTGGCACAATGAAAGACTTCCTAGCAAAGAACTGAGCTCAACCTTTTTTTATGAATTTATAGCTCATCAAACTTGCTGGTCCTTCCACACCATAGAAGAAATAAATTCTGATAGGGAAAAAATACCATATCCTTCTCAAACTTTCCCTTCCCTAACCATGTCCTCCTTTATTGGTGCACCCCATTCAAAGAAGAAATGTTGTTAAAGTACGTAGAATACATTAGAACATACGGAAACAAGTATCATCATGCAAAGAAAGAAATACAAGCAGAGTAATCACATGGGAGAAACTGGCAATTTGGGATAAGTAGCAACGGATGCCATACAATAATTTGCCAGGGAGCAAACTATGTACATGAAAGGGACAGAGGCACTTGGTCTGTAGAAGGATACTGTTCTCAGTTAGTAAGATTTGGTCTCCATGTTCATTGAACAACTCAAGTCCATTCAAACCGATGTAGTACGGATCACCCCAACTTGTCAGAAGCTGAAACTGGAAAACAACTAAAAAGTAGAGTTATTAAGGAAAATTTTCATACTGATACTTTGCTACAGACTATTTAATTTGCAGTTTCAAAAATTATTCTGCAGCCCACATCTTGATGTCAGACACTCACCTGCAGTTCAGGAGAGTGAAAAAAAAAAGAATTAATCTGTTCTTAATTTCTGACTTCATCAGATCTTAAACCTCTCCAAATAAACTACTTTCTTTGAAGACAAGAAGTCTGCCTTTTCTGTCAGAGATAATACATACACATAGGTGGCACAACTAGGGAAAAGTCCACGTCTACATCTATATAGGTTCACGTACATATTCTTCCATCAGACGAAGAACTACTGAATTCATATATTGTGTTCCACTTCCTTATTCTTAATTCATACTGAACAGAAGCCTTTCTTATATTCTTGATATCTTGTCCCTGTCTTAAAGCACCAGAAACTGTTCAATTTAAACAGTTCAGGACTCATAACCATAGTATATACATCTCATATATATAGTGAAGTAAGAAAATGGCATAGAAGGATACAACCACATGGCATTAATGGTGCTTCATAGTCCATGCTAGCTTGTTCCATTCTCTTTGAACCAGTCCTGCCAAAAAAACCAAAACAATATAGTTTCTTTATGTACTCTTGGCTCATTCAAAAATGAAGAGAACAAAACTAAAGAACTAAGTCTCCACAAACACTACCCCCCAACCTGATTGTGATTATGGACTTGATTGTCCTCTGATCTCAATAAAATCTGGTTAACAGTACACAGTAATAACCCAATGAAACATTTTGCTCTAAGTGCTTCATATTTTCATCCAGGTGCCTCATACAATTGGCTTCAACTGAGAGTAAGAAAAAATATTAAACATTTAAGAGAAATTGTATGGTTAAGATAGTAAAAACATCCTACTTTACCTCCTTTGTACTTTGTTAATCAGCTGGGGCTGCAGATAGTCAAGAAAGAGAATTTCTTGGGCAAAGTCAAAATGGCAGTTTCCTGGTCCCTTGCGGATAAGAAAGCCCTCTGGTGGGGAGATGCTGTGACCATCCAGCAACACATGGACTACTTTAGCCTGTTTAAAATAACACAATGTGAGATTACATGACATGACATAAAATAGTTCCAAAACAATTGCACTCACTTCAGAGGCTGAAATTATTTCAATAATGTTGTTATATTTATTTCATTCCTCTATAGTGTGACATCCTTTGGAGAAAGAAAACCTAAACCTGCAAATATCCATTACAATCCATAGTGTACAATTCAGAGCATCATGGTTGACATCGATGGGTATGGGAGACGTGAGGATTTGGAAAAGAAACAAAAAAAAAGAAAAAAAAAAAGGGTGTTGAAGAGATCCTTCAATTCCTGCCTTTCACTAGATCTCAGCAAACTGAAGCTCCCTTTCTTTCCCAAAAGGGTTGTCAAGCCCTGCAACAGGCTGCCCAGGGCAGTGGTGGAGTCCCTATTCCTGCAGGAGTTTAAAAGACATGTAGACATGGGGCTAAGGGACATAGTTTAGTGGTATATTCAATGATCTTAAATGTCTTTTCCAAACTAAACAACTCCATGATTCCTGAGCCTGCAGCAATACACACACACACATCAAAAAAATGGAGAGACTTGGTGTTCAAGTAAGCATATGTCACAAAGGTGAGTTGAGCAGAGAGAGTCATCATGCACCTGAACGCACTGCTAGATCAGGCCTGATTGCTCAGAACTGGCTGAAGCCAGCCTTTGAGAAATCATAACCTGGTGCTCTCTCTCGAGCAGACTCTTTCGTGTCTCTGTTGCATTTATAGAAAGCCTGTATTTCACCAGTTCTATTTAATTTTGTGGCAGGTGGCACTTGGACTTTTCCAGGATCGTGCAAACTCATCTACCAAGCAGCGATGTGTGTAACCTAAGGGCATATGATTAAAGAACAGGTACCTGTACCAGGCAGAAATAATTGAGCCTTGTCCACACCATAGATGCATGCACATCTTATACAATCTCTGAAGATTAAAGTAAATAATCGAAGTGATGTGAGAGTCCTGGTCCCTTCACCTTCCCCCATTAACACCATCTGGTGTTGCATGATCCCAGTCACATAACAAGTCAATCATGCAGCAACAATTATCACTGTATCTTGCCCTGAAGTATGTTAAATGTATCTTAATGTTAATCACAAGCAGCATTTACTGCACTGAGTCTTTCACTAACTACTGGATAAGGAAGGAATAATACCTATAAAATATAACAAGATGGCCTTATAACTGGCACTATGATTAAAGCTTTCTGATTAATGGACTGAACCAAAACAGATTCGTTTAGTTAACAAAAGACTTATTTTAGACTGAAGGTAATGTGAGTCAGTTTTCTGGATTTTATACTGGTTGCTGCATATATGATAATTTGAGGTTAACTTAGTTTTGTATGCAAATAATTTTCATTATTAGGGTTTCTGTTAAAAATATATATGCAATGTTTACAGTTATTGCCATTTCAGATGTCTGTCTGAGAAGAATTTAACATTGAAGGTTTTCTGCAAAGCCTGTATGTTATCAATGACCATCTTCCTAACAGTTTTCATATTTTTTTTCCATTTATAAGTGATTTTTTATTCAATTAGTTTCAGTTAGTTAAACATGCAGTATCCCAAAAGCAAACAGTTTTCAGGAAGATTATATTCTTTGCTGTTGTTACACAAACATTTCTTGATTTAAAAATCTCAAGTATTGTACTAGACTAGAGGATGTGCTCAGTTCATTTCTAAACAGCATGAAGATTAATTAGGAGGGAATGTTAGTATATCAAGCATGGAGAAGTAACTATGCTTGGAAGCAAAGAAAGGAAATTTCCTTTTCATATCAGAAACTCTTCATGCTACTTCCCAGCAGAATCAGTCTGCCAGGCTAAGGACCGGAAGTGAAAAATCCACTGAAATACGCTTTACTTTAGGAAACACGTATTTCAATACATCTATGTCTAGAGACTTAGAGATGAAATCTTACCTATTATAGCGCAGCTGCTTATATTTATGTGCCCTTTACAGCCCTTACTTCTAAGTAGTTTTCATCATCTGAGAAGGCACTCAACCGTCACGCACAGCATTTCACAAATCGCATAACAAAGCTTTCACAAGGTAATTTTTCATAGGGCTGGAAATAGCACACGAGCCTTCACTTTGGCAGTTCGCTGCCATTACCCTCTCACACTAAAGCTGTGAATAGAACCCACCAGTCTACAGCTGCCCGACAAATCATTAGATCTCATACCCAAGGACCGTTTCTTAGAAGGAACAGCAATACTTCAAGAGACCGATGTCACGATGCCCTGAGTTTACAGTCTAAAGCCTCTTTACTGTGGCCCAGCAGACACCTTGTATCTTCAGCTTTTGAAAAAAAATATTTATTTTACAAGACTGAGGTATGAACTCCTCATTTCAACTGTACTTGCTAACTGGTTCGGGTCCTACAGGTGTATGACCTGCATGCATACTTTATCAGACTTGCCTCTTTTCCCTACCTAGAAAAGTACACCGTGAAAATACACCTTTCTTTCCTCCTTTCTTGGTTTGGCCACCAAAGACCAAACTCCATGTTAAATTTTAGGGATTTGGCTACTTCTTTCCCTCCTTCAGTAATTAAGACAGACACACAGGGAGTTGATTTGATATGACAATTCACATTCAAACTTTTCTCCCCTGCTCTGCCTTAGAGAAGCTTGAGCTTACACCACTAGTGAAAATCGTTCCACGTCACCTCTTAAAGATGGTTCTTCACATTGTATTTTGTACACAGAATGATTTAGGTTGAAAGGGACTTGGATGTATCTCCAGTCACAGCTCCCACTCAGAGCAGAGAAGCCTGCAAAGCTAAGTCGGGTTGCTCTGGGCCTTGTTAAAGCTAGTTTGGAAAGTCTCCCCATCATTGCATACTGTCCCAGAGTTCTACTACTCTCATGGGGAAGAGTCCTTTCCTTATGCTGAATTACAGCAATTAAGTAATAGATTTCACTCACATGTGAAAATCTCTAGATCAGTCATGATGGAAGATCTTAGGCTCTGGCCCTCTGGCAGTCTCTGGCCAGCCTTCAGCACTCAACAATACCCCACCACTGATATTAAAAGACACCAGGGCTCTGTGGCAGAGAGGAAACACCTCTCCACTCATTTATGTAATATTCATCTTAAAGCAATTTCTGGAAGGTAAATTTACACCAAGAAGCAGTTCTGCAACTTTTGACACGATCTTGCCCAAACCTATGAAAGATTCATGCCTCTAACTCCAATTCGAGACCCTTTTTTCCCAGAACTTCGCTGATCTCTTTTGCCCTGTCTCTCTCTAGCTTAATATATATCAACATTTTGCTTCTTATCTATTGACTGAGATTGGACATCAAGAATGCAACTTATATGTGAAAGAGAAGATCTGGAAACAAACGGATTCATAAACTTTCTGAGCAGCAAACCACAACATTACCATTACAAGTGCACGTACAGCTCCTGAGAAAAAACATGGCAACAAGTGACACTCAAACTCAAGAGCACCAGCAAGATGCAACATCATCTCCAACAGGTGTCAATTGTCAGTACATTCCAAAAATTCAATATGAAAAAAATATGAAATATAAAATACAACAAGCAATTTGGAAAAAGGAGAGGAGGTACGTCACACAATTTTAGCTAAACTATATATCTACATCTGTATTGCTTCTGTTCGAAGAGGTCACCTTTCCCTAGGTATTGATTGACTGGCCTTCTGTCACTCACCTAAACAGAACTTCTGTTGGAGAAGTGTCCCTGTTCTATCATTCTCTCTGTTCCAGGAAACAAAGAATCAAATGGTAGGCCTAAATACTAGATACTGAGAGGACACCACTTCAGCATCGTATATCTTGAAAATAATATGTGCTATTGTATGTGTCTCTTAGAAAAATCAGCTGTGAAGATTTCTTTAAACTACCTCTGGCTTTTTTTCAATATTTGCTGTTTGTGGAGACAGAAATGCATTATACCTGCCACAAAATTCAGACTCAGACTATCTGGAAAGATTTATGGTGTTCCATTAAGGCAGCTATATTCATTTATCACAGTACCAATTTTCCAATGCACTGCTGTATATTTTTGCTGGCAGTGCTCCTTTTCTTTTACTTACCCCTCTATAGGTATCCTCTGGAGATTTATTATAGTTCCAAAAGCGAAGCCCTGCAATACTTTCAATTTTATCAAAATGGATTGTGAGCAGATGATCTTCTCCAAAACAGAAAGGAATGAGCCACATATGGTCATCCTCTACTGTGATATTAGTCCCATCTATTAACCTGCAAAGAGAAAAATCCATTAGCTGCGAAAAAAAAAAAGCAAAGCTTGCTTTTCTCATGAAAATCAAGTACTTTCCTAAGTATTAGATGCCACTTACAGCTTCCAGAGCTTGTTGTGCCCATGTGTATGCAATTCAAAAGCACAGAAAACATGAAAAATAATATGCAATTATTAAATTAAAGATGGTGAGGAGAGGAAAAAAAACCCCGCAGTATTTCCTTTAGTTGGGTCCATTTGAGGAAAAACAAAAAAATCCTTCCTTTTTCCCCTGTATGAACAGGGACAGGCAGAGGAGAGCTCAACTACCATTGCACCAAAACAGCCAAAGGCAGAACTCTAAGGCCCAGACACAATCTAACTTATTAATACAGTTCCATGCCTAAACTAGTCTATCTGGCCCTCTGCAGTGTGTTACTATGCCAACGCAACGAGATCGACTCCAACAAGGAGCTGGATGGCAGCTGGATAACCCAGAGAAGCAGCAGAGTTTGTTCATGTCCTTCTTTATGCACACAGGCACATTCCTACTTTTTAAAAAAGCTTTCTACCAGCAAGACAGTGTCTTTTCATAACAGCGCAGACTTCAGGCAGCCTAGACAAAGTTAATTCCATTATTTCCTCATTTTGGAATCCTGACTTTCTATTCTTCTACCACAAACTACAGCATACAGAGATGGAATTAAAGGAGAATATGAACTAATTGTCCACTGTAATTACTTTGGTACACTGCCCTACATACTTACTATTTATCTCAAAGTTTAATGAAAGAATGAGTGCCAGGTTTGGCAGTTCCTTAAAGAAAAAGATTTGAATAATGACTCTTTCACAGAGGAATTGATTAAAGACCCCACAAGAGAAAATATAATCCTTGAGTTGGTCCTGAATAGCACGTAGGACCCATTCCAAATGCTACAGTAGCGTACTCAAATTCAACATGCTGCAGAAATATCAAGAGCCAAAAAAAGTCCCTATTTCTTGTGCCCAAAAAGGTTCTTAAGCAAAAGTGAAGTAGGTAAGTCAATAGAAACAAACAGACAGAAAAGGAGATCAGCGCAAAAAAAAAATAAAAAAATGAAAGCATTACACACAGCACAGGCACTTACTAAGAAAGATGTTAGAAAGAGGGCAGACCCGAAAAATCAAAGCCAGCCTAGTTCAGTGGCAGGATAAAGAAAGTTATTACAAGCCATCTTTCAACAAAATTCATGATGAAAGGAACCTCTAAATGGATAGAATCATAAACTCTGGCAGGCTAATTGAGTATGAACAGGCCAAAAAAGAGCACGAGTGCTAGTAAGCACAAGGTACGACAAATAAAATTCCTCAAATATATCAGGAGCAGAAACCCTGGCAGAAATTCTGTAGAATCAACAGGTAACTTGACTGTAAAAGGAGCATTCAGAGAAGATAAGACATCAACAGAAAAGCTAAACGAATTATTTGCAACTAGGTCCATCATGGTGGAGAATGGAGAGACTCCACCATCAGAATTAATTCATCACCAGGGGATCTCATGGGAACATTTCTTAGATCTTGATGCCTACAGAAGAGATTTTCATACAAATACGTAGAAATCCAGAAATGCTAATTCATAAGTCTATCCACATACCATAAACATGCCAGAGGATAGGATTACAACAGAAAATAGCCTTTAAAATGGAGATGTGACTTGGAAAAAACAGGATGCAGGTTCAGTTACAATTAAATGCCAAGTCCTCTCTAGACCTATAGCCTATGATTTCTATACTGCTAACGCTTAGGAAGCAGAAGTCAATTTGAGGAAGTATACTTGTCAATGAATAAAACGGCAGTGGAATTACAAAAAAAAAAAAAAGAAAAAAGCCGCAGATTTGCCAAAGGAATAGCATCTATTTGAACAATTCCCTAACACGTCCTCACCCTTCGCTGATGTGATAATTTTCCTTGAAATTATCCAGAAATCCTGCATAAATATCACTGCATATGCATGGACAGATGCTACAGAACACCCACATTTCTGCCCAGAAAGTGCTTTGCAGAGATACCAACCTGGCATGTTACCATCTCCTAACTCAAAACACCATCTTTTGGAAATATCTCATTCATGTTTCTACAACAATCTGTTCCTGCGTAGCTTGTGAAATCCGAGAATGAATAGTGATGGTATGAAAACCATGTTCTCATTAACATGTGTTAACATAATAAAGGTTTCTAGAAGTCTGTCACTTTATAAAGTCTGATGTAAAACACATCTAAAATTGGTAAACTCCAAAACTGCTGGTGGAAACAACAGGTATAAAGAGAAAAAAAAAAGCCCTGTGGAGACATTCCAAGCATTTCATTTCACTACTTACTTTTCTAGTGTTCTGGAATCTCCTATATACTCTGGAAGGTCATTTAAGTCTTGGGGTGAAGCAGAAATCTGTTCTGCACTTATTTTTAACATGTGCCCATTCTTTCCTATTACTTCAAGTCCTGTCAGTCCAAGGTAATGAGAGTCTCCCCAGGTCATGGTAAAATTCAGTTGCAGGCCTATATAAAAGAATATACATATAATGCATCCGTATACATACGAGCTAGGTTGAAGTAAGGAGCCAATATAGGCATGCATGCAAGATTCAATCATTAGCATTATGTATATTTTGTTTAGATAAAATAAATGTATATGCTTTATTTGGACACTTCCTGGTCTACAAGCCTACCTCCAAGTGATAGCATAGCATCTTCTGTAAATCTGTGTTAGATCTCTTTGGTGAGCTATCAACATCTTGTACCAACATCAGACCTATCAGCCTAAAGTCCACCCATCGTCTTTTGCCAGTTAAATAACTATATAGATTCATATAAATCCAGTCTCTCACAAATCCATATCACTGTTAGGTAATACCAACTCAGAGTTAAAGCCAAAACCAAGTTTGTTTTATAAATGTGTTTAAGTTAATATATTCACATCAGAACTGGAGACATGGAAGTGTTTTAATGGCATAGCACTGCTGAAAAGCAGCAATGTTGATTAGTCTGTATCTCCAGGAAATAAATAGGAAGGAAAATTGGGCAGACAAAAGATTGCACATGTATCTTCAGATCCACCTGTCTCAAGTCTTACTAAAAGAATATAAATAGCATATACAGATATAACAAGTAATATTCCAGTCTGATCAGGTTACATAAAAATCTATCACTGTAAATAAAAAAAATGTTTCATTTCACACACTAGAGAAGCCCAGAAATAATCGGTTGGATAATGTCTAAAGAAGCATCAGCAGTCATGACACCCTGTAAAACAAACAAGCAATAAACCTCTTAAGTCATCCAGCCCAATTACCTCTAAACAGCCACAGCAATTTACATGAGACTGAGTCTTGACATAGACATAAATTCACTTGAGTGTAAGATCTCATTAGCATTTGCAAGGACACTGGAAATAAATAGTTCTAATAGCTGACAAGTTTGGAGCTGTGGCCACATTGACATTAGATGCTATTCCCAAGGCCATTGCTAAGCTTGAACTTGACTAGTGTCCAAGCTTGACAGTTTTCAGGGAAAATCAGAATCTGTCTTCAAACAAAAGGGAAAAGATGGGGTGAAACAGCCATTCGCACAACGTTTAGTATTCACGTCACCACGCTAATGCTTTCAGAAAATCTCAGAGTGACAAAGGGTAGAAGGGAGCTCTGGAGGTCTCTAGTCTGATTCCAAGGCTCAGAGTATGTCCATTAGATCAGGCCTCCCAGGAGCTTATCCAGTGGAAGTCTGAACATCTACAAGGCTGGCAGATTTCAAAACCTCTCTCAACCCCTGTTCCATGTTTGATCGCCCTCAGGGTGAAAAAGATTTCCTAATAACCAGTCGGAAATCCTTGTCTTCTGGCAAAAATGAGGTTGTAGCTTCTAAGTGCCTTTTTTTTTTCTTTTGTATTTTGCAAGGTTATTTACAAAGACAGTTCCTTGTAGCAATTCAAGGCCTTTTTTTTCCCTGTATAAGAGAATAAATTGGAGTTTCTTCTATGTTTCATGGAAAATCTTCCTTAAATACAACTAGTTTTCCCCAGCATTTTATCTCCATGAACTTAGGGAAATCAGGACATCTTTGTCTGGTAGAGACAAGTTAGTCCAATCAGCTGATTAACAATACCTTGTCAGCATGAGAGGTTGCATTTGATGAGCTCTCAATCACACCCTCAGGATTTTTTCATCCCTTTGAGAAATGGGAGGAGGGAAAGGCATCTTAAGTCCATAAATATGAACTGATAATAGACATGTTCATAGATCACAGATCCAGATACAGTTCATAGTTCAGAGATCACAGATCATGGTTCACCGATACATGCCTAAGCCGCAGCGCTGCATTTTCAGACAGCACGTGACAGGTTGTAAAGACTTTACGCCAGGCCCAATGACCCAATTTATCTTGTGCTGGTCAAAGAACCAGGAACTGATACTGAAACTTCTGGGCCATCCATAAGCTGTCTGGACAGTAATTTAAAGGCCAGCAAAGAGTAGTTTTTGTACACGGTAAAGAAATCAGGCACTTCATGAATGTAACATTCTGGTCTAGGTTCACTGTAAGGTTTCAATTGTCAATCCAATCTGAGAAGTTCAGGCAGTCTACATAAATACATAAGAATGGGAGAAAATTACTAGGTAAGGGACACAGCTATCAGAAATCCCATTCAGGGACTGTGCAAATGGTTAGTGTTATTTTTCCGAGATTAAAAGCCGACTGTTACGATATAATGTTCCAAACACCATAGTAAACAAAGCTCGGACTTAAATATTCAATTATTTGTCTTTATTCTAGACCTGACATTTGTCACAAAGCTCTGTACAGCCCTGACAAATAATAATCGTCCTTGATAACATGTTAGTGAGGAGAGTGGTTAAGCAAGAAGTAGATGTAAGAACTTACATTTTCCAGTAAATATTCCTGATTCCTTGGGTGTACATTCAGAGAAAAGGTCTGGCTCTTGAAGCTAAAAAGTAAACCAATAGGTGCAATGAACACGAGCATCATATATATTATAGACATATTGCTTACAAAGGAGGGGGTAAGGGGATGGGGGGGGATTTTTTTGTCTGTTTCCGGTTTTGTCTTTTACATCCAGCTTTCTGTACATCAGTCTCTTTGCCTCACCACCCAGGCCATCCTGCATATACTTCACGTAGTAGCAAATGTCTTTGTAGTAATTAAAGTGAAACTGCTCAAGAACCGTGCACTGAAGCAAGCACACACGGGGAACCTACAGCAGGAGGAAAAATGCCCTCCTACTAGGAGCATCTCTCTCTCGAAACAGTGACTGTCTTTGATGTCTGATGTCTTTTCATCAGAACAACGTTACAAGAACAGCCTGGGAATTAAATATTGCAACTCTACTGAATATCAAAACCCATGGACACAATAAATCTAATAGGTTTATAGAACACAGAATGATACCCTCCCTTGGAGGCCACAAGGCATCTGTGCCAAGCCACCCGAGGATCTCTTTTTCCCTCTCTCTTTCTCCTGTCTTGGGTAACTCAGATCTCTTCATTCCAGTGGTGCCCACTATATTTTGTTTCAGATATTTCAACTACTTCAGCTGCATCTGTTTGTGAATACTGTCCTACCTATGTTCTTAGATCCTTATGGCTAGAACAAAATACCACCATAGTACAGGAAAAAAATAGCACATTGAAAAAGTAATAAAAAATAAAAAGTATTACCATGCTGCTACACCTGACCATACTGTACAGCACTTTCCATGGCAGAATAACTACAGCAGGACTAGCCATTTTTGAAAAGAGAGCTTTAGAAAAGATTGTAACAGAGGGGCATAATTCTCTGGAGTGGCTTGAAAAAGAGAATGAGGAATAATTGTTTAGCTTCTTTCTACATAAAAACTAAGGGACATTAAATGAACCTAGAGACAAATAGAAAGAGGTTATTTGTGCTATGTGAGTTCAGCTGGGAAATGTAGCACAGTGCACTGCAAGTTGTAAAAGTGCACAGAGGTTCAAAGAGCTAGCAGAAGAATTAACACAGTAAAAACACATGGCAGGACACTAAACACAAAGGTTAAGTCAAAATGTCCTTGTGAGACAAATTTCAAAGGGCTGGATGAATGTTTCAGAGAAACACCACTGCATCTTTGCTCTATTCTCACATTCTCCCTGCGCATCCACTATTGGCCACAGTCAGAGCTGGGTCAAGTGCACTGGTTACAGATCTACTATAAAAGCTGAGATGTTAAGGATTACTGAATTCATGGGAAAGATAGATGACCATGGATAATATTGACAAGGAAGACACTGCTGTGAGAGCTTTTAAAAAGTTCCATAGTCAGTGCAGTAAAACACTTCCATCCACTGAACATGCTACAGAAAATAAAAGGTGAATGATCAAGAGATAGAGACCGTTCAAACCCAATACTAGTCTGAATGACAACATTATGCTGGGGAAGACAAATCATCTAGCATATCTGTATCATTCTGATAGCCTAAGAACCCATCTTCAAAATCTTGATGGTACCAGTAAATACAGAATGACAGGAAGATCAATGTCTCAGTCACAATAGCTTTTGTCATTCCATCGCTGGTACAGCATGGTTCAGAGTTGGAAAAGGAGGATGAACAGCAAAATAAAAGGGAGAGGCTCTGAGTAAGGACCAGACAATCCAGGTCTAGGCTTCTGCAATGGAAGGGGTTCCAGCAAATGCTTTCAATAAACAAATAACCAAGAAAAGAAAAGCAAACTTCAGTTTGCGCTCATAAAATCCTGCACGGCATAAGGTGTCTGAACCATTTAAGATATCGCAAGCAAAGATGGGACCAACATTACTGTGGCCAGTGTTAACTAGCACTGGAAAAGCCAAAGGGTTGGAGTCACTGATTCATGACCTTAACAGCAAGATCAAATTCCAATGTCATGGCATTAGCATTTGTCTTACAAGTTACCAGAAGAAAAGACAAGACAGAACAGGAAGGCTTGACAACAGCACAAGGGTCATTAGGAACCATATATCACTGGGTGCACTTTAGCTGAACCAGCTGGGATTTGGATCAGCTTCGGATCTCCTCACAGACTTAGACGTAAGAATGTGTCCCCTAGAGAAAGATAACCTCATTGAAGCAACAGTAGGTGCTCATGAAGATTCTAAGAATTCCACTGTATGGAATAGTAAAAGGGCATTTTTTTATGCTGCAAAATGCACACAGACCTGTGGAGATGCTAGTCAAAAAAAGGAAAGAGGAAAAAATAAAGGGAGGGTTGAGAGAGGGAGATCCCTCTCATGTGAGATACTTAATTTGTGGAGGAAGAAACAAGCAAAGAGTATACTCTGTGTGAAAAATATTGTAAAAAATCTTTGGTTCAGAGCGACAGAGAGCTCAGCTACTCATTACATGAATAACTGCATGGTAAAAAAAATCACTGACAATGGCATAAACCTTCAGGAGTACCTCAGTCAAAAAGAATTCCCTCTAACCTCTGTTCAAGTAAGGAAAAAAAATATATATATAATCCAGTATAGTCTTCCTTGTAGCCTTGTTAATGAATTGGTGAAACAAAAATTCAGAGGATCTTTTGGGCTTGAAAAAATTTGCATAAATTTTTGAGCTGGTGAGAAAAATAAAGTATTTAAAATAGACAGCTGTATTAGTTCATCTGCAGAGCTTTATACCATCCTGGAAATCAGTGTCTACTACTTCCACATGATGTTTCAGAAAGACATTTATAGACAGTTCTGAAGATAGAGGCCCCACCTGCTGGTTCTCTGTTCTTAACCCTGCTTGTGTAAAAGGTCTTTCATCTCCCTCCCTATCAGCAGTTGTTGGCCTCTTCAGCTCTTCCTCGTATCTCAAGGAGCTGGCATTTTCCATCTCTCCATCATATCTCTCATCATAGCAGTATATAGCTTCAAGAATGTCGTCATCGGTAGTGAACAATATAGTATCCCCAAAGTGCTCCGGAGCTGAAGGCAACACGGAGAATTAGATGGAGAAACCACACAGAAGAATATAAAAAGTGCTAAAAACTGGTTTTGGCCCTTCTTTACATTTAATTTGTAGCAGTGTTGAAAGATAAGATATGGTAAATTGATACTGACTACTGCTATAATTAATAGGTTTATTCTCAAATTTAGACTGTACAGTAGGAAAAACTAGAGAACTCAGTCACATTTCAAACTCAGGAAAGTTTTTTCCCCATTTTCTATCACCCTTTCCAAAAAGATTGTATCTGTGATAACAAGTAAAAACCTGCAACTTTTAAATGCCTAGTGACTATCTGATGTTACTGAAATGTGGTCTTGTTGCTAAGACATCGTTAACAATAAAGATTAGCTCTATATGATGCTAGAATTCACAATATCATTGAGGAATGCATTAGTGGCTTTTGCATTATGTTTTGAAATTAAAAGGACTAAATACTCTACAAAGCACTAGCTTGATTTGAAGTGGAAAATGATAACAAACAAGCTGAATGCGTTTGTTTGTATTGTACTGCTGTTTCCACAAAGAAAATAAGAAATAATAGCATACCTCCAGACAAGGTTCCCGAAGCTTTTGCAATTTCTCCTTTAAAGATGCATTGTTCATCTAACACCATTATAATGTCTTTCACACCCCTGAAAGAGTGTATGCGAGATTTATTATAATTCCAAATCCTAATCATAGCTACTTGACAGGAATTCACAAAGTCAATAAAGATAAAGTGAGGTTTTCCAGGGGTAAACGGTGCTAGCCAGAGATGCATATCATCCTGCGTCCGATTTACTCCGTCAATTAGGTTAGTTATTATTCTGGGATCGTTGCCATAAGCTGGTAAAATATTTATATCAGGTGGTTCAGCTGTTATTTTCGAAATCTGAACAGGTTCTCCTTTAGAACTGAAGACTTCAATTCCATTAAGACCAACGTAATGTCTGTCACCCCATGTCGTTTGAATGTCTATCACTAAGTGCTGCCCATAAGGTAAAACAGGAATTTTAAAATCATTTCCATCATGCGCCTCCATAGAATTTTCTTCTTGCCTTTTTTGTAGTGTTTGTAGTCCCTCTTTTCTCATTTGTTGATAATCTCCAGACCGGTTGATTTTCTGTTGATGGAGAAACTCATCAAAGATATCCCCTTGAAAATCCATGTTAGAGATTCGGCCGCGATGGGAATAATTGAACTTCACCAAGGAGTTCCAGGACTCCTGCAGAGTGTGTTCTTGTTCATTGTGCCACTTTGCTCTAGAGGTTGCTACGCCCTTGACAGAAAAGTCTTCATCTAAAAATAATATTGCATTAATGTATAAACAGGACTAGAAGCAAACCACTACAACACAGACTTTACAGAATTATGCTGGTCATATTTGTGTTGCCTTACCGTGAACTTCTGTTACAGTAGCACTTTTATATTGCCTGTTACGAAGGCTACATGCCCCAGTTTCCCTTCCCCATTTAGACATAACAAAAAGAATAACTCTCAACTATTGAAGGGCAGAGCTCATGACAAGAAACAAGATACAGCTACGTCTGAGACTGCGAGTTTTTGACTCGGCACTTAGAGCCACCGGGATTTTGTCCAGTGATACTTACTGTGTGGTTATCGCAATAGTTTAGATCATCAGTCTGCATTTCTGCAGAACATCCTTCACACAGTTGGAAAAGGCTGAACTGGTTAAGTTTCTAAAGCCTTACAGAGACAAGCTAGTGCTTTCTGTAAAAGTCAGCCATGCGTATCTAAAGAACAGTGGTGAGAAAAGCAGTAGGTTCAGGATACAAGGAGGGCGAGCTGAACGTTCCATTCTATGCAGGTAACGTCCAAACATTTTTCTCACTCTTCAGCAAGCGTGAGACGGAAGAGGGAGACAATGTAAAAGTATCTAATGGGAACACAGTGGGGATGACAAACCAGAGGGGTGCAGCAGGAGTAAAGCAAGCTCTCCTTGTGACTACACTGGGGAGATGCTTCATTTCCATCTCAAAGCAATTAAGAGCAGATAATAACAAAGGTTTTCAATAAAGCTGCCACTTACGTATTTTCTTCAAATAAATGAAGAAAAGCAAGTAGAGTACTAAACAATTACAGGCTCATGGGCTAGATATTACTTCTGTACAATGTCTTTGTGTGAGCACTAAAACAAATGGTTATCAAGAATAAATGCCGATTGCCATAAAATGCAAAATAATGCTTTCCCAAAAGACTGCTCAAGACTAACTTTTAACTTTGTGTTTGGAAATACTAAGAAAGAGGCAATGTACCTAGTTATCTACGGCCAATAATCATTCACTCTAGGGACAAGTGAGATAAAAATAAGAAGTTTAAAGCAGATGGAAAACTACCTGAAAGAGGGCTGTCTTCCAGAACGAAAGGCTGGAGACCAACCTGGCCGTCCCACCTTGCCCCGCAAAGGAAATACAGACAGGAAGGAAAGGTACATATTTCAGAGAACATCAGTCATTTATAAGTCACTTTCTTGTTCAAATCATTGTCCACATGGATATTCATGGAGCGGTTGAGTCCAAATAGTACTTCCCACAGTTTCACAATTTACCTGAAGATACTCTCTATATATTTACACATTTAAAACGTTGAAGCTTGAAAATTTCAGTATGAGCAAGTACAGAAAAGTATTTGACATCCATTTGCTTTTCTTGTTTTGGAAGTTTTTTCCCTTTTTTGTTATCCTTTTTAACTTTTGTTTTAACGTTAAGTACTTCAAGCAGTAGAGAGATTACAACTCAGAAGCATTCTACAGCAGTTCAAGAGGAGAGATTTTCTATAGGAGGTTGACACACTTGTTAGATACGTTGAGGAGTCACAACAGGAGAAGCTCTGAAAGGAACACAGAGAATAGCCCAGAAGCAGAGGTCAGTGGCTGAAGGCTTATAGCATTTGGCATTTTTCATAGAATCTAAAATTTATTGGAACCATGTGAAGAGTAAACTCTGCACATAGAGTATCCCACTTGCAGATGTTACAGATGCATTTGCCAGCCTTCTGCACACCTGAGAGGATTGTATGATGGATGCTATCCCATAGCCCAGAAATAACGACACCTCAAATCCCGGTGGATTTTGGAGGGGTATTTTGAATCACCAAGTCCCCTGTTCTGCTACTGAAGGCAGCATACAACATACAACTCCTCTCAAGACCTTAGTAAACTACATTTTGGGGCAATTCTAGCATGAAAAAAAAAGACCACCTTTCTTCTCCCTCTGTTGTTTTAATCTCATTTTTACTCCCTGCAGTTATAAATAGCAATCATATTTCTATGCTGCAATCACATGCTTCATTTCCCAAATCATTCTAAAAGCTCTCTTCAGTATCTGTTCCACTTTGTAATCAGCTTTCCTGAAAACGGATGATCAGAACTGCAGTTTTCCAACTGACGTCTCACAAGTGCCCGTGTTGAGATATTAACATCTCCCTAACAGAAATGCCTCCGCTGATACATCTCAGAGCGCACTGCTATAATCATGTCTGCGTCACACCAGCATTTCAGAGTCAATCTGTTATCAACTCCTCAACCATGATCCTTCTTTTCCTCACTCATTTGCAATTGATGATTACTCAGCTTACAACTTAATTTTTTGTTATTGCTCCCCAAATGACCCTGCAAGAAGTACTATTGAATTGCATTCTGTTGCTATTACTCCAGTCCTCAAGTTCCTCTTTCTCTGCAGTTCTTCGATTTTAACTCATTAAACCCCAATTACATGTTACTTGCAAATTTTATCAGTGTACTTTCGTGATTTCCTTTGCACATTAAACTAGTTATCAAAGAAAAATCGTATGTTTTTATAGCAACACTCACTTGAGCCAAGCAGTCGTCTACGTGCTATTTCTAGTTACGGCTGTTCTCGTTATTCTTCACTCAGTGACCAAAGGCGTGCTGTGACACTGCATATGAGCTCGTGCAGCCTCCCCTTTGTCACATACTGCTAGTGGGAAACCGCAGTTCTCCTAGCCCTGTACCAATTAAAATTCACCACTCTTACGGAAACACTTGAAATTCTTTCCCTGTTGATGGCTTTACCCGGCACAGTACAGTACAGAGAGAACAAAAGCTGCTAGATGGCACGCAGTTTTCCCAGGAAAAAAATACTAACTCATATACTGGGAGTTCTAAGTACTAGATGACAAAACCTGCACCGAGCAAAATTAGAGGACATTACAGTTAGAATCATGATAATCCTCATCTTATAGTTTATATTACAACTCTTAAATCGTTACCTTCTTTACAACTGAACAGAAATTACTAAGTGAGATTTATTTACAGTTCCCATAACGTTGACAAGTTTTTAATCTAACAGAGATACTGTAAAGTGTGTGAAACTGCCAGCTGGCTGTGGTGAGTGGGTGGTGAAGGGAAAATGGCAGTTATTCCAATTACTACTTCCGTACTTTTTTCTTCCTTGAGGTATAATTTCAGATATACTTACAAAATTGCTGTTTTCTCCACAGAAAGACGGAGAAGGAAAAATTCAGACATTCTAAGCTTAGGAAGCACCATTTTCCTTCCCTTTGTCTGAAAAATTTCTTCAGTACCTGGTTGCGTCTATTGTCTGGCTCACAGTTCATAAGCAAGTTTTGGTAACATCTAGTGCTTGCAGGCAACTCATGGGGCTTTGGATTGCCTTAAGGTCCTATCTGTGTGAAGACACAGATACACATAGGGAGCTGTGTAGATAGCTCAGTCCTGAGCTGTCTATAAGCCTCAGGTCAAACAGGGTAATGCTGCACTATACAAAGAACCAAAACTTGAGCTGAGCCTTGAAATTCCTCAACAAATGGTATGCTCTGAGTCTCAATTCAAACCCCTATACAGCTTCCTGAGAAAGTAAGAAAAGAAAGCATGGAGGGTGGTTTCAGATTACAATTTTTGTGGCATAATCCAATCAGTCATAGTTTTGCCACAACCACCAGGAGGGTTTCAGCCGACAACCTTGTGTATTCAGACTATATCAGTCACATAGGCCAGGGGATAAAATTCCTAAGGTTTAGCTTAGGAATTGGGAGTTGCCTCTCCACCGCTCACCTATATGGAGACCCTTCCCCCTTGATCAGGACAAAGACCAAGGTGACTTTTCTAAGATTGAGAGCCCTTACCAGGAAGGGTAAGAGAACATTCAGCACGCTGTAAGTTTTCAAATGTGAGTGATTAACTAACACATGTATAATATTTAGTGTGCTTTCCAGTTTGTTACAGCATATTCTTACTTTTAAGTTGTAATAGTGCATTCTTCCATTGTAACCATAAAAACCTGCATTACTGGTGTATTAGATTTCAAATAGATGGTTTGCTTGGGCCTTACAGTTAAACCTACGAGCTCAAATAAATCGTTTGCCTAAACCTCACAGTCCAGTCTCTTTTCACCACACTGGTGTAGAATTTGAGCTGGCATTCCTGCATTTAGGCATATTTCCTGTCCCTTGTGACCATAACTTTAATGTAAACACTCTAATGCAATACACAGCAAGCTACAATTTCAGGTAAACTGTTATGATGCTAATTCACTCCCAAAATTTCAATTTCTGTAACCTTTTCTTCCAATTCTCTGGGCCTTGTTGTCCTTGTTCTGCCAGATTCTCTACATTTCAAACAAGTTGTTGAATCCTGAGGAACTACAGAATGGTAAGGAGGGCTACGAAGGGTCCAGAAAAGACAGCCAGTGACACATGGCTCGAAACTGAAAAGAGGAGATTAAAAATATATCCTGACCAAAGGAAACACAAAAAAAAAGGTGGTTAAAAACGAGACAAAGTAGAACTTGTGGCTAAGAAATTCTATTATTGTGTTCTTTACTGTTAAGCACACAAATATTACCCCATGCCCAGAAAATTTCTTAGCCATAGATTGCCAGAGATTGGGAGAGAGCAGGAGCTTCAGAATTTGCCCAATTCTTATACGTTCCCCTGGGGACATGCCATCGGCTACTGCCAGAGCCAGAACACAACTACACATATCTGGATCCTCCACCTCCAACAGGATCCAGATGGAGGTAAAAAAAAGTTTGGAAAAGGATGACAAGGATAATCAAAAGCACAGAGCAGGTAACAGCTACATTTACTAGAAATCTCTCCACAAATAAGCAGAAGTGTCTGACGGAGAGGTTTGAAAGAGGTATGTAATGTCATGAGTAGAGAAGTGAAAATGAGGGCAGTTTTCCATTCACTCTGAATAAATATAATCAGTGTATATTCTCACTGAGAAAGACACAAATCCACTACACACATAAACTCTGTAAATTTACTCACTACCTTGAGGTCACACTTTTCTTTGTCTTCTTGCAGATTTTAATTGATATCAGCAAATATTTGGTGTCTGCAGGACTGTCACTTTTTAGAATGGAATTTATTGAAATTTAGTCTTCAATCTTCTCCAAATAAATCTTAAACCACCAGAACGTAATGTTTCAGAACACAAATTTTTCAGAAGAGTATTTCACATCAGGTGTGGGACAAGGAGAGAGACCCTGGGCATTGTCGCAATAGGAATGAGAAAAACTGAATACTGCAAATAGCAAAACTAGAAGCGCCCTGTCCGTACCACGTGAAATCTCGAGGTCCCTTCCAACCTAAACAATTCCGTGCTTCTGCAAAATGGAGAATGTGTCAGCACTCGCACTAAGGTTGCTAGTACGAGCTCTTACCTTTCAGAGTGGAATCATCTTCTCCAAGATTCAATTCTGCCTTTTTCACACATCGGACGCTTCTCCTTCCACTTGTAGGGTACTGTAAGCAGTTCCTGTTCAATAACTGCTCTGAAATGTCCCAGTCCACATCACTATCCTTTCTGGTTAGCATTTGCGATCTTTCATCTCTATTTGCATTTCTACTACTGGACCTTCCCAGTTCATTTCTCTGACATTTGACATCCTCGTTAGTCAGATCTGAAAAGTTTTTCATGGTTCCATCGGACTGTGTTTCAAATCTCAAGCCTATACAATGTTCCGTAGCAAGCCAGGGAGGCTTCTTACTGGAAGTAATTTGGTTATTCTCTGTTATTTGGGAAGATGTCTGTAACCAAGAGGGAACTGCACGTGCAGAATCAGACAGTTTTCTTCCTGTTAGCTTTTCCATTTGCTCGCTCAAGGTAAGTTCATCATCAGATTGAACGTGCTCCATAACCGCTTGTACTGTTGCCTTCTCTTTGACATCTTTTGTACAAACTTTAGAGGGTAACAGTCTCTGATCTTCTTCTAACTCAGACAAATTTTTCTTTGTAAAGCTGACTGAGTTCATCTGATGCTTGAGAAGATTTTCTTCTGGCAGAGATTTCCAGCTGAGTGAAGTATTGTTTGACTGTAAGCATTCAAAACATGGCTCTGCTTTCTTCTCTGTGACTGCAGATGCATTTACTTCTTTCCTTTCATTTGAAGAATACGTAAAGACATCTTGTTTCTGATCTGTAAGGTCAATTGTAGTGCTATGGTCAATGAGACCACCAGAAGCTCTCTCTAATTCACCATCAAATACAAGGTTCTCATCAACATATAACTTCACTTTCTTTGCTCCAATATCCAGGTCCTACAAAAATAAAAGCATGAAGATCTCATCTAAGTTGTTCAAGCATTAGATATCTCTGTTCTGGAACTCTGACATTTGAACACTTAATCAGTAGACAGATGAAAATGATTAAAACTCCTTATCAGTAATGAGTTTTTCCATACTTTTTAATCAAGAGCTCAAACAACTGAAAAACACTGTGGAATATTTAAAGTTTGATTTAAAAGGACTAAAAACTCAGCTAGAGAATACTGTTGAACCGTTTTGGCTAATAAGGCTTAAATATTTAGAAAAGCTTGAGCAAATAAGCCTAAAGTATAATCATATTTGATCAAGATAAAAATGATAGTGGCACATTTTGCTTCAACATCTTTAAGATTCACCAGTTTCAAGATATGTTCCACAGTGAGCAACCACCCAGATCAAAGCCATGAGAGTTAAAAAGAGTTAGAAATACAGGGCTGGAAAGGACACAGAAAAAAAATCATCTGGTCCATCTCTTTGCACTGAAAATAAAGTAAAATAATCTATATCATTGTGAAGAAATCTGTTAACAGTTTTCAAATACAATCTCCCTTGATAGCCTTTTCCAACACTTAGCTAGCCTTTTAAATAGAAAGTCTTTCAGACACAACCCTGCCTCTAACAACTTTATGTTCTCCTTTTCTGTGGTACACGCTAAATCTGATTTTTTCATTCCATTGTTCCAGTTGGAACTAATGTTCTTTCTGTTCTCTTCATCATTTCCATCTAACCTTTTCTCCCTCTTGACAAAAATACTGGTATCTTCAAAGAAAATATAGAAGATGAGACAAAATCCATCTCCTTTCTGCCCTTTAAATTTCAGTAATGTGTCCATTATACGGAGTCCTTAAAGATTCTCTGTTCTTCCCTTATTTTCATAGAAACCGAGAAGCTTTTCATGAAAATAAGTAGTTTCAGCTTCATCTCTCTTGCTCGTATCTTGGATGTGAGTTCTCCCTGAATACTTATTTAAATTCTCCTTCTCTCCCAGTCTATACCAGTTACTCAACTTCAAGTGTCTCCAGTTCTTACAGAATAATGTGCTCTTTACAGCTTTTAAGACTGTACAGCTTCCATTCTACTGCTTTCCAAATAATAACATGAATGAGGTGAAAAATGTAATATGGACCTAGAGAGGGGAAAAAGCAGAAGATGCAGGCGTAACAAGAAAGCTGTGGCTGAGGGAGAGAAGTAGGTGTAGGAATGTGAGACATTCCTGATACAATCCTGCTAGAACAAGATACCCTTCACTGACTTCTCAGCTGTAAAGCCAGTTTAATTGGCCATTATGTCATGGCTGCCTCTGTTATTCCTAGAGTATCATAAAGTGCTCTATGTCTGTACTGATCCATTTGGCCATAAAACGAGATCTTTCTTCCCCTTGAGCAAGGACACTGCTAGATTAATCTAACTGAGAATCAAAACACTTTAATAATTACATATATTAAAAATTAACTACATAGCTTTGCCTGAAATTATGATGGAGAAGAGAAAGACTATCAAGATGCCCCAGTAATGCTATTTTTTTTGAATCTCTGTATTTTTGAACTGTTAATGTTCTCCTTAAATGATAGAGATATTGCATAGTCACAGTTGAATTTGAGATAACTGCAACATTTCTACGTAATATCCTGGCCTCTACTGTTGTTAGGAATACTCAAACCTTAGTTCTGTAATTTTACCTGGAATGGTAAAATGTGGTTCTGCATGGAACCACAGAAATATACACATGCATATTTTAAAAGTATTTTCAGTCGCATCTTTTTAAATTAAAATCAACCTCTTAACAACAACATGTTTTGAAATGAATCCCACTGGATGAGGGCAAGTAGGCAGAGAAAACATTACAAAATGAGATGGAAGGGCTTATTCTTCCTGAAAGAGGGACAGTCTAGCACAGAATAGGGAGAGTCACTTCAAAGTGGGAAATGATGGCCCATTCTCTGATGTTTTGGAATGTCTGGGGTAAGTATTGTGGGAAGCAAAAGAGGTGTCCAGACCGCATCAAGATGAACCACCCAAAGCTATGGACATCTCCAGGACCGCAGAAGCGGACTGAACTGGGGCAGGCATTAACAACAGCTGATAGCTCAGAGAAATCAGTAAAAGGGCTAAAGAAAACCTCTTGCACCAAAATTCTAAGCAGACTGAGGCTCAGGGAGGAAAAACATGAGCAGATCTCCAGGACTCCAAGAACAAACATATGCAAGAATAAGAACTGTTCTTTTACACTGTCTCCCGCCCCTCTTCTACGTTTCCAGTTGCTTAGTGATCAGAGGTGGTGGGAAAGACTGACAGAATGGCTGGCTTCCCTAGTACCACTGCTTAACTCTCCTCACGCATCAGGGGGTTGGAGAAATCCGCTCCTCGGGAGTAATTCCAACAAGAAGCCACCTTGTAAACAAACACTCAATACTTCATCCTAGGCAGGGCTTTTTCCTTCCAGAAGAGTAATTAGAATACTGTAAAATCTCAGAACCAGTAAGCAGGTATGACCAATGTCAGAGAGGAAAAAGGATGAAAGATTCTGTGAAAATAGTTCTACAGTTTCTCCTGATGTTCCTTCCCAGCTTGCACTTTCAGCCCTCATCGAGTGCCTGCTGGGACAGTGCTTTCCAATGAAACAACAGGGATGGTATTTCTGGCCATTTCAGTGATACTTCTGCACAAAGGACAAAGCTAAAAAGCAGAGACACTTTTCTGCAATTTACACCTTGCAATTGCCTCTGCCTGACTTTTTCCAAAAGTGTGGAAAATGATCAGTAGAGAAGTAAAGAACTAGAAGAAAAAAGTTCTTCTATAAACCTAACTCTGCTGAAACAAAGGTGCTGCAGCCTCACAGACAATGCACTCCAGTGGTCATCCAGTACGGAAAAAAACTCTCCAACTCAAGAGAATGGACATGAACATACATATAGGAGGAACACAGACATAGGCAACTACTTGAAGAACAACACTGAGAGCGACTGAGACCTTTGTGCATTTAAGTATTAATTCCATTCACAAACTTGTGAAGACATCAAACACTATAATGGATCTTATGAAAAGACTTTTAATAGCGTCAAGCAAGGATGCCATTTCAAGGCTGTAGCAAGTAGTTACAAAATGTCTGAATATTTCAGACAAACTTGAAAGGAACTGGCTGCCCTTACTTACACTTGATCTGTTCCTGCAGATTAAAAATGACCTCCTTTTTTCCAGACCTCATCTGAAGTAAACAAAGGCAAGATGAAGCATTCTCTAAGACCTTCCTTGCAACTCAATGAATCAAGGAATCTATGACAACAATGTAATCTGACTTTTACAGCTTCCTTCAGACATATTTTTTCTACTTCCAGACTCAAGTTGTAAAACCCAAGCATACAGAAGTACTGATCTGAATGAATTTTTTGTCTATTTTTCGAAGTAGTATTTGGGCACCTCTCACGTGGTTTTTAATGGAAAGAAAGAGGTTAGAATGATTACCAAAAATCACACAGAAATCTGGCTCTGGATTTACATTAGCAGGAAGAAAGTTGTTAGTTAATTATATTCTGGGGGTTTATAGTTCTTAGACAAAACTTCCTCAGGACAAATTACAGAATTAGGCAGAACTCCTTTGTACTATTCTTTCATCATAAGGATAATGAGACCTTTCTTTAGTCAGTGCAGACTGCTGCACTGCCACCAAAATCTACAGGATTATACTCCTAATGGATTTTACAGCTTGCTTCATAGGGGTTTATTAAGAAAAACAGTGCTTTGAAATACAGAAATATATTTATGTGTATTTCCCGGATTATATTGAATAGGTTTGGTAACAAATCATACTATTACCTACAAAAACAACAGTCCCTTTCGCACTCTTTTTGCACTTTCTAATGATGATGGAATATTCCGCAGCCCTCATTTTAATAGAAAAAAGCTATTACAATTCCAGAAAATAAATATAAATCACATTATAGTACATTTGGTTAAGCTGTCCCTTCCGTGGCATTTCCATATGTATAAATTACCATATGTGCTTATATAAGAACATGGACAAGACCAAAACCAGAGAGATAAAGCCTCTTACGTATAATCCAGGACAGCAAATCCTCTTTGATCCAGTACCTGGGATTTTTTTCTTAACATTGCAGTGTACAAACAAGAATAATTTCCATGGTGACATTCAAACACACAAACAGAGACCATCTGCCATGAGACATCTCTCTTGTAACACTAGAGTACTTGTTCTATTATGAACACAGTTTGTACACTTTTTAATTAAAGCGGCAAAACTGAAACCAAGCAACAGTTGGCGTATTTATACTTCTATACATAAGAAAACAAATATTTAAACATGTATTTATTTCTATTGTGATAAAACAACATAAAGCCCTGAATATTGATACACTTACCTCTGTATCTTTATTTCTCACCACAGGAAAGGATTAAGTTACGGAATACACAAGCCTTTTATTAGGTCTTTAGAGATCTTTAATAGCATTGCAAGAAAATGCTCGTTGCGCCTACAAAAACGTTAACTCTGACATTGCTACTGCTCACAGGTAAGAAAAAAAGCAAATTTCACAGTAGACATGGACCCCTCCTAGGCTCCTTATTTTATTAGAGAAAATGGTATCTACTTTTATCGCATACTTCTGGAAAGAAGCTCAGACTGAGTTTCCCTAGGCAAGGTAGAGCATATATACAGAGGAGTTGAGAAAAAACTACTTACACTGGCAGTTGTTGTGCTGTAATTCCAAATCTTGATCTTGGATATACCAAAGTCATGTGACCGTGTGGGATTGCGGATCACAAAGTAAAGTTGGACAGGTGGATGGAAAGCGCACATCCAAAGGAAGCTTTCCTTCGTGATCTAAAAACACGGACAAGCAGACCGTCACTAATACTCTCTCTCTCCTAAAGCAGGATATTTTAATTAACCCACCACCCCACAGAAAAACATACACTGATTGAAAAAGTAATCATTTTCTAAAATCTACTCCATTAAGACCAAACCCTTAACCTCATTTCCAAACAGTAAATCCGACCCTCCTGCCTGTAAGACAGCTCACAACAACCTGACAACTAGATAAAGGTCAGCTGCTTGCTATCCCAGTAAGACATAAGCACGCTCACAAATGACGGGCAGTCTGCCATGCTTTGTAACTGCAGGGTCAGAGCAAGCTCAGTTTATTTTCATCAAATTAATCAGCTTTGCAGGCATAGAGGGGATAACTGAGCACAATGGACACCATACAATCAGTGGACAATTTCTTAAAGTGTCTACACTTCCATTTTGGCCTCTAAAGAGAGGAATATTATAGAATTGTATTTCACTGCCTCCATTTTAATCAGGCTTTGCAGACAACCAATTTCATTTACAGATCTGTTTCTTAGAGCTATATATAGGACTCTACACTTGAACTTTTCCAAGATATCCCAGAAACTCTCAACATGAACTTTACAGACAACTGACAATCAAGACCTTTTAAAGTACCAAAGAATGCCTAATTCTGGACATTGCTCAGAACTGCTACCTCTACATGTGCAGAAATGAAGGAAAAGGATGTGTGGCAGCTCAGAAAGAAGCACGGAGTAAAAAGTTTCAGAATCAAAATGTTGAATATTAATATACTTAATGTCAAATGTTACTCCAAAACAGAGATGAATTAGGGCACAAAGTAAACAGACAGGCAGACAACACTGCAGTGATCTGAGATCAGCAGAAAAATTACCCCCCTTTCTATTTTCAAGGGTACCCAGTACCTATAGTCACTCAGTATGTACACAAAGCCAGTATTTTTAGATATCTTGACTTCAAAGTGAGTCTCAGTTTTTTTCCTAAAGGTAGCAACTACAAAACTTTCCTACTGAGTAATTTAGATGTGTGCCTAATGATGGTGAGGACGGAGCTCTGCCAATCTGTTTAAAGATAACATTAATAGATCCACTTCTCAGAGGGGTCATCTTCATATTTGAAGCTCTGATGGTTCACAGTGTCTCTGTCCCAGAGGCCTCCCACAAAGCTTTGGGAGACTGTTGTTGCTCTGAATGTCAGATTGGGACATAAAGAGCCATAACAGTGCCAGACTGGTTTAATCTTTTCTATATAAAAAAAGAAAGAAGCCTCTCAGCATCAAAGAAATGAATGATCACCCTCAAATCAGTGTGAACCCAATTTCAGGATCAACTTCAAAGCTAGATCATGTTACTGTGAACAAGAATTATTAGAAGCTCATTTCCTAACAGCAGACAACAGACAACATCTGATGAGCAATCCATCTCCAGATCTCTCAAGTCAGGACCTGGTGCCCTAGAAATCAATAGGTCCTGGTGTGCACTGAAGCAGTGCCAGAGGTGCCTACACAGGACAGCACCAGATTCAGCATCAAAATGGATTCTGAAGAGACCTGCTCATACTTCTCATTAGTTTCTCTGTAAAGTTGAACATGATCTTCTAAACAATAGAAGGCATATCAGAGTCAGGTCAAGTCTTGAGTTTTGAGTGAGAGGCAGCTGTCGAGATTATTTTGTTTATCAGTGAAACCTACACAAACTGGAAACACTGCTTTGAATTCTGAAGGAGCCTGCAGTTCAGTTATCACACGTCCACATTCTAAGACCATATTCCCTGTCCAGGTTGCATCTTCTCTGATGCAATACCTTTCCAGCTTCAAGGGAAGAGATTACAGTGTCACAAATCAAAGGAATATATCGATCAATGAAAGATAAAAAGTCATTATTTAATAATAGTGGGATATATAAATACGAGAAATGCTGAGAGTAACAGGTATATAATGGCTTAATGAATACACTACTATATAATTTCTGATTATCTAGAAAGTGTGAAAGTCACTACTACTGAGTATCATCTGCCAGAGAGCATGGCCTACAAAGGAGAATGGGTATTTATAACACCCAAATTATAATTTTCAGCAGACAGTAAGAAAAATGTTTCAAAATATTTGTCTGGAAATAATACTCCATACTGAGTTTCAACTAAATTTCAAAATACTGTATACTTGCTCTCTTTCTATTCTTATTCACCTTGTAAGCAGAAAAGTATCGCTAGCATGAAATGTGTTAGAATTTATACTTTTTAATAGACTTAAATCATTTAGCATGCCCATCCACTAAAATCATGCCAATTTTTGCTAGAGTCCTAGCTGTGAAGGCCCAAGGAGACAGTAATTGTGCAGCACAAAGGAAATTATGCCTGTATGAAGTGCTATGGATATTTGTTAATCTCTTCAGTAGCATCAGAATTTCATAGCAGTTACTGTCTTTTATTCATAGAACGTAAGCACCTCATATCTTCTCATCCTACTATCTCACAGAAGAGCCACAAAATACTCTTACTGTGCCACATTTTTCTTCATCTCTTGTTCAAAGTTACCTACCTACACACTCTTACTCCTCCATGATTCTTTCCCAGGTAAAAGGATAACAAGGGGACAGGAGAAAATAAGCATGTTTTCTTCTTAATTTTACTTATTTCATATTAAATATCTGGAAGAAGACAGTAGCGAAACTCCTGTACCTTCAGATCACAAGAGTCACTTAAGTTTAGAAGTAGATATACTGCAAAACTGTGAAATTCCTTGTCCTTAAACTTTTGTGATCTCATTCTACAGATACTATGATTACATTACAGAACTTTAAAACCTGAAAATGCTCTTTCATCCAAGACAACATCACAGAGTTTATAAGGAGGCAGAGTTAAAGCTGCCTCCTTCCACTAGCTCAGTTAAGTAAGTCAGGCAAATTAATCAAAATCTATTCTAAACCAAAATTGTAACTGAATACCAACATCTTGCACAGGAAAGCTAGATCTGTTAATAATGAGCAATATATGTATTTTTTAAAATTATCAGATAGTTGTTATGCAAGTCAGGTCCAAAATGCAATCAAGTTTTTAAACAAGAAAAAAAACTAGTGAAATAAATATTATAATGAGAAATTCTCACATCCAGAACTAAGCTGTCTTACATTTAAGTTCTTATTGACCAAGCAGCACAAATCCCCTGGGTTGTCAGCATTTCGAATGTCCACATCATGAGGAGACACAAATATCTTTTTGTTGCATAAATCGAAGAATTCCACCTCACTCAGGCCCACATTTACTGGATTTCCCCAGTTAGAAAGAATTTCCATAGTCACATAAATGGCATCACATACTTCCATACTGGTTGTCATCTGGACCAAAATGAAATACAGTATAAACGTAAGTGACAATAAAACAATAAAATGTGGAACAGAATAAAGACTGTTAAGACCATAATACTGATGAGTCAGAATCAAAAACCTTGCAAACTTCAGGATATCTGGATGTCATTCAGTCATTCTGGGTTCTATCAATTCTGCCCCCCAGCAACAAATAAATTCTCTTCTCTTACCCTGTCATAGGTTTATAACCCTCTCACAAATCCTAAGGAGCAAACAGCTCTCTGTTCTTTGTCTTATTCCTTTGTCATTCTAATGAACAAAGGAATAGTGATAAATTCTCGTAGCTCCTGCCATAGGTTTATTAGTGGATGTAGGGCAGAATCAGTGGAATAAAGATCATTCAATGTACTTGTATTTCAGTAATGCTAAGAAGCATCAGTAGTGGTGCATATATACACAAACCTCCTCTCTTGACATGGAATCTACTTCAGATTTGTCATCAGACAGGAAAATGTCATTATCACAGGCAGAATGGCTCTCAGGCTCCAGAAGGACTTTCAGAAGTTTCTTCTGTTGTCTGAAAGAGACGTATGCTTTTATGTGGTAATTTCTCATAATTCCTGTATTTTTAAGAAATAATTTAGTTTGTGAAAAGGTAAGGAGATGATAGGATAAACTCCCCACATCCCATGAAAGACTCCCATGTAACCCCCACGCTGAAATACAACAGTTGCAGCGTCCCACCTTAAATAGAGAGTCTGGTTAAAAGACTGGGCTCCAGTCCTCAGCTGGTTCTGAGGTGGTCTGAGAAAAAAATACATAGATAATGGAAAGACAAACAGAAGGAGATGATCACAGCTCCCTGATCCACAGAGACCCGTCCAAGGCTGGAACTTTCTCCCTGATTTGCTACTACTTGCATGATGTCTCAGGTACCTAAAGGTTATTAGGTGTAGTGGAACTACACTACACCTGGTGGTATACTGACAAATAACTCTTAAAAAAAGTTAGCCTTAAAGGAAATAGATATACCTGCTTCCAAAAGGACAAATCCTCTCAGCAGCTTTTGTGACTGCAGTCCTTGCCTGGCTTTTTTCTGGAGGTTCAGCCATTGCAGAAACAACAGATGAAAAAGAAAATGTCTTCTAAGCAAGAAAAAAATAAACACTTTTCATTCACATTGTTTTCCATATACCAACGAGTATCAATCTGCATCTCTGGAATAAATAAGAGTTTGGGCCCAGCTCTGGTCTCAGCTAATCTGTTGCTCTATACTGAGTTAAAACACGTTTAACAACATTGCTCTTGATCTGCAATGAAACAGTTGAGCTCAGAGTTTGATATTTCACGTGGAAGAAAAGTAATGTAAAAGCATTCTCTGATATCTATTAATAAATTAATATTATTTTTTTTCCCCCAATATAGAACTGTCAGTAGTGACTATCCAAGAGAAAACAGAGGAAAAATCCTGCAGTTCTTACTCTTGGCTCTTTCTCTGCCTGTACCCCACTTTGTAAATATACCCTTGCCCCTTTGTTATTTTTCTCCAGAATTTGTGGTAGCTTCTGTCAGAGAAATGATACTCAGCACAGTGAATAACTAGTCAGATGAGGAATTGCAGTCCTTCTGTTCTTAGGTCTTTCGTTTCTATAATTTTTGAAAGGTAAGATAACTTTAATATACTTAGAAGTATTAAAATGCTTTTTTAGTATTACAAATTCTGCATTGTTACATATTTAAATATCAAAGGCCAAGTTCCACAATCCCTTAATTGTGTAAGCAAAATTAAATTACTTCTGGGAGATAATTTAGGTCAGCTTTAAGACTGAGAACTCACAGTGGGTTTTTGAAACTCCATTCCATGTGTCAGGATAAAATTAAGTCTATTTTATGTATTATTTAATTATTTCTCATTTAAGCACAACAATATTACAATTAGTCCTAATTTTAGCAGGGAGATACACTATGTGATAATATTCAAGGGAGTTTCTTCTCTCAATCTCAAAGCTATAAATATCTCAAAACCAGGAGGAATAAGACTGAAAAGTTGACCTAGATGGTGAAATCATATGTAAAGTATTTACCTGCAGTAGAAGAACATTTTCACCTTTACCCCTAACCAAAACTCCCCAGATACCTAATGGCTCGATTATGACAGTGGATACATATTCATCACTGCACCAACTCACAACTTCAGGGAGCATCAGCTTAGGTGAAAGCAGTCAGTTGTCTTGGAAACTCTCAGAAAATTCAAATGAGTAGCTCCAAGAATGTCTAGGCATATCTCTTCTCCTTCCTATAAAAATAAGTCTCCTAAAGCAGAAGCAGACTTTGAATCCATGAGCACTGTCCCTAACAAGTAGTCAATTTATGCTCAGATTTATTTATGCTTTTTTTTTTTAGGAGAACTCAATTATTGGTTACGCTCAAAGTTCAGCTAGGGTTGTCAACACAAACCTCCTTATTCTTTATCTTAACGAGGAATAATGGTCTGATCTGAATTCAAAAGGGAATGGATTTCTGTTGATTTTCTTGTTTATGAGGTTTTTTTAAACATAGTTGTTGGAGTTGAAATGTACAGGTGTTGGTGCAGAAAACCCACACGTGCTGCCTCTCACTAATAGAAGCAGTGTATGTGACAGCTCTGCTCCAAAAGCAGAGCATCTATTAACAGGAAATGGTGCCCATATTAATGAGTCCAGTAGGAAGGTAGGATTTATTGGAATGGAAGTCACACATTTTCTTAAGAAGCTTCCAGAATGAAAATGGTTCAACAGGGCCTGCAGCTGTGCATTTGACTATATAGACATATTGTGTGACTGCTCTATCGGTTGCTCAGTGATCCCTGAAATCAAGAGGGAGCTGTAGGATGCTATCCTGAGGAAGCAGATTAAAGAAAACCACCCTGTGGAAGAATAATACAAATTCAATTACACTTAAGAGACATCACCGTTCATTCATATACAATCTCAATGTTTAAAAGACAGTAATTCAGGGGGGTTTTGCCCTCTTCTGTATGTTGCCATACCTTTTGAGGGCTTGTGGAAACTGTCTGGCTTTGCAGATCTCTCTGCAATACTTCATTTTCCATTTGCATTGCTTTAATCACAGCTGAAACAGAGGGATCAGGATCCTTCTCACACAGAGTCTTTCGAGTTGCTGACAGTGGTCTTTCTGGTCGACTTGATGGTCCTGCTAAAAAATGGAGGAAGGGATATTAGTTTGTCCAGACACTCAAGCATGGGACGTGACAGCAGCACACATTTGAAACATCTAATTCAGTTACTGACACAAGGCCTTGCTAGCAGACTGTGACTATCCTGAGTGAGGCTGAATTGCTCCCATTTGTTTTTATATTAAGATTCCAGGTCACACCTACTTTAAACAGCTGAAATAGTATCATGAGAGGAGGGAGACTAACAAATAAGAAATATCATTTTTATGCTTTAAGATTTTTTGTACTTGCTTTGTTCTGATATTTAATGGAAATGCCTTGTAACAGTTCATTCAAAAAGAGGTGCACATACAATTTCAGCACACCAGAATTTTTCACTGTAACTGGGCTGTTCAGTTATTTCTGAGGAATCCCCAGAGTCTTCTAGCAAAACGAGGGGAGTCAGGAGTTGTGATTTGCAATGCAAAATAAATGACCTTATCCCTTAAGTAGTCATCAAAATGGCCACACGCATCCCAGTCTTCCCAAACATCACGGAGAAATAGAAAAGCCACAGCCTATAAACAGGTTTAAAAGAAAGGAAATAAAATTTAACAACAGAGGATCTGAGATTGGACTGAAAGAGAAGCACAGTGGTTATACTCAAGGACTTCAAAAGTCAAGGGAAGGAGAACAAAGTTGTATAGGCATTTAGATCAAGTGAAAATACTGAAGAGCAGGCTGACATGGAAGCGTGCTCATAATGCTGCAGTGAGGTTTATTAAGCAGGACAGTAAAATGGCAGTGGCTGGGAGTAACACGAAGTCTTCCTCGAAAAGACAGGAAGCGAAAACTGAACAGAGATTCGCGTGCATTCACACTCTAAGCTCCATGTCATCTATACTCAAAAAACCTTTCAATAAGCATTAGTCATCCCTGCAAATACAGGGACAGAATAGAGTCCTTTTTATTTTTCTGTACTATATCATCCTTCTGAAAAGAAATCAGTTTAAGGATTTAAAGTAATGGACAGAAACAGTTCTATCAAGCCCTAGTATAACCTGAGAAAATGCTACACGCATCTTTGGAGAGTGGTCAAAGCGAGCAGCTGCTCAGACAGATGGTGAGTAAGGGTCTCAAAAGCTACAGAGGATTTATTCTCAAGCAAAAAGAATTAGCTGCTTTTCCTAAATATGGTTTTCTGCCAATTAAGAAACTAATATTTTGACTTTTCAGAAATGTCAGTTTTATTGCCTTCTTGAGATATATCTGGATCCTGCTTTTTTGAAAAAAAATAGTTTTCAGACTTACCATATTCTGCTTAAGACCATCTCGGACCTTTCAAAACTCACATTCATCAGACTTGTTCAGTTAAGGATTGTGCTAAAATAACTACTCCAGCCATGATTTCAGCCCCTAGATTTTGGGGGTGGGCTTTTTTTCAGCCAAGGTAAAGACTACACATTATCAGCAGATTTCTAGAATAAGCAGCAATGTCTTCCAAACAGCGTTCTCCAGTCCAGGAAAAGCACTGTCCAGTATGGTACTAGACACGAATATATCTACCCAGCATTGGAGACTAATCTGCAGTGTTCAAGGTGTAATTCAAGTACAGAGCTGGTTTTGCTGTGCGGTAGAAAACTATTCCTTTAGTGCTATAAATGCATTGTGTTAAAATCTTCCAGCAAAGCGTCAATTCCTAATTTTGAAAAGACAATTCCTGTTAATACCACAGGGAAGAGACCTCCATGAGAAAAGTGAGAAACACAAAGCAAGCACAAGGACTGAAAAGGAGAGGAAAAAGTCTTGTGCTATGGAAGCAAAAACAGAAGGAAGGTGGTAAAGACATAGCAGAAGACTAAATTATATAGGCTCTGGACTTTCTCACAGTTTTACTTCAGTCAAAACGCCTGAAGTGGCCAAAACAACAACAAAAAACCTGACAAAAGAAACACAACACCAAAGCAAAAACAGCAACTAAGAAAAATCACATAATAATGTGTGTGCTGAAATTACAACTGAGCCGGAGGGGAAAAAAGCATGAAAAGTCTCCTTATTGACATTAGATATTCTTATTTCTTACTAGAACAAATTCTTTCATATCTTTCCTGGTGCAAGAACTCAGCAGAGAGTGGCCGAGTGATTTTATTTTTTACCACAATTGGTCTGACAGGAATGTAGATTTCAGCATTATCTTTTCTTTTTGCCGAGAGAACTCGTAGTGGCTTCGCTTCTGCAAGATAATAAGAGAACAGAAAAAAAAAGAATCAACCTCAGAGATATTTAGCCAGGGAAAACTTAGTGGGTCTTAACTGCTAAAATATTCCCACTTTAATTTTGCTGGCATAGTTGAAGCGATAGCCTCCCTCCTCCCCCCCTTTCACTGATACTGTTCTATTGATGCAGAAGTACATACGCACGGTTTGTGCTGACTTCCAGAAACAAGATAAAATACACCATTATTGCGTGGTCTCCCACACAACATCCTGGTCTCTAAACTGGATGGACATGTATTTGATGGATGGACCACTCAGTGGATAAGGAACTGGCTAGATGGCTGCTCTCAAAGAGTTGCGATCAATGGCTCAATGTCCAAATAGAGACCTGTGACAAGGGGAGTCCCTCAGGGATCACTACTGGGACCAGTGGGTGACATGGACAGCGGGATCGAGTACACTCTCAGCAAGTTTTCCGATGACACGAAGCTGTGTGGTGCACTGGAGGGAAGAGATGCCATCCAGAGGGACCTTGACAGGCTGGAGAGGTGGGCCCATGACAATATCATGAAGCTTAACAAGGCCAAGTGCAAGATCCTGCACCTGAGGTGGGGTAATCCCAAGCACAACTACAGGCTGGGTGACAAGTGGGTTGAGAGTAGCCCTGCATAGAAGGATTTCGGGACACTGTTTGGTGAAGCGCTGAACATGAGCCGGCAATGTGCCCTGGCAGTCCAAAAAACCAACCCTGTCCTGAGTTGCATCAAAAAATGTGTGGTCAGCAGCCCTAGTGAAATGATTCTGTCCCCCCCTCCTCTGCTCTTGTGAGGCCCCACCTGGAGCACTGTACCCAGCTCTGGAGCCCCCAACAAAAGGAGGGCATGGATCTGCTGGAGAGGGTCCAGAGGAGGGCCACAAAGATGATCAGAGGGTTGCAGCACCTCTTCTATGAGAACAGGCTGAGGGAGTCAGGTCCGTTCAGCCTGGAGAAGAGAAGGCTACAGAGAGACCTTATAGTGGCCCTTCCAGTATCCTACAGAGAAGCTGGAGAGCAACTTTTTGTAAGGGCGTGTGGTAATAGGACAAGGGTCAATAGTTTTAAACTAGAGCAGGGTAGATTTAGATTAGACACTAGGAAGAAGTTCTTTACTATGAGGGTGGTGAGACACTGGAAGAGGTTGCCCAGGGTTGTGGAGCCTCATCCCTGGAAGTGTTTAAGACCAGGCTGGATGAGGCTCTGAACAACCTGGTCTAGTGGGAGGTTCAAGTAAGCTGTGCATCACAGCTTAGGATCTTTTCTCAGGAAAAAAAAAAAATCCTGTACTCTCCCAAAGATCTTGTTCTCACTGCTGCTCTATCTCTTGTTCCTACCTCTTCTTCTGCCACCTCTCTCCATTCACACTACATTCATCTCTATGATAATGAGGGGAACACTCCTTTATTCAATTTCTTCAAAGATCTTTCCTCTTAAGTTACACAATTAACTATGGATAAAGAAAAAAAAAAAAAGGGAAAAAAGCCCCTACAAACAAACCAAATCAATGTACCTGAAATGAGCAGGGAAGGAATTCTGAGAAATACTGACTGTAGGTGTAGGTCTGATTTCTGCCTGAACTCTCTATCTTTAACAAGCTAAGTATCTTTGAGACCTAGTGACTGCTTTGGAGCTTGGACATTAAGGTCTCCAGAGGAGAAGCCCTGACAAAAGCAGCAGCTCACAGTCAGATAGATTTGCTTTCTTGAATTAATATATCTGTCATCAGGGCTCAATAGCACATGCTATTGCAACAAATATCCAGCACCCAAGGTGTGAAATGGGGTAAATTGAGACTGGGAAGATTTGGTTGCCTGAATTACTGCAAAAACAGGTAAAAAAATATTAAAAAAATAATAATCTCTTGAGAAATCTCACAGACAGTCTGAGACAACCTTAGTTCAAGTGTCTAGTCCTGGTGGTGCAAGTGCATTAACCAGGGCTGTATCTTTGTCTTCACAAAAAAACAAATTAATGTAAAAGGATGTAAGTGTCCCAAATCAGGAGATTAAAACAACAGGTTTGCTGAAGACCATGAAAACTCATGAGAGGATTAATGATTAATCAGCAGCAATTCCGTTAGAAGTAATGCACTCAAAGAATTATTCACTACTACAGTGCTGTAATAATAATAATAATACACAGTCTTACTGCTTTGATCCTGGTTGAACTCCAACACAGTAAGTGCATCAGAATCAGAGCATCTCTCAGCATCCTGATGTTCAGAAGCTTCTTTCTGCAATGATCTACTGCTATGCAACTGAAGGTCTCCAAAGCTTATAAGTGTTTCCTCAGTGGGAGATGATTCTGAAAACACATCCTCTTCAACAGACACATCATCATCATCACTAAGAGAGTCTTCTTCCATCCTTTTTTCTTCCATACCGAGTTGCAAGCTGCTTCTCAATTTCTGGTACAATTGAAACAGAGTTGTCAGAAAAGCGCAAACATGTATTTTAAAATAAATCGATGTGGCTGCCTCTTCCCTACCTAGAAGAAAGAAAAATCATCTCACAAACTCAGAGCCATGATGTAGTTACAAATATTTACATTCCTATGTCATGTCTTCACTCCTGTGATGAGGCCTCGTAAAGAAAAATTTATCCTACAACTCTTTTGTTCCTTATCATCAAAATCCTTGCAGGAAAAATCTGTAGGCCGCAAAATTTTTATGTGCAAAACTAATGTTTAGGAAAAAGTTACAAGCAGGAGGTAAGTAATGGAGAGGGAAAGGGCACATATTTTCCAGTCTTACAGTTAGATTATCCAATCTTTTTGCTTGCTGTTTGAAGACTAGCTGCGATCCAGATTTTCCAAACGCCTTCACAAGACTGCAAAGTTAATAAAGAAGCACAGAATGTCTTTGGTTGGAAGAGACCTTCAAGGTCATCTAGTCCAACCTTCAACCAAACACTGCAAGCTCACCACTAATCCATGTCCCTAAACACCAGGTCCACACGTTTAAATACCTCCAGGGACGGTGATTCCACCCCTGCCTTACACAAACCATTCCAATGTTTAATAACCCTTCTCAGTGAAAAGATGTTTCCTAATATCCAGCCTAAACCTCCCCTGGCACAGCCTGTATCCATTACCTCTGGTCCTGTCACATCCCACCAGGAAGAAGAGGCTGTGCCCCTCCTCACTCCAATCCCCCTTCGGGTAGTTGTAGAGAGTGAGGAGGTCTCCCCCCCTCAGCCTCCTCTTCTTCAGACTAAACAACCCCAGCTCCCTCAGCTGCTCCTCATAGGACTTGTGCTCTAGGCCCTTCCTGAGCCTCATTGCCCTTCTCTGGACACGCTCCAGCTCTTCTATGTCCTTCTCACAGTGAGGGGCTGTTTTGCTAACTACATGGCCCAACAAAAAGGACGCAGCCATCAGCAGAAGACATACAGTGAAACTCATGCAGGTTTTATTATCTGTTTCTAAGGATCCCATAAACGATACAGCATGGCCGACCACAGGGGGAACAGAAGAAGTAATAAACCCACTCACTGCAGGTGACACAACAGAAAAGGCAAACTGGGCCAAAAACACAACAACATAAGGAGATATCAACCCTGCCCCGGTATCCCAACATAGCCAGGCACAAACCAATCCAACAAATACCAGAAAGATGTATTACCCAATCCCTTATCCTTGACTCCACAAAACTTCTCACAGATCCCTCCTGCAGCAGCTTCCAACAACAGCAGCGGCAGCAACTCCCCCAGCAGCAGATCCCAATCAGGAGCT
>VWZK01012961.1:299009-336116 GCA_013396935.1 Baryphthengus martii | reverse complement strand
CCGCAGTGGGCAGCGGCTACCGCGGGGGGCGAGGAGCCTGGGGCCTGCTGAGGTGTGGGTGCCCGGGGGGCTGGCCGCGGAGCGGGAGGCTTCACCTCGGTGTTTGGCACCGGTCCCCACGCCTCCCTGCAGCGTGCCCGCCAAAGAGGCACTCACCAGCTACTCCCATGCCGTGATAATATAGGCTTAGTTGCTAAAGCTCTCTGAAGAGGAGAGCACGTACTGACTGTAACGTGTAAAGTCATGGGAGGGGTGTTCAGAAAGCATGGCCCGGGGCGCAGCGGTGCCTGCAGGCGCGATGGCCTTGTGGGTGAAGCGGGATACGCGGTGAAAGCAGCTACAGGCGCAGACACGGCTTCAGGAAGCTGACAGAGTGGCAGGATGGGGGAAAGGTTTGGACAGAGCTAGGTAAGAGGTGCGGGCTCAATTACTTTACTGAGTAGCTGGTGTAGTTTAAACTGACGTTTTGACAGGATTTTGCTTATGCTCTAGGGAGAAAAAAGGATGCCAGAAAGCAAACTTCCAATAGTTCATTGCAACAACCTTTCGTCCTTGCTGACCTGGCAAGGGACCTGGCTCATTCTTCCCTGCCACTGTGTACATACTGGAGCAAGCTGTGTCTCACCACGTTGCTCGTGCTGTTTGTCCAGTAGAAGGAAAATAGATGAGGAAACACTCAACCTTCTGCCATCCCCCTTCCAAATCTGGTAAAATTATTATTAATATCTTGCTTTCACAACCTTATGGATGAGAATGAGCTTGTTTCTTCTCTTAGGTTGTTCTCATCATTGTCTACTTTTACATGCCTGTATAAGAAGTTCAGATTTGGACTTGCTCTATCCTTTTTGTATCCTGTCTTTGGGGAAAATTGCTAACAGCCTCTCAGTCCACTGTGGATAAAATTACAGCTTTTCACTTTCTTAAAGTGATAGTTGTTTGTGATTTCTGGTATTCATCCATTAAAAGTCCAACTGGTAGAATTCTGTGATTCCTAAAGCAGAATTTATTGAAGGAAGAAAAAGTTGCTTTTAGGGGAGGCATGGGCATAATGAAATATGCTTAGTGATGTCTGAGGGGCTCTTACTGACCAAGTAGAAGACATTTCATTTTGGTAGACTACTTTTCTAGAATGTAGTCATTGAGACTTGCAGGTCACAAGTCCTGACAGATGAATCCAGAGAAGATTATGGGTGTGTCTACGCTAGCAGTTTGGGCTGGCTTTTAGGTGCATCCTATTAATGCACTTAGAATCGAACCGATAGGACAGTTAATAGTTTAGGAATCTGGTGTTAAGAAGGCTTCTGTCAGTAAATCACTAATTGAAGTCTGGCTGAGTATTAAACAAATTGAAAAGCATCTTGCGATAAATGCTTTGTTTCTTATATGAAGCCAGATCTGTTTGCTTTGTGGTAGATGAAGGAACAACTCTTAGAATTATCACTACAATTGACAACATGTCTGAAAGAACAGAAGATGAGGTTTACAAAGTGACAGAGGCCAACTTCAGAATTTGTCTGCCTCAGAAGAGATGCCTGTATATGAAGGCTGAGGTATGCTGGGAAAAAATAGTTCCTTTTCACAGTGTTTTAAAATAAACTTTATAAGAAGTAGTGAATTCGATAAATGGCATGTACAGACTTGTCCAAGTCTACATAAAGTAAATAAAAGTATTTTTATAAAATATATAGGAGATTTTCATAATGGACAAAATCCCTAAATACTTTTGCATTTCAATTGCATGTTAGCATTTCATACAACTATTGAGAAAGAAGATGTATTGTTTCATCTAAACTTTGGGATTAAATGCTACTGATTTGTACCCACATTCACTTTCCAAAATTTGAAGATTCTTCTCACTTGGAGGTGGGGAAAACCCCTTTCTAAAGCCCACATTTGCCGTAAAGCAAATGCACTCTGATTCAGTTACCACCATGTTACAGGTAAACCTGCTGTTGCATATACACCACAGAGCTGGGTTCTATAGCTCTGAAGCTATTTGGATTACAGCTGGAAACTCAGGATAATTTTGCTACTGTGGAACAAGTACTGGGACCTGCTACCTTTTGGACTAGTTGGGTTACTATTACAGAGTTTTCTGTCTTTCTTGACCACGTTCTTTATCATAGCACTGCAATACAAGAGATTGTTCTAACTACACCACAGAGAAGCTTAATGATTTGAAAAAAGATTAACATGAACAAGATACTAATAAATAAATTCCTCTGGCATCGTGCTGAAAGACTTAAGCAGGAAATGTTTGTTCTTCCCATGAAAGTTGGACAACTGCATTCTGTCGAGTCTTCCTTTTGACATTCTTCTCTTCCAACAGTTTTACAGGGCTCGCTTAGCAAGTGCAATGAAGTGTCATGTCTTGCATAATAAGAGTATGGAAATTAAAAACTAGATAAATGTAGCTGGGATACAGTTTGAAGGGTAGCAAAGCTATTGGCAGCCACCGGTCCAATCCACAAAGCTGTCCTCCGTGTAAGATTTTTTCATTGGTATAAAATGTAATACTTTTTAGTTTTGTGGCAAATAAGACATACTCACGGTTTTGTAAACCCAAAGAATTTATAGAAACCAGAATTAATGAGGTTCTTTGTGCACGACGGAAATGAAGCTACTATGGATTTTGCTGTGGAGGTATATGTACTTACTGAATGTTTACGTTGGATTTTTATACTATGAACTGGTGTAGAATCAATGAATTTACAGGGTATTTTCAAAACTTTGTTTAATTACGGCCAAAATATGATTATTTAAACCATGATATTAGGGCCTTAACTGTGAAAAAGACTGTAAGCATTCTGAAGAATGTTCCTATTATCTTTGTTTAGCTGTTTGTTTAGAAACTAAAAATAGGAGGAAAAGAATAAACACTTTTAGATATACAACCATGGGAAATGATCAAAGGGCAAAAGAACAAAGGAAATAGGGTAGATCATACTGACAGGAGGTCTGGGTAGGTCTGGACACATAGCCAAAAGACATAAAGGAGCAGATGGAAGAAGCGACACACAGAGAAACAAAGCACAGTTAAGAATTATATGCAAATCATTTGTGAATGCATTTATATCTTGGGCCTCTACAGAACAACCTTTATAATTTCAGTTACACATCATCTCCTCTCTTACCCTGTTTATTGACATGTAGTATCCACCCTTTCACAACTCAATATAAAGAAATATTGAAAGTAGGGGTAATTCAAGAAAACAATCCAAGACCAACATTACTATGGAGTTACCTCTTAGCCTTTGCAACTCCATTAAGTATTGCCCTCCGAGGAAGTTATAGCAAACATTTGACAACTCATTTTAATACGTAAACACCAAATACAGACAAGAAAAGCATGAAAATCCAAAATATTTCAAGAGGTATGTCTTACCTAGGTAGAAGCTTGCTAATTAGGGGCTGAAGTAAGAGCTATTCTGGTTCTGCCTGTTGCTGCCTGTTGTGTGAACAGCAGACCTGTAAACCATCTTAGCAAGCATAAATCTGCATTTCTCAGGGGTTACAAGGTAAGTGCCCCCTCCCCAGTTGTTGCAGAGAAAGACATTTTAGGGTGAAATGGTCACTGAAGAGAATATTAAAAACAAAAGTCTAGCATATATAGTACTTTAGGGCATGTTGAAAGCAATTCTAAATTGCTTTCATATCCAGTTTTAATATATTCCTGAATTTCAAGTTCTTTTGCATTACCTGAGGCAGTTACCCTGTCCATAGGGTGGCTGTTGAAGACCCCGAGTGCAGCTGAAAACATTTGCCAGAGAGCGTTACAGACACCTGGCAGAACATGAAGCTGTATTTCAAACCATTCCCTTACGTTCAAGAACCAAGGGAGACCATAGGAAAGGCTGCGCACTCGGGCAGGGCTAGGTGGCATCCTACAATATAGAGTAGCATGGATGCTGTAGTACCCTCTGTGACGCCTGTGCTACAGCAGGTGATGGGGTGGCACTGCGGGCTGGAGTCCAGCTTCTGTCCACCATCCATTTCAGCAGAATTAGCACCTCGAGGAATTGGAAAGTTCAGCTTTAAAGCAATTGCAGGATCTGAAGCTGCGAGCATTTAGCTGTCACCACTGGTCTGTACTGAGTCTACAAGACATCGTAACCTGACATCGTATCTTGATCTCAGAACTTTGATATCAAGAAATTGGCTAAAAGCTGCCATTTAAGATGTTAATCTGTTTTTAAATCTTTCATGACCTTTAAAGCAGTCTTAGGCGCTGCTTGACAGAATTCTGGGCTTTGACTTATTTGGTCTATGATAAACCATCTTTAATACAAAACTACATTTTTGTTTGTTATCAATCTCACGGTGCCAGACTAGAGCAGCGAGAGCTTCACTTTGCAGCTTCCTGGCTCCTGAAGATACTCTTCCTGCTTTTCAGGTTCATGTTATTAATACAGAGTTCTTTACAGCTGAAATAAATACAAACAAAAAATTCCTCTTGTCCTTTTAATACTAGAATAAACTTTATTTCCCTCATGATAGTACGCAAATATTTGCCCTAACCAGCTATTGAGAAGCACTGACGTTTGAGTGGTAAAGCGTTATTTTCAAGAAATGCTGCTCACATCATATCCTATGACAAATTCATCGTGCACAACCATGAAAACTAGTCAGGGAGTTGTAAATATATAGTGGGCCACACCCAATGTAATGAATTAAACTGTTAGACTTTGTTTTCTTTTTAAAGGAGGTTGTTCACTTGGCTTCATCCCTTTTTTTTTTTTTTTTTAAATGCAGCAAATTCGGGAAAATTTGCAAAACAAAAGGATTCTGAATGTTTTAAACAAGTCAACAAACAACAGTTTAAGCACTTTTAAAAAAAATTTCAAAATAGCTCAGTGGTCTTTGATGTGACTTCATATATTTCACAGCTTGCCTAGAATAAACAGTGCAGTAACAAAAGTGTATTGAAAAGCAGAATCTGGTCCAGCAAGTTCTCCTGTAGCGTGGACACGCTCATTGTCCAGGGCCAGCCAATCCCTGAGCTCTGCTGCTGCACAGAATGACCCGCTCCCTAAGGGTGCTGGAATGCTGGATTTAGACCATTTGCTCATTTTATTGTTTGCGTAAAAGACAGACCATTCCTCCTGAGCAAACAGCAAAACCTGGTGGTTTCTTCATTGTACGGTGCTTGGGGCCACATGGTGAACACTACTGATCTTTTCTCCTCTGAAGAGAGAATGACTACGTTCCTTCTTTAGCTTTAACAAGACCCTCAAAGCAATATGGAAACAATTCTAGAGGTACTTGTCTATCTTTACGGCGGCTCTGGGAATTAGAGGATTGCATTTTCCACAAGGGGGCTCTCACCTAGTGAGAGGAAATTAAACATTAATTTCATTAATTTTGAGTGACCAGTTTGAGACAATAGTTTTCAACTTCTATATAGCACTGTTAAGGTTCAAAGCATACCTTCTAACTTTAGGCACATATATCCTGTATTTAAAACATGGGCTCAACTGCAGAAGTCAGGAACCCCAAACATGAGAAATGCAGTAGTAATGGCTACCAGTGAAAAAGCCAGGTATAAGTCATTTACCATTGCATTTCAAGAACATTCTAAATTCTAATTCTAAAATGTAATTCTATGACAAAGACATGAATAAATCATGTTGCTCCAGGGAAAAAGTTAAGTGCTTTACATTTCATTTCTCTTCCTTCAACTCCTACTTTCCAGTTGCTAAAACAAATGAGATGATGGTTCCTGGAAAACAGATCCTTTTCGTAAACAACTTGAATCCGTTCCCTTTATTGCATGGTCTTAATTCATCCCCAGAAGATCATATTTATTGTTATTAGTATAAGCACATAGAAGCTCTGCTTACAGACAAAAATTTTATTGTGTCAAACACTAAGAAAAGAGAGAAAAGGACGAGCTGCCCAGCAGATAGCTTACCATCTAAGCCTAAAACAAGGAACAACTGGCTGCAGTGCCAGGGGAGTTCATGGAAACTGCACAGGTCAGCGAGATAAGTCCTAATCTCAGCTCACCAGCAGCTCAGCTGTTGTTGAATTTTTGGTGGGCACCATTGCAAAGAACATTTGAGGAAGGATTTGAAGACAAAGTTATTCCAGGGTTTGCATGTTTCTGTGAATTTCTCCATGTGGTGGAGTCAATGGGGAGGCAGGCATGGAATAACAAATTAACACCTCAGGCTAGTAATGTGACTGAACAGAAGTTCATCCTCACAGCAGCATCAACGAGAGCAGCTGACATGAATATAGTCTACTATTTGGCTATGTCTGCTCATTTACAACCATTTGTTAGAGGTACGGTCTAGAAAAAAAATTACGTTTTTTGTAACTTGGTGAAATGGAAGTCACATTTACTTCAGCACCCTTTAAACAGTAAAGAAAAAGCACAGACAAGAAACTCAGCTCACCTTGGATTCCCACCATAATGCCACTGCTTAGCCTGGAGGATGAAAATCCTGAATTTACTCACATTTTATTTACATAACATTACCTATCAAAAAGGAGCTGGAACAACAAGATCAAGACAGAATGAAAAAACCCCACAATCTAGGCATTCAGCAGTCAAGTATACATCACTACCTTGGGTGTACACTCATGGGGAGAAATGGCCAGGCCTCCTTATCTTGGTCACGCACAAATCGCCTCGAGTTCCTGGGCTGGATGATCCCTATCAGCTGCAGGGCTCAGCAGCTGGCTTCCTTGACTATGGGAAATGTCAGGCAACCTTAATAACAGGTTTTGCCACCCACCTCTCCTGTAATTATATTATTAATATTCTAAGCATCATAATGTCAAGGATGAAAGTGTTGACTGGAACTGGCACTTACCTAAGACTCCCATTAATCTGCATATATGTGAAATGTTCTTATCTGAAAGATGTCTGTCTTCATTAGGGCCGAAATTGTTAGATACGTTGTTTTCCCTGACCTGTGTGCCACTAAAAGAACCAGACTGTAGCTTTGTGGCAGAGGGATCACAGCAGCGGTTTCTGATGCCAGTTTTTCACAAAAGTATACAGAGGGCCAGCACATGCCCTCCTACATAAAACCCACCTACGGGGACTAAGGGAAATTAAATCAGTGAGGAATTTCTCCCGCATTATTTCTCCACAGAATTTTGCCCTTACTGTTTTGTAAGGGGAATGAGGTTACCCCCCTGCAAGGAAGACTTTGAGGAACTGTCCCAGCCTTAGTCCCCAGGAATGCACACGGAGCCCAAGAAACCACTGTGCTTTGAGACTAGCCACATGGAGCCCATATGCTCCTGTCGGAGCTGATGCTTGCTCGGGGCAGCTCTATCAGAACCATACAATCAGGAACTCCCTGTGTTTGTGACGATGCCATATCTGATCCCTTCCTTCCTGGATATAAATAGGTTTATTCTGAAGAACGGCCAATGAGATATTTATCATAATTTCATGTTGCTATTTTTAAAAAATAGATACACAGTTTTGTCATGCACAGCTTCCAACAGGAAATACTTCCACTTCGTGGCAACATAGCTCCTGCTGACCAACGGAGTATTCATATCCCACTTAGCATGTGTTTTGTGATGGTTATGCAATTTAATATGGACCACTTAAAAACAGTAGTTTGATAATTATGAAGTACTAGAATAATTTTGATGATTCTCTTTCTCATTATTTCATTGATTATCAGTAACTGACTAGTGAATTTAGAGAACATTTCAACAGGTAATGCTGCCTTTTAGCCTGTGCACAGACTTATTTCTGTTAGTATCTTTCATGAAGGAAGACTCTATCGGAACAATTGAGTTTACTCACCTTTTTGCTTTAGTTATACTGGTGATACATATTAGTTATTTCATGAACACTACACCTTCAATTATTTGCATTTCCTGAACATAAAAATACAAAGTTACATTCTTTGAATTCTGTAAATTTATTTTGTCAAAACTTCCCAGAGGCAGTTAAAGAGTAAGAATGTTATCCTTCCGTGTGTATTTTCAACATTTTTTATGATAATATATTTTTTCCATAATTAGATGTGTTGGTAGGTCACACAAGATACACTTAAAAATAGGTGGAAGGAGTTATAACTTCCCTCCCCATAGAAGCTATCCACATGTATGAAGAGAGGAACATCCTGCGCGGCAGCAGAGCTGCCTGCAAAGTGCTACATGAGGTTATGCAAAAAACCCCTCATAGTACTATTGAAAGGCACTAGTGACAGCTACAGAACTGCACTGGCTTTAGTTTCCCTCTCCTGTTAAGCAGGAATACTTTTTGCATCCCTTCCCACTCACTTCCTTATTTCCCAATAATATACCAATATCCTTCTAACAACTTTAAAAAGCAGTCAGTATTACTGGTGACTGATGAATGTTTCCAAGTGTGGCCTAGTTGCTTGCCCCAAATCTCGGGATAGGCCATCACCTACTTTGCATTTCCTTGAAGTCTGCACCGATGATAAATGGAAGAACCAAATCTAGATCCTCAACCTAAGTCAGCCAAAGGGTCTACGAGTAAGTAAAAGCTGAGCGTGAGGCAGTGGGAATGCACACTGGTTTACAGTTAAATCTACTTTTTTTTTTACTTTAAGCCGTAAGAAACAGACCTGTTTGATTACATTGCATTTCTTGAAAAAGACATCTTGTACTTCACTAGGAGATAATTTGATATGTTATTAAGTGCTTATAATTGGTGTGGTTTTGTTAAAATACACAGTATAAGCCATTCTTTTGCGCAAACAGTAAATGAAACTAATATTTTACAAAACCACAGCTTTCTTTCAGCTTGTATCTTTCAAAAATAACCAGGATTGCTTAACAGTTAAGTTACAAGGAACAAAATACATGTTCCTGCTCACCCATGCTTTCCAAGTGCACGACACAGACAAGTTTAAGATGCACAGGAAATATAGCCCAGAATCACTGTGAAGTCTTCAAAGTAATCCCCTGACAAATTTAGGAAAGGAACTTAATGTATGTGAAAATCTGGCTTTTTAGTTCATTTAAAATTTTTCACTTCATCCTCTGCTGATGTCAGATACTATGATGTCACAACAGCTGCTGGGGGAAATGTTTGATACCATACAGAAAAAGCTGTGTTCTGCAGCAAAGGTTAAGCAGTAGGAAAGAATAACAAGTTTTCTTTTTATGAAAATAATTGCAGTGTAGTGTGCTGATATTTCTCCCTAGGTCTTGACTCACATGCTACTGTATTGCTTTCATTCTGACTTTACACACATAATAGCAATCGCAACACATTTTTCTACTTTAGCTATAGATTTACTACATGATTACAGAATTATTTATATATAAACACATACAGCAAGCTACATGTGGCATCTGTATTTTGTGAAGTCTATATTATTATGGGCTTCCACTATAAAAATTGCTGTGGTAACAAAACATGAGTACACCAGTTGTTATATAGAAGTCAAGCTGTTTAGAAATACAATCACTCAAGCTTTTAAAGTGCAACAGCTCTTTGATAACTAGTCCAGAAGCCATCCCATCCTGAAGTTATATTTACCAAGCTGTCTTCAGCAGCCAATTATTTCATTTTGGTTTGGCTATGCAAGGAAAGAAGTGCTCCAAACATATGAAACAGCTTTTTTTTATGCTTTCTGTATGATGTCTACAGAAGTCTTAGTAGTTAATAAAAATTACAAAGAATAATAGATTAAATTCATGTTTTTATACTCAAAGTTTAATCAAGATTTTTATTTCAAAATGTTTTGTGAATTACACAGATGAGAACTGTATGTAACAACTTTTCTAAGAAGCTACATATTTCTATCAGTTGAATATTTCCCTCTGAGTAGTTGGTGATGTCAATTTCTTCGGAGAATTTAGGGCGACACTTCTTGGAGATGTGGGAATAGGGAAAAAGAAAAGGAGGAAAGAGGCAATATCTGAAAAACAGTCCTTACTCATTTGCAGTGTAGATAACTTTGTGCTTCTCAATTACTTCTATGTCATGCTCCAGTTGTCTCATCTGTGATTCCAGCTTTTCTTTATGTAGCCTCTTGGGTATAGTGTCTATTTGTACTGAGAGACCTTGAAATTGACGATACACTTCCTCCCAGTTCTTTTTCAGCGCCTAGTGCCATTACATGGAAAAGAAATACAGGAGAAAACTTACTTCAGTAAGAAAAATATGTGCATTAACTACTTTGGGACTTTTGTTAATATTGCATTTGGTGTCACTACAGTGTTAATATAATAGATAAATATATGGATAATGTTAATCATCTTAATTGGACCAAAAGGATTAAATGCTTAAAAGCCAAAGTAGTTGCAACAAAACCAATTTTGACTCATTTTGATGCAATATGAGGAACGATCTTAAAAAAACCTCTTGTGCTTTGGAGAAAACATACTGCAGTCTTTAAGAGGCAACAAAACAATAATTAAACTGGCCAATGAAGGACAAGCTATAAAAATGCTAAACTGAAAAAAAGTACGACAGTGTGACTAACCATCAACTCTGTAGCGTACTAGAAACTCAAGAAAGCCTGGACATTTCCAGTGCTCAGCATCTTCAAGGAAAAAATGCACAAGGTATATCAAGAGTGACTCTTCCTTACTCTATACAAGAGATTTTCTGTACTTTCAATGATCTACAGATAGGCAACTTTGACTGCTCCATTGTAGTCCCCTATAAAAGCTGCCTCGAAACTCCTATCACTCAAATACCTTCTTTTTTTCCAAAATGCCACAGGAATTGTCTTACAGCAACTTGGCTAACACAGATATCACCACGTCTCACAGTGATGTTACCTATCTTAAGTAATCACAAGAGTATCAATCCTTGGAACGCTAGCCAAAATTCAGTGGCAGTTTCAGTTCGTCTCACCACCAGCTTCATTTTCCATAACTGAGACTTTGCTCAGACCATGGACACCAAACTGATCCCACAGTATTTTAGCTCAGATGAACTACTTAGAAAAAAAAGTCTAAATTGCATTCCCTTCCTAATCTACATTTACAGTAACATCTCCAGGAAATGTATTTATCATTTAGACTAAAAACCCCAGCTGTCACTGACCCTATCAGCAATCACTTCAATAACCACTGCCTCTCTTGAATGCTTCTATGCAAAGAATTCCCTTACTAGATAAAGTAAACTGTATCTTCCATATACAAAAGCCCAAAACTAAAATCCTGCATACATACAATCACCTGAAGCGTACTCATAAACCTGTTAATTCAACATCAGAAACTAACTTTTACCTACCAATATATGCTACATGGAACCAGATCGGTGGTAGAAAAATAAAATTTAAAACTTGCCTTTGCATCCTCGCAACTACTACAATTACTCTTACTCTCCCTCCTCAAGAGGATAATCAAAACCTACACACCCTATACATGCATATATAAGGATTTAGTAGAGTTTATTTAGTGCATCAAATGTTCTCATGAAAACTATCTAGGTCAACGTAATAACTGCACCTACTACAAGGAACTCGTACATCAATCAGTAAATAATACAATGTGGCTATCTGTGAGAAAACCTTCCTTACTGTTTTTGGCTCTCAGTTCTGTTTCCTTAGAGATCACAAACTATCTTCAAAAATGAAGAACTGAAGTTACTCTTTTGGGAACTAAAGTTTTCAACTCTCCCCCATAACTAAAATTGGATTCAAATGAGACACTGATTTTATAGCACATTCTGATTTCCAACCTCATGTCCCCTTTCTCCACTATTACTAAGCACCTTTTCTCCCGGACTGGCTGATTAACATACTGAAGTTAAACGCAGAGCAATTATTCTTGATACATATTTCGCTTTGAAGATTGGTGCTTCTATTTCAGAGCTCAAGGACTTCTGTGCTTAAAAACTAGTCTGATTTTGCCTGATTTTTCCTGTTAAATTGATTTAACAGGAAAAAAAAAGACGTCTCCCAGCCAATACTAAGAAAAACATACTTTTTAATATGAACTATTTTTCTGATTCAAAGCAGCCTATTTATTACTTAGTAATTCTTGCTTTTTGCATATTCATATTAAGCATTTAAGTGTTGTCCATAAAGGTTATTCCAATAATCTTCACATACCGTTACATATATAAACTTTAAAACCCTACCTCAACATGTGAAAATTAGAGCAACAAGGTGATTTCTTTACTGTCTTGTAATGCTACTTGTCTTTGCAATTCAAGGCTGTAAAATACTTAAATAAAGCTACTAGTCTACCAAGCATCAGGTAGAGTTTACATATATATAAGTCATGAAAATAAATACCCTAATTTCAAAACTTTCATAGAAGAGTAATTCATAGCTTCTTTTAAATAATCTTTGCGTACAGGAGTAAAAACTAGTTTGGAAATCATTGAAAACAGTGAATTTTAAAACACCTTAGAGTGTGGACTCATCACAATTTATCCCTACAAAGTGGTGAGATCAAAAGCAGGTCATGACTCCTTGCATAAAAATCTCCCTCCCAGACCTCGAACAGCAGTATAATGTGCTGACCTCTATTGCGGTGAGCTAGATCACAAACTAAATATCTAACTCTCTATAAGGAATTCTAATACACACTGGATCAGGGAGAAATATGTCCTGCAGTTATCAACATTCTCTTTTATTCTCATAAAATCCCAACCAAAGTAAGCATAATGGCAAGCTCAAAAAATGTTGGCACAAATTATTACCCTTCATTTTTCTAAGTTCATAAGGCTTGATTTTGTTCTCAGACATCTATTGCCACGTATTCTTTCACATCACATAGAGCACATGTGTTCACTAGCAATGTCAATTATTTTAAAAGACAGGAATTCACATATGTCTACAGCTGAGCACTGGGCAGAAGCCACATACCCTGGGGACACTAATTTCTCCTGACAATATAACTGTATAAGTAACCTGGCCCATGAAAGAGCAACTATTTTGAAAAATGTAAAAGAAAATACTAAGTTAATAAAAACAATCTAGAACTTCTTAATTAAAAAAAAATATTTCACTGCAGTCTTGTATTTTAAAAATATAGAACCTGATTTTAATCAAACTAAACACAGAACTGTGAGCAGCTGAATTCACATGCCTTTTTGCACATGTATTTTTGCTGCATAGTTCACTTGCTGAGCTATCAGCTTGTCCCATGCCTTTCCCACCATAAAAATATCTTCACCTTCACCCTTGTCCTTATGTTCATTATATTGCTGTCAATGCAATACCCTCACCTCTCTCCCATGCTCCTACCTACCTTCTAATGCTTGCTGCATAAGCAAGAGACACCCTTGTGCTAGCAGGTTTGGATCTTGTTAATTAACCAGTTAATCTTTACAAGTGAGTTAGACACTGTTGTCTCTCTGGATATTCTCCTGGCTTGCTAAGATTTTTCAGGTGGCTGCTAAGGTCGAGACTGATAAACAGATATCACAGCAATGTAAGCCTCGCTTTCATAGGAAATTTGGCTAAAATGTGGTCATGAGAAATTCCAGTTCAAGGGTGGAGTATACTTTTAAAATGTTTCTTTTCTGCTCTACTTCTTTTATGGTATTATTTCTCTTCAGAAAACCTTGTGCAATAAAAACTCTATGAATAAAGACAGTATCCAAAACAGCTTGAAAAATATAAGTTTTCCAGTCATGGTTCTATGAATGTCTTGCAATTTAATTCTATTTTCTGTTTTTACTGCATTTTAAAGCCTGATCTTACGCTTTAGTCAGTGAGGTCACACTGGGAAGATAGAAACTGTCAATAGAACTGGCAATGTTATGCACGGAAAAAAAACAAAACCAACCAATTTGTATTTTTTAATGATTCACGAGTAGAGAATCCGAACTGTCACTAAATCCATATAGCTGATTTTCTGCATTCCTTTGAAGTTTCACTGAAATTCCAAGTCATTAAGGGGGACAGGAATCTGATAGAATTGAAGTACTATACCTGGACTAAAACTATAGCTAAATCAGCTTCCTTCAGTTCAGTTTACAACTGTTCTACAGCTCCATCTAGTGAAAAAGTAGCCAACTTGTTTGCCTTGCTTAAAAAAAATCTATTCTACTTTTATTATTCATATGGACCTACATTACCTTACTTAATCTTTTGTACATGTTACTAATAACACTAAATCAAACTATGCACCTGCAGAAGACTTCTCCTTTCTTCATCAGATAGCTGTTTCATGGCTCCTTTCTTGAGATGCTCCAAGATTCTGGCCTCGTATTCTTCCTGAGCTCTCTTCATTTCTTCCTTTCTCCGCGTTACATATTTTGGTGTAACACCATAATCCTATAAGGGTAAGGAAGAAGTTTCTTACATATGCTTTTAAGAAGGAAACAAAGACACACCTGTCATCCATAGTATATTAAATTTGCAAAGACAGCTTGATATAGAATTCTGTGCCACCAAGCAATAAAATGTTAAAACAATGTGTTCTTCTAAGTATCAGAGGTAATTATCTTTGTAGCCTGAGCAAAACATATAAACAATGCCCTTCAGTTTATTTTGCAGCTTTGGAAGACAACACAATACAGAACCCAAAATGTCTATTTATAAGAACTGATGGTTGAGTGAGGAGTTTGAAGCCTGTTAGTGACAGCAAGCTATTGCCATTTTCATATGGTGCCAGATTCTACATTCTGAAACACATTCCTTAGATGCTTGCTTAGAAAGATCTTCCTGTATCCTGATTTTTGCTGAAGATTGCATGCCACACAGAGAGTGAATACTGTTGACACATACAGGAAAATTTGGCTAGTTAGGAATGATAAACTATCCCATACTGGATATGGCAGAATTGTGTTTCTGGGAGGGAAAATAATTTCTGAATGGTCCAGATATACTTGGGGAACACATATATTTTGCCTTATGCTTTATAAAATGAAGCCTATCTAGCTCTGCCAGAAGGTACCAGAGAGTCTACTTTCTTTCTACCTAATCTGCTAAATGATTCACAAATCGTTAGTGTGGGGTAGCACTACGACTAGCAGTATTTATATATATGTTTAGCCACGCAAAGGTACTGCAAAGGCTGCACGTTCACTTTTTAGCATCTTCTCTGTTGTGTCAGATGTCACGCCTCTTTTTTCCATAATGCTCTGTCATGAGTTACCTGCTTAGACAAGCCAGACTCCTGATACACCTTGTTTTCCTGAGTAGTGGAATGGACTGTTCTAGTGCTAGGAGGAGGTTCCCCTTAAAGTCATGCCAGCTCTCTCAAGCTCCTTTGCTTTTCAGAGCTGTCTCCCACAGGGTCCTATGCACTAGCTCCCATAAGTTCATGTCTGGTCTCAGTAGTGTACAGGATCTGTACACTACTACCTGCCTCCCGAAGGAGGAGGGAATATTGAACTTCTTCATGGCCTGTGCAATCAAGACTACTATTGATAATCACATCCTTAACCAGTTATTTCTCATTTGTAAGTAGCACAACCAGAAGAACGTGACCACTGGTTGGCTCATCCACCATCTGTGTTAAGAAGCTGTTGCTGACATGCCCCAGGAACCTTTTTGGATTGTTTTCATCCCATTGTGTTCTCCTTTCAGCAGATATCAAGGAGGGTCAAGTCTTCTGCTGCGTTGTGATCTGAAGATTTCCTCAAGTTGCTTCAAGAGTTTTCATCCAATTCTTCACCTGATTGGATGATCCATAACTAACATACTTGCTGGCTTTTCCTCTGATCCTGACTCACAATCTATCTCAACCAGCCTGTTGCCAATTCCACAGAAGAGTGCTATATATTTGAAGACCTCCTTCACCCAAAGGGCAATGCCTGCTCTTCTTCCCTGCCTTTCCTAAAGAGCCAGCATTCATTCATCACAGAATTCCATTTGTCTCCCTATTAGATACTCCCTGGGTTCCCAGTGCAACACACAGGCTATTGCTTTAGCAGCAGCACTCTGCCAATTTTTTGCTGACAGCATAAGCCAGGGAGTACAGAGCACAGGCAAAGGGACAACTCTTCTGCCAACTCTTGTGCCAGTGATTTCTCCTTGAATTTAAAAGATCTACCACAAACAGCAACGGTATCTAAACATTCCAAAAAGAATCATAAACATTTCATAGGAGAATGCAATAGAGAACATAAAATAGGCATTGCTACTAGTATTTCCGCTATAATTTAATAAAACTTACCTTTTTTTTAATATATTTTGGAACAAGTCCTGAAGTTTCAAGCAGGTGTTTATCTCCCTGTCTTCTATCAACATAAATAGGTTGAGGCTTTTTAGGCAATTCTGTCATAGCAGCAACTGCATTTGCTTTTACAAAATTTTTTTTACTCTGAATTTCCATAACTGGGTGATCTGTCCTCTGTGGCACTGGTAATGCAGGCGGTTTCTTACTATCCTGTTCTTTTTTTCCTGTGAATTGAGCATGCAAACATTCTCAGCAATAACCATGAAGAGTTTTGCAATTTAATATTATTACATTATTCAAAAAGGAAAAAATATGTGCAAAATTACATAAAAATAGAAACCAACTGTATCTACAATGAAAGAATTGACTGGGAATGTACTGTAATTCAAATGAATATGCTTGTTTGGCATAACAGAAGTTTCATAACCTAGGAAATACTGTGTTGTTTTAGATGGATTTTCCACCCACTCAGGATATGTTACCGATTTCCTCTTAACTGCAGTAGTATGGGACTTAAAAAAAAAAAGTAATGAAAACTACTTTTACTAGAGATGCTCTTTTTCAGGGCCCTTAGGCATTAATGGCCCTGCCTAGTTTCACCTGGAGCATCCACGCTACACCCTTGGGCTCAGGAACCCTGTTTCAGCTCCGTGCTGTCAGTGCCTGGGCTGGGCAGTCTCCGCAGCACCTGTCTCTAGTCCTATTCCTGAAGAGCTATGTGGAACCACTGGATGGACCTGGCCCATTACTCCATCTTGCCTGATGGTCACTAAGGCCATCGATAAGAAACATTTTCATCACCACCCCACTCAGCTTGCCTGCCTCTGGTGTGGTGGGACTGCACCCTGTTGGTGAGGTCATTGCCCAGCCTGCGTTATGGTTGCCCTCAATTTCTGGCTCATAGGGAAAATTTCCCCATAGGGAAAAGCCCTGCTCTTGCTGCTCCCTAACACTCATAAACAACTTCTTACAATCCTTTCTCCAACGGAACATAGAAACTCTTCCTCTTTAGTGTAATATTTTCTCCAAGGCACCAACAGAAAGTCAGTAGTCTCCTAAGTAGTCTCGCTTCAGGTGATTAATGAAAGAAAATTAATTTCCTACCATATTTCCCACTAGATATAACTCTAACTCGCAGTCATTATCAGAGATAATGATTTGATTCAGGTTGTCTGAGCTCATGCTCTTCTTTGGCAGATAAAAAGTGTAATGTCACAAGTGACAGAGCTCATTCCTACAATAGCTGGTTTCCTGATACTGACCCCACAAACCAGTGCTTTCCCGGGTTTTGTTCTTGCCACCTGATAGCTTGCCATAAGTTAGCACTGCAGGACACATAGACTTAAATCTCTATATCTCTTAGGATGTCTTTGGAAATAAGATCTCGGAAGCTTCTAAGTGAGCACTGGCTTACCCTCATTGGCAGTACACTGCTGCACACTCGCTGTTTTGGGAGCTCCCACTTCCAGAGCAGTAACTGAGCTTGGTTAAAACAAATGCCAGAGTCCAGTGATACAACAAGACTCAGTTGAAAGTTAGGAAACATCTTTTGTAAGGAAGCTGTGACTAATCAGACTATAAAACAAGGACACTATCCCAAACTTTAGGGAAAAAAAAAAATTAAAAAATCAATCTTTTCCATCTGCCCTTGCAATCTATTTTTTAACTAGTTGGATCAAACCCAGTTTTGAAGTCAGCACAGATACCACACACACAATGACCAAATACCATTTAGATAACTGATAACTGGCTAAATTCCAAGTGATGAAAGTGCCATGCTTTAAAAAGAGGTGATGAAGCAGTGCACCTTCTCTGAGGTATGCATGAAATTCCGTCCAACAAAGGTACAAGAACTTTCTGAGTTAATGACATAGATCCTTCTCAAGATCTGTTAGGATCTAATGATGACACTGACATTACTAGTCTGCATCAAAGCCATGATGTGTCACAGACACTTTGAGGCTTTGGTACATTGACTCCAAATGCAAACACCAAAGCACATATTGCTATCACGAAGCTCTGAATCAACAAGTTAAAACAGAAATATTGTGAGCTGCTTGTCTGAGAAAAAATGAGTCAGAGTGCTGCATCTTGATGTATAGCAAATTTGAAGTAGATAACACTAATTTTATACTACAAGTACTTAAAAGAGATCTTATGGACTGTTCCAATTTACTGGTGAATCAACCTTCTTTCCTATGCCCATCTAAAATGCTAGTGTAGTAATTTAACAAGATCTTGAGCTTAGAAGTGCTGATGCTCACATGTCATGAAGTACTACATTCCAGTATACTGAACGCTGTTCAAGTTTCCTGAAAAAGTGAAGGCTTTGTTCAAAAATCAAACGGGATGTGTATGGGACCTCTGGGACCAAAGCTTGTCTTAAGGTTCTAATAATCCATATAGCCTGAGGCATTAAGCCTCCAAAGGCTCCTGCATCAACCTGTATTTTCAGTGCTAAAGCCATTTGCGTGTGCTACGCAAATTTGGGCACTGGACTCCTACATTATCTTAGACAGCTTGTTTTTTTATACTGTACATTAAGCTCTTCTGTTTTGCCAGGCTAAAACCAATTTCAAGCTGAAACTTTACAACTCAACTACAAATTCTGACAGCAATGTATTTGGAACTCCAGCAGTACTAAGGTCACTCCACCCTTGAAGAACTAGCCATAAGGCTGAACATTAGAACCATCGACACCTTATACCCAGAATTATGGTTTGTGCCCAAAGACAAGATGCATTTTGCAACAAAATATTCCAATTTTCATATTTCTGTGACATGCAGCTCTCAAAAAGATTTTATATGTTGAACACTGCCAGCCAATTTAAAAGCCAACAATAAGTGCTGAAGAGCAAAAGCTATACGTTGTTTAGAACATCAAGAAAGGCACACATAGTTTTCCCATAGCTCTTCAAGCATTAAAACTAATTAGTTCACTTTTAATAACCCTATTCATATTACTTACTTTAATATTAATAATCAGTTGCAGAAAAGAATGGCACACAAATTTAAACTACATAATTACAAATTGAAATACCAGCAGGATAGAATACACCATCAACACAGCTTCAACATCTGAATAGCTGCAGCCAAAAGCGATGTAATTTTTCTTTATATTTCAGCTGGTTTTGTACCACATGACAGTAATACCTACTCTATTTTCTAATCACATATGTAATCTCAATATTTTACACAATAAATAAGAAGCATTTTTGTAAAATAGAGAAATAATATTGGTATCATAGGTACTACAAAGGAACAATGGAAACTGCAGCAGCATACAAAAATTATTATTATTAAATTTGATTCTCCATAACTGTTAATTTCAACACTAATATCAATTTTAAAATTAAAACCATACATGACATTTCATATATTTCATGTCTACACTTACTTGCTGGTAGCTTCGGTTCCTTTGAATGTTTCAGCAGAAAATCTTTTGGAGATGGCACTGTAACTTTTGCTGGTCCCATAGTTTTCCACTGAGCTTTATTTGTCTCTGCTTCACGTTTCACAGCTGGTCTAAATCTGGATATATACCTTAGAAAATAGCCATAAAGAAGTGAAAGGTCAAAAAATTATTAAAAATACTTCTGCAGAGAATACACATTTTTGCAGCAGCTCACGCCAACAGCCTAAGCGATTTTGATTTGTACTCTCTCCCAAATAAAGGCCGTCATTCATACAACCCCCATACTACAGCTACGCCTGGCACTGCACTGACAAGTGGTCTTTCTGATTCTGAAGTTCGCTTTGCTTCTTCCTTCTTTTGTGTATCCAAGTTCAGTACCAATTTGGGAAGTGGTTCCTGTATGCATTATTCATCTAAATACTGAACATAGACATTTTGAAACTGAACAAAACCTAAATCTTGGAACTGAACGGCTTTGAGTATTGCTTGCATTAATTAATTATTTTTACGAAGTTGTGTGTTACGCACTTTGGTCTTTATTTTTTAAATAACTCCATTTTGAGAGTATTTTTTTTTTTATTGTGGCTATTTGTTTTGTTCAAAAATGCACTCAAAACATGCAGCTGCTGTGCATCTACAGGAAAATAGTAATCATCAACCTACTTTGCTAATTTTCTATATTTGAAAGTTTGTAGTATGAGAAATACGCCGATGCCACTGTATCTTAACGGTTTCAGAAGCTGCCGCTGCAGTACGTCATACACTGGCCTTACACAGCAATCAAATACATCTAAGGAAAAGCTCCACTGGCTTAAAAAAAGATGAGACCTGTATTGCTAATGAGAACATTCACTGCTTCATTTTATGTGACGAAACATATTTTGGAGGTATGTAAAACCTCATGCTTCACAAGACGTGTCAAGCATAATCAAGAGTTGGACAGAATGTCCTTGATCATCAGTTTATCTCATATGCTGTCCACTGTATCATTGTCTCAATGTTCCTGTTGAACCATCTGCTGCAGACTATGATAAGAGACTCGAGGAGATGGCTGGGTGCTCCACAACAGCACAGCAAACTGCCTATTTCTTATGTTACACAGATCCGAACTGCGATCAGTGGTGGCTTTGGCACTACCTGAAATGCTTCATGTGAAAATCAGTCTGGGTTCAGCCACAGAAAGCTGTAGGCACCCGGCACCACGGCTGGTGTGGTGTCATGTTGCACAGGGCACTGTAACTTCTGCTTCAATCAAAAGTGTGCACACACGTTCTTTCAAAGAAGCCAAATGCTGATCATTAGCTGATTAGCAGCATCTTGCCTCTGTCTGAAGGCCTGAGCTCTCACAGATGTTTTCCTGAGAGAGTAGAACTCCCTGCTCCTGCTCATTGCACCTTTTAAACTCTGTCCATCTCTAGGAAACAAGTCACTTTTACTTATGGTAGACAAAAGCGGACGAACAGTTGCGCTTTTCTGCCACAGAAAAAACGTGTTTCTGAAAAAACTATACCGGGTAAGGAAAACAGAACAACAACAACAAAAGATGACATATGATGCAACCTATTTTATGGAAACACTGAAACAGTATGAAAGAATCAATGGAGTGCTGGGCCAGTGAATGGGGATCACAGTAGCAACACTGGTAAAAGCTTTTGTCCATGAGCTGCAGATGCCCAATACATATATTGTACTTGATCATAACATTAGAACATGTAAGAGGACTTAATTAAAAATGTGGAATTATTTTGTCTTCTGGATATTTGGTCTTCAAAATTAGAAAGAGGATTATCACAGAATCACGGAATAGTAGGGGTTGGAAGGGACCTCTGAAGATCATCTAGTCCAACTCGCCTGTCAAAGCAGGTTTGCCGAGAACAGGTTGCACAGGATCGTATCCAGGTGAGTTTTGAAAGTCCAGAGGAGGAGACTCCACACCCTCTCTGGGCAGCCTGTACCAGTGCTGCATCACCCTCACAGTAAAGAAGTTTCTCTTTATGCTTAAGTGGAACTTCCTGTGTTCCAGTTTGTGCCCAGTGCCCTTTGTCCTATCACTGGGCACCACTGAAAAGAGACTGGCCCAACCTCTTGACACCTGCCCTTTAGATATTTATAAACATTGATAAGATCCCCTCTCAGTCTTCTCCGGGCTAAACAGCCCCAGGTCCCTCAGCCTTTCCTCATCACAGAGATGCTCCAGTCCCCTAATCATCTTCACAGCCCTCCAACAGACTCTCTCCAATAATTCCAGTCCCTCTGAAATGGGGAGCCCAGAACTGGACTCCCCNGGGCCCCTCACTTCAGGAAGGATATTGAGGTGCTGGAGCAGGTCCAGAGGAGAGCAACAAGGCTGGTGAAGGGACTGGAGGGAAAGTCTTATGAGGAGAGGCTGAGGGAGCTGGGGTTGTTTAGCCTGGAGAAGAGGAGACTCAGGGGAGACCTCATCACTTACCCATTCGTCATTTGGCAAGAGGAAAAACCACAACACATTTGTAAGAAGACAGTTGCTATTCCTCAGGTGTCATCTTAGGACATAAAAGCTGGGGAAAATGAGGATCCTTGCTGTGGTTTCATGAGTTGAGAATGCTCCTGGTCAGCTGAGAGTGAAATATATGATCTCACTTGAAAAAATGAACCAAGATGGTGTATGCATTGGTTCAACTGGTCAGATCATGTTATCAACCAGCTGTTGTTACCAGCTGGATATTTGGCACACTGTGAACCAAAGTAGAAGTGGAGTGACAGCAGAAGGTAACGAGTTCAGAAGGAGATGTAGTCAGATCTAGTGCCTCCAGCCTAAGGAATCCCTTGCCTCAACTGAACCTGAGGGCCATGCAGTATCCAAAGCCCTGAATGGTATTAAGACAGGAGTGGATTTAGTGTGCTGCATGCCTTGCCGTACTGTTATTTCCACTTTCTTCTGTTTGCCAAAAGTAAATTTAATTCATGTTGGAAACAAACAAAAAAAAAAATGCATGATCGATTTCTACATGAAAAAGGTTCAGAACTAGGAATCTTACAAGTCCGAACCCATTTACCTGAAAAGGGATAACTATATTTGTTCTACTAAGTGTCACTGATATTTCTACTAATTTGAAAGCTATTATGACCTGTATTAACCTTTCACTGAAAATGCTAACTAACAGCTTTCTTTCACATAAAGTAATAGAGACTTGAAAAAACAACATGTTTGCATAATTATCAAATAAAACTAAAAAAAAAGCACAAACTCTCAAAGGAATTAATAGCAGGGGTGCAAAAGGACTTTTAAAAATTGTTTTAAGGTAAGCGGTGAGGAAAAGACTCGAAAGAAGCAATGTTAGAAGACGCACCTGACAGGCAAAAAGAATGGAAGTGTGGCACTGAGAAAAAAAAATTTGAAACCCAACAAAAGCTGAAAACAGCTGCTTACTGAAAAATTTTTGTAAGTGCGACTAACAAAGATGTCATGTAATTCCTCTGTGTGGAAAGACTGCTTTATAAATTCTTTGTCAATGAACAATGGCGCTGAAGATACCGAACTGAATCACCAGCTCACGGAGCAGGCTGTAAACCCTCAGATGTTAGTTAGTGACTCATTAGGAGGAGCAGTAACTACGCCAAAAACAGATTTTCTTTTAACACCTGTTACCCTCAAGATATACTGCCTTGCCAGAACCAGTCACCATGTCTGCAAGGGGTGCTGTCGCACCCGCCTACCTGGGCGGTTTGACAGGCTTCTCCTCCAGGCGGGGCAGGAGGTTATAGATGCTCTCCTGGGCACACTGCGTCGTCATCCTCCGGCCGAGGGACCCCGGATGCCGAGAGGAAGCGCCCACCTCTCTGAGGACCCCTCCCGTTTCCTCCCTCTCCGCAGCTCCCTCCCGGCCCTCGGCTCCCTTCAGCGAACGGCCCCGCCCTTGCTCCGCCGCCGGCGCGGACTCCGCTCTGTTGTGCGGCGGTTACTGGGGAAACCCGTTGCTTGGTAACGGCGCCACGAGGGGGCGGAACCCGCGCCACGGCGCTTCCGTCTCCCTCCGGCGGAAAGCCCANCCGCTCCCCAGGGGAGGTGGGAGCTCGGGGCCGGGAGCGACCGAGCCGGCTCTGTGGTGGCGCGTTTGCCCCGTGACGTGGGCGGCCCCGGCTCCCAGCCGCGCTTTGACACCTTCGGGGCGTCGGAAGGGTGAGGCGGGAATCTCTGCAGGGTCTTGGTCTGTGGGATGGCCAGGAGAAGGTTGAAGTTGAAGGGTTTTCTTGGGGACTTCTTTTATTTTAATTTTTTTTTCCCCCCTGCATAAAAGCTCTGAGAAAAGTCAAATGGACGTTGTCCTGTGTTAACAATTTAGAAAGATGGTAATTACCGATCTTGACCTACTTTGAGGTCTTTGACAGCAGCAAACAGCCACTGATTTGTTTGGCTACTGAATTTCAGCCGTATGTTGCTGCAAACTTTGTGTCTGTAGTAGTAACCAAGCCCAGTTTTCACTAGAACTCTTGTCATTGGCAGTGGTTGGTAAAATTGTGGATAGTTGCTAGTGATGTGTAGGTGCTGTCAATGTCCAAGTGAATGGTCATGGTGTATTGTCAGAACTTTAAATTTATTTGGACATTTTTCAAAAACAAACAAAAAAACTGGGAAAAAACAACCCACCGTTTTGGCATGGGGTTTACATCTAAATTTGGAGGACTTCGTGTTCTTACTAGATTGGTAAACCCTACTAGCAATGAAGTCTAATTTGAGCTGTTTTTCCAGTAAAGTTTTGCCAACTGAACAAACAATTATTTCAAAGAAACAGATTACATTCAGTGGTTCGAAGCTTCTGTGCACGTGCTTTATATAGGTGCAAAACTGGATTACGCTGGAATAGGTTGAACTGAGTACCTGAATAAAGGAATTCCCTGCAAATATTTGCACCAGATTACTAAGTGGATTTCAAACCACAGCGATGGCCTGGATTCACAGGGCAGTCCAGATGTTACATCCAGCCGCTCTGTAGGGCGTACCAAGTGACTGCACCTCAAAGTGAATCTGCAGTAGTAGGCAGGCCGCTATGCTCGGCGTGGTTTGTACTCCCCTTAGTTCACACGTAACATTTGAAGTGATTCTTATGCTCAAGAAATAAAGTCACTAAAATACTCTCTCAAAATTTTTTTGATACAGAATATAACTTATTTACATCTAGAAGTTTATAGGGCCAAAAAGAGATCTTTGTCTTAATGAATGCATACATACAGAGCTAAAGTGGACTGTTATTGCAAGACAGCTTTATAATGATACTAAATATTACAAATACTCTGTGCAGATTGCTTTTTCTTTTTAGTAATTGTTACAAAAGCATGTATTGCATATACACAGATGAATCCCTTATGCTTTGCAAGGATTGAGAAAAAACTATACAGTATGATATGCCTGTCTTTGATCTAAGCTTTATAATTACAGTATGTTGATCACAGCACTGGGTGCAAACACAGAGACTTGCTGTTTTCAGGCTCATCTCTCCATGCAGAAGTGAGAAAATGCAAAGAATTAGATTACTAGAACTACTTTGACTTTGTAAAATATGCAAGTAATTTGGTAAAGAGAGTGTAAAAAAAAAAAAGAAAAATAAAAAAGAGGAACAGAGACTGTCTAGAGCGAGGAGCATCTGGAAGTGGAGAGTCTTTGTTTTTGTAGTTTACTCTTACAAAACTTGAGCTTCTGTGTCTTTTTGAACTTTGTGATCTGTGCCTCTGGAGTCATTTGATATTACGCCCTCTGACAGGGAACAGCAGGGTCTTTAGAGGACAGGACTGGTATGAGGACTGTAAACATGGATTAATCGGCTCTTTGGAAGATGCTGCAGTTCCCATTGGGTGCTCACCTGCCTTTTACTGCAATTCCAGGTCCTCTTCTGCTCTTGACAGTGATAAAAGGCTGTTGGGCTGAAGAACATCTAGAGAAAAGACACTGAAAAATTGAAAGATTTCAAATCTTAGTCTGTAGTGAATTCCTTTAATTGTTTTATATAGTATGTCTTGATTAATGTGAGAAAACACTTGCTCATTAATTTTTATTTTTCACTGGTAAAAGTAGCTGATACATAAACTAAAATATTTTCATAAATGTTGCAAGGCAAATGCCGAAGTGCTAGCAGCTTGGCTGAATTTTTAAAAAGTAGTTATTAGAAATTGTTCGTTACTGGTTTATTCACATGGTACAGTGCCAGAAGGAAAAAAAGTGTACAACTTGCAGCTACTCAACCATCTCTTTGTATTGCATATTATTGCAACTAAAAATAATATTTTTTTTTAAATGCCATTTTTATGTATATTGCAAATATATATTTTTATTTTATATGTTTGGGTTTTTTTTAGAATTGATGAGCAAGCACCAAATTGAGGGCAGGAGGGAGGGCAGGTAGAGTGTCTTTGTGACATGTTCCTTCTCTCTCCCTCACTTAACACAAATTACGCTTAATACAATTCTGTTATAGGACTTCTTCACAAAGCACTTGTTTGGTTTGCCATCCCTTCAGACGAGAATTGGATGGAACTCTTCCAGCCGTGCTGGTGCACAAGTCTGTGAGTTTTTTGTGTATTTAAACAAGTCTTGCATTTGTTTTTGTAGAAACAAAGTAAAAGAAATCAAAGGTGTCTTGAGATGTGAGAAATATATGTATTTTGTTAACATTTTGATTAATTTCGTTTATCTTCGTTATTTGCAAATGCATACCTAAAAGTAAGTCTACTAAAGGAAAAGCTAGGTGATTTTGAATTCCTATAAACAATATTATTTCCAAATAGTATTGCAGTGTTAGGTTTGATATCTTTGTTTCCCTTGAAGAGGTGGACTGTTTGAAGTTGGATTTGTCCAACTGGAAGTTGACAGGTGGAAGTGAGCTGGAACTGTCCAGGACAGAGAAATGAATCTTAATCTGAAAAATACCTGTGGCACTGATGAAGTCATAACTGGATTTATGTTTGAATTCTTGCTATTCTGAATTTCATATCTTTTATGTTTTTTTCCTAGATGTTTGCTGAAGGACTGGTTGTTTTTTTCTTTTTGAAGCAGTTAAGTGGAAAGTCAAGTTAGCTTGAAAAACAAACAAACAAAAGAAGAAGATGTTTCACGTTGTTCAGTATCGGCCTTTAAGACTAGTAGCTCAAAACAGTCTTTCTAGAAGGTGTTTAAAACTGATGCTTTCAAGACCTATTGCATTTGCACAGATATGGAAGTCATGGTTCTCAAGCCATTCTCTTATTGGAAACAAAAACATTATCCTGATGGGCCCTCCAGGTGCTGGGAAAACAACTGTTGGGAGAATAGTAGGTCAGAAATTAGATTGCCCTGTCATAGACATAGATGACGATGTTCTTGAAACAACGTGGAATATGAGCGTTTCGGAAAAACTGCAGGATGTTGGTAATGAGCAGTTTTTAGAGGAGGAAGGAAAAGCCCTGTTGAAGTTTTCAGCATCTGGAAGTGTCATTTCCCTTACTGGGTCCAATCCAATGCACGCTGCTGGCATGCAGCACGTGAAGAAAAGTGGAATAGTTGTATATCTGGATGTGCCCACAACAGTCATTATGAGCAGGCTGAAATCAATGAAGGTGGATCGCATCGTGGGACAGTCTCCTGGTATTTCTCTCAAGGACTTACTTCAGTTTAGAAAGCAATTCTACAGAAGGTGGTACGACACCCGTGTTATTTGTGGAGAGGATGTTGCAGCAGAGGTTATAGCAGAAAAGGTACTTGATGCTGTGAAGAGATACCAAAACACAGAACAGGAAACTTTCATTTCAACTAGGTCTGGTAGGTCTGAAAGGAATATGGAAAAAGACTCTCATAAATATTTCAGTGATGTTGTTACTGAGAGCTTAGCCCCTGATGGAGGACTCTTCGTTCCTGAGAGAGGACTTCCAAAATTCACTGCTGGGGAATGGCAAAGCCTAATAGAAGCAACTTACATCGAAAGAGCGCGGGTGATACTAGAAAGATGCATACACCCTGCTGATATTCCTGCTTCTAAGCTGGGAGAAATTATTGGAACTGCTTACGGAGAAAACTTTACTTGTCCTAAAATTGCCCCGGTCAGGCATCTGTCAGGCAATCAGTTTCTCCTTGAGTTATTTCATGGACCGACAGCATCATTTAAAGATTTTGCATTACAGATGGTACCACATATATTTGCGTACTGCATTCCCAGAAGCTGCAATTACTTGGTTCTGGTAGCTACTTCTGGTGACACGGGGAGCGCTGTCCTCGATGGCTTTAGTCGTCTCCATGACAATGACAAACAGAGAATTGCCGTGATGAATTTTTTTCCTGAGGATGGAGTAAGTCCAATTCAAAAATCGCAGATGATTGGCTGTCAGAAAAAAAATGCCTGGTCAGTAGGTGTTAAATCTGATTTTGATTTTTGCCAGACAGCTATAAAGCAAATCTTTACTAACTCTGATTATACTGGCTTTCTTACAGTCGAGTATGGAACAGCTTTAGCTGCGGCAAACTCCATAAACTGGGCACGACTGCTTCCGCAGATGGTTTATCATGCCTCTGCCTACCTTGATCTTGTCCATCAAGGTATTATTCCTTTTGGAAGCCCTGTAGATGTTTGCATTCCTACAGGAAACTTTGGCAACATATTAGCCGCTTTGTATGCTAAAATGATGGGAATTCCGATTAGAAAATGTATTTGTGCTTCCAATGAAAACAATGTTTTGACTGACTTCATAAGAACAGGTGTTTATGATTTGAGGGGAAGAAAATTAATTCGCACTTTTTCACCAGCGGTAGATATTTTGAAGTCCTCCAATCTTGAGCGATACTTGCACCTGATTGCTAATGAGGATGGACAACTGGTGACACAATTGTATAACCAGCTGGAAAATCAGGGCCACTTCCAGCTACGGAAAGATCTACTTGAAAAGCTTCAGCAGGACTTGGTGGCTGGCTGGTGCTCTGAGGAGGACTGTCTAGCTGCCATTCACTCTGTGTACAGTACTACAGGCTATATTTTGGATACACACACAGCTGTTGCTAAAGTAGTTGCAGATCGATTACAAGATAGAACTTGCCCAATTATTATTTCATCTACGGCTCATTATTCTAAGTTTGCACCTGCTATCCTGAGGGCCTTGCGGATCGCAGAAATAAACCAGAATCCATTAAGTCAGCTTCACTTGCTGAGTTCTTACAGCCCTCTACCTCCAGTCCACTGGGGCCTATTAGAGACCCTGAAGAAGAGGGGGAATGAGGATCACCAGGTCTGTGCTGCTGATATGAGTATGCTGATGTCCCGTATAGAAAACTTAATTCAAAATCATTTTATGAAAGTTTTCTGAAAAACTGATTAGACATCCTCTGTGTCAATACCAATACCTTATTAATGAGCTGCATGTTTTAATAAAGTCACAAATCGTCTGGCTGGTGTCCAGTCCACAGCATAACATCTGCAGCTTTGCGTTCAGTTGTCAATTTTTCAACAGTATTTGTAAGTACCGTATGTGACATTTCTAGTAGTGGTGAAAGGTTGTGAATTGAGAGTATAAAAAACTGAAATACTTTTTTGCAAGTCATACATAGTAGAGACACCAGTACTGCCAGCTTTCCCTGGCAGTGCTGTCTCCTTCACAAGCCTGAAGCGTTCTCCTTGGAAGGAGGAAAATAGTGGTCTGACCGTTCCAAAACTTATAGCCCTTGTTTTGTCATAAAAATGATGTGATCGTTTGGTCAGTGGGTGATTAACAGTTAGGGCACCAAAATATAATAAGATGCTGTAATGATGTTTGTATGTTACTAATGAGGGTTGATTTCCCTACAAAGACTGAAGTTTACTTCTATTGTTTATCCTTGAAATCATTCAATTTGGTAGTATGTTATTTTCTTGTATAATGTTTTCTACTTACTGTGAGGCCAATGTTTATGTAAAAATTCTGGTAATTTTGTTTTTCGCACTGTTTTGCCTCCCAGGTATTTTCCTGTGTAAAATAGAACCCTTTGTTCAATATTTTTAGTATTTTTTGGGATTTGACTCCTCCTCTAGTGTCTTGTAGTCTCTTTTATAGTTCTTTTCTATTTGAACTTTCAACTTTAGAATCCTTTTTTAATGTCATATAAGAATTTGCTAGTAGTAGCAGCAGTCTCCTTAAAAAAGAACCAGACTTCACCATTTAGTTACGTTTATTTCTTGTGGTTTAAGTCTTTAGAACGTAAGTTTCATCTTTGAGGTTGTATACGTTTCTTGTTATAATTACTTCGATTTTCATATTTTTCTTAAATTAATTTCCTTGACATTTCTATTCTATTCATGCTTTGCATAAATTGGTATGGAAAGAAAATTCCCAAAGTACTTGGCATCTCATCAAGGAAAGCGAAGGATGAATTCCAATGTCTGGCAAGTGTGATAGTATCAGAGACACTCATTATGTAACCTAAAATAGATCTGTGTTAGCAATCTGGTTTTGCTAATGACAGGCTCTTTATTGGTGTTTTGCATTAGAAAAAAATGGAGCATGTTGCCCTAGGAGATCATGTGGTTATGGACAAATGCATTCTGCTAACTGTAGATTATATTTGGGAAGGGCATACAACATAATTACATTTCACACCAGGAGAAATGGTAAAATGGTGTATTAGCAGGTTTTAAACGGTGTGCAGTTAGAGGTAAGGGGCTTAGAGTCATCAGATGTGAGGATGGATAGCTATGGGAGGTTGTGTTTCCCACCAAGATTCAAATAGGAAAAGTATTGGCAAGAGAGGTGGCAATTGATAACAATTTTTGCCTCTTTGGAAGGCAACATCTCATTTAGGGCTTTGAACTGTTGCCATATCCACTAGCTTCCTCTGTGTCTCTGCTGGTATTTTTTGCTGCATTAGAGGTAAAGAAGACACCATTAGCAAACTATTTTAAAGAATTGTCATTTCTTCCAGTAAGAGACCCAAGCATGATGTGCATTTGCCACAGTGGATACATTCTACAGTAAAATTAAATGTAGCTGATGGCAAAGGAGTGACACGTTAGCTTTCTAGATTCTGACTTTTTTGGATACCTTTCTAGTTCCTTTCTCTGCTCAATCCTTGTTCACTATTTCTGCAGTAACTTTGGAAATTTTTTATTTTTTTTCACAGAATCGTAGAACAGCTCAGGTTGGAAAGGACCTCAAAACATCATCTAGCCCAGCCTTTCATGACAAGGGAGCCTAGATGAGATTATCCAACACCCTGCCCACTCACATCTTAAAAACCTGCAGTGACTCTACCATGTCCCTGGGGAGGTTGTTCCAATGATTGAATTTTCTCACTGTGAAAGATTTCTTTCTTGTATTGAGATAAAACCTTTACTTGTGCAACCTGTATCCATTTCCCCTTGTCATCTCTTTGTGGCTCTTTATGAAGACAGAGACTCTGTCCTCCTTCTAGCCAGCATTTAAGTCCCTGAAAACTGTGATAAAGTGTCCCCTGAGCCTCCTCTAGGGTGAAAAGACCTAATTCCTTCTCCTCATAGGGCAGAGGAATTTTCATCATTTTCCAGAAACAACTTGAGAAAGGCCGTAAATACGTAAATTTAAAAAATAGTCCTATAAGGAAAACGTTACATAAGCGTATTGCTAAAAAAGATTTGGTTTTGTAGGTGATAAGCGCACGTCCACTGTATTTCTGTATGTTTCAGTCTGATTCTCACAGTAGTTCCAAGTGGAAAAAAATGTAATGCTTTCTCTGGATGTGCTCAGCACAAAAACTAAATCTTAAAAAAAACCAACAAACCCCACAAAACAAAAACAAACAAATCCAACTGCCTGGGCTGAATTACTGGAGTGGGAATTTATTTCAGCGTAAAGACTCTCTGGAAATCCTGGAGTACCTGGTTCTGTGGGTTGTCATGTCATTTGACATCATAGGGCAATTTTTCACAATTTGTTACAATAATTTATAGAAATATCTACAAAGAAGAGCTGCTTTTCCTAGAAAATACCTTACAAGAGAAAAGCTGAGATTCTGAACCTCATTAGATTAGAAGGCAATGTCCTGCCTTGAGTTAGTTTATTATTAGATAAACCAGATCTAACCTAGCAGAAAATTTGTTTTGGCATGACTCAAGCAATCAATATCTCAAAGTTTGTGACAGTAACTCAAGCTTGGTTTGAAGGAGAAAGTATTAGTAAAATTTCTAGTTGCTGTTTTCGTATCACCTGAGCCATTATAACAGTTGATTTGAATTGAATAAGTAAAAAAATGAGCAACTGTGCCTAGTTAAGGGCTTTCCATGTGGACTTAGGGCAGGGATTAAAGAGCGTTTGTAGTATTAGTACATTTCCCAGGATGTCTAAGGGCTTTTACAAAAAATATTTACTAGTTTTTAAAAACAATGAATTAATTTTTAGACTTCCTTACAGTTTCACTGAACTATTTTTGTGCACCACATCTGCTCATGGGATCTAGTAACAGGGACTATGCTTATGCTGCAGTAGTGTTTGTGCCCAGGTGCTGCTGTGCTGCTGTGGCAGCTGTAATGCACAATCTTCTGGCTTGCCTTCTCTGCTGGGCCACAAGGAATGAAAGAGAAAAAGCTTTCAGCATACTCAGCATAGCTGCAGGGGTGTAGGACAGCGAGGGAAGCAATCCTTCTGACTTCCCAGCCCAGCTTTTCTGCATGTCAGTCAGGAAAATACTGTGGTTCAACAAACATTGTGCTACTGTTACTGCATTTTTTTCCCTGCCGTCAGTATTATGAAAGATTCAAAGCGCATGAATGATTAAGAGTGGACACAAGTGCTGTTTTTTCTTTTTCAGACCTTGTGCACACTGTTGTCATGCAGTGTTTTTCTGTTAAATTCTTAAGGCAAAGATGATCTACTAATAATAGACAGAACCAAGTGTACATTGCAATGGTTAGTAAAATTCTTTGAACCCTTTAGTAGGCTTGTTGTATACGCAATGTACTCCTATTTGTCTACAGACAAGATATTGAGGTCTAAATGAGTATAAGGCAGGTTTATGGAGAGGGAGAGCGTGCTTCTACACACATTTCCACAAGCTTTGTTGACCTGAAAGAATAGCATAGCTTTAGTTAATCTATTACTCTTCTATACAGGTAAGTCTTCACTGACCACTGATACTACATGAAAAACCTTAAGGACAAATGTAAGAAATGTAAGGACACATGCAATGTCTATATTTACACTATTTATTACAAGAATATTTATATGGAAAATACTTTGGTTTGCTTACAGATTTACCAACTGCTTATTATTTGTCTTTAGTCACAGTCCTGCTTCTAAGGGTGACAGAGAGTGATTCAAGATAAAGGGTGATTAAACTGCATAGGGAGGACCTAAGAAGATAATTCTGTTTTTCTTAGATTTCTTAGAATCTTACAATTTGGAAGGAATTGCTCCTTATATTTTTGAGGTGATGGAATATTTTAATAGATGGAACTCTAAAGGGAAGAATCTTGTTTTTCAAGAGGTCAGCTTTGGTCTTCAAGGACCTTAAGAATATGCATTGTTATTAAGTATCTCATGTTTGGCATGCCTGAAATATGCATTAGTTGTGTGTATCCACTGTATTTTTCCTAAATAAAGACTACAAGATCCACTCTGTAGCACTTCCTTTGCAAATCCCTTTGTCAGTCCTTGTCAATGTGATATAAAGAAGATCTGGTAAAAGAAGTGGTTTCAGAATTTGATATTCTTAAATCTATTGAAAGATGTTTTCTGTCCTTTGTTTACATGAAAGTTAGATCTATAGTGAATGATCTAGTAATTCACATTGCTGAGATTGACAGATGTTAGTGATGTAATTTGCATCACCCTGAAAGGAAAGTATGTATAAAAAAAAGAAACCCACATCAAAAGTAGCAAATGTCTAAACTCTCTGTTTATGTTGCTCCACAAGTTTGTCTGGTACTGCATGGAAAGTCTGTATTCTGAGGAATTATGGTAAGGAAACCTCTGACAGTTTAATCTGTTTTACTTGTGCTTCGTTCAATGGAGGGATGAGCTGGTTGTCTGTTAGTTGCAGAGCAACTGTGGTTCACCTGGAATACGATTTCAGGATTGTGGTCTTAAAAATTACTTTAATGCTTGAAACAGGAATGAGATGAATAATTTCAGTGAATTAATGTGAACAAGCAGCTAATTCTGAACATATATTAGCAGCTTGAAGAGGACTTAAATGTTACTGTGTTTTTTCACAGTAGTTGTAAATGTGCTCAACACATTTATCAGAACTGGGAAGCAGTTGCTTCAACAATTTTTCAGAATGCAGCAATCTAAAAGACATCAATCTTGGTCTTGCTCTCCAACGTAGGTAAAACTTTTGAGGGTATCCCAATGTGGAGGTAGGTCTGAGCTGTTTGTGCCGTTTTCCTCGAGAAGACTTTGTTCCCTTGGTAACTGTTCAAGTTGGTCTCTGTCTCCTTTCCTGTGAGCACAGGAAATTAAATGTTTAAGAGGGAAATTGTTCAGCAGATTTAAGAAGCAGATTTAACAAGCAAGATTTACTTGCTTATGTACAATATCTTATAAAATTTAACCAAGTAGTGAAATGACAGTGTTTTCCTTGTGCAACACAGGAACACTTTTCATGAAAGGTGTTTCTCAGACTTCACAAAATCAGTTACATAGCACAGGAATTGTTACGCTAGCGTTTTATTTAGATGTTTGTCATCAGTATTTGGAATACTCTTAGATTTTCAAATAGTCTCTTTTAGTTTAGATAAGTTACCACTATAGAAACATGCAGTGTATGATGGATTTTAAATTTGGGGGTGATGACACTAATTGAGTCCAAACATGAAAGATCTCAAAACGTAAATCTGAAAGGACAACTGTGACTGTACAGATTTATTACGCAAGTTCACATAGGATTTAGCTCTTAACCATGAGTTTGTTAAGAACACAGAAGGACATAAAATAATGACTGTTCAAATCTATGGATGCCACAAAACTTTAATACTAAGTAGCCACTTAAGCAGAGTAATATAATTACTTGGTTGGGAGCTGTAAACAATCTGCATTTTACTGCAGCCTAAAATAGACCTGTGTTTCTAGGAGCAGAGGTTTGAGAACATGTTTCCCAAGTAGAACAATTTGCTGTAGGAAATGCTGACTTTGAGCGGTGGTATCTGGAGATGATGTGCATGCTCAACTGAACATGAATTTTCAGCATGCCTGTGGCTAAGAAGACCAATTAGACACTCAAGATAGAGATGGGGATACTGCTGGGGCAGTAGTATTGCTGTCTATATCTGACTTTGCTGTAACCATTTGGAAGAATGCTGCGCCCAATTCCAATAGCCACCGTTTCCAGTAATGCTTCAAAACTGGACAGAGAAGAGTCATGAGGGCAATAGGATTGAGAAGAAGCACTGGCGTGAGAGTCTTAATAAGTAGAATCTGCTTAGTTTAGTGAAAGGAGAGTTAGCCTAGAAGAACCATCTTTGGAGGAAAAATTTTATCGTTAAAGGTGCATTCCATCTAGCAGAGACAGAGTGATCCAGCAATTTTAAGTAGAAGGTTACAAAAACAGGTTACAAGGAGATATAAAGGCATGAAATGGAATGATCTGGACGTGTTTGATGGCTTCCTGAAAACATGTGATTTGATAGAAAGAGGACTAATTCAGGCAAGTCAGATCCACGTTGTGCAAGAGGTCAGACTAAATAGTCACGGCAGTCCTATTTGGCTGCCCCGGGAGTGACTTGCACGCTAACCCAAGCATGAACAGTAGTTCACAGAGGTTCGAGTGCTGGAGATTGTGAGCTCATTTCAGTTCTGCTGCAGTGTTATCAGTACACAGAATGAGTTCTGCACTAAATAGGCTACTGGATACGTTTAGCCTTGTTCTTTCTGTCTCTAGAGGGTTGCAAATGGGCTGCTAATGCACACCCTGACTTGACTCATGGCTATTAGGATGTGGCTCATTAGTTTTAAATTTCATTATACAATATGTGTTGTGGTGGTTTGGGTGATATCTACTTTCATTATGAAAATGAGGTGAACATACACAGGAGGGAAGTGCCTATGCAAATGTCAGCTGTATTGAATGTAGCTAATTATTATCTATTTTCCCAAGCTTTTAAAAGTTAGAGATCTTTTACAGTCTATTAGATGCTTTTGGACCCTTTCTTTCCATTCTTGTTTACCTGGCATTTCTCTCTGTTTTCATGAGCAACTGGCCATTTTCAATTCATTTTCAGCTCATAATAAGTTCTGTATAAGAAAAATTGAAAATTCCAGTATTTCCTTCTTATAGTTAAACTCAACCTTTAATATACCAACCAAAGTTGCTCTGTAAAGGTTAGAGAAGGTAAGTGTGTTCATAGGGTTCTGCTCTAGAAACATGTTTTCAGAAAAACGTATTTTCTAATTCACTAAATTATATATAGAGTTGGCATTTAGTGGACTTTTTTACTAAGTACACGTGGCAATCTGGTTGTGTTTAAAATGCTAATAAATGCATCCATCTCCTAATGAAACTAGTGTCCTCTGCATAATTAACTAGCATTGGTTACAGATGAGGATGGGAAAGGCATATTCACAGTTGCTTTCATCTAGAATGGTTAAGAAAATAGTACTATACAGTTCTGAAAGGTCATACGAATCGCTCATTTCTGCAAAACCAGTACTTTGCAAGTAAAAATTTGCTTAAAATTGGCTCTCCTCGTTGTTATAGACAGCTTTTAACCACAAGATGGCATTCCTAACAGAAGTCTGCTTAGACATGATCACTTCTTGCAGTTTTCAAAGAGCTCTAAATGAAAAAGGCTGTCATAAGCATTTTATATTTGAATTTTTATAAAATGTAATTAACAGAAATTTAAGTAAGAGACCTTAATGATAGTTAAGTGAATGCTCATTGATATGTGAGTTATCCAGAAATATGTGATGGTTCTAGGTTAGTGGAACATGACATTAATTCATACAATTTTCAACTATAAATCTTGACTCAATTTTGCTTTAATATAAGAATCTAAAAAAAACAAACCCTCAATTCTTTAATATTAAAATCAAGAGTACAAGTAACACCATGGTCTTATATGCAAACCACAGGTGTTTGGGATCTTGAATACAGTGCAGGAGATGGGGCTTGTAGTGAGTTTTGGGATAAGGAAGAACAGATAACAGCATTCGCAGGAAAAAAACACTATAAATGTTGTGCTGTGCAGGGGAGGAATTTTCATAGCTTAATGTTAAAATGACCAAGCAACGTATTTTCAGATGTCTGTCATCTAGTTTGGTAGCAGAGCCCACAGGCGGCCCTGCTTGCTTTCAGGCTTTATATCTTTTTCATTTTCTTGTAATCTTTGCATGCTAAGTTCAAATACCTTGTTATTCTTTTCCCTTAAATACAAGAATGAAGGCAGCATAGTGCAACCTACTAAACCAATACAAGTGCACTAGATTTTATATAACAGAGACATGCATATTATACGTGCTTTTTTCCCCCCATGCTTAAGGTCTCGTTTTACTTTGCTTATTTTTGCTGACTTTGTAAGATCAAACCTGAGTTAAGTAATCACTTATATTTCCATTCTAGCTAGTGCCCTAGTTGCATTTTGTTTTGGAAAAAAAAGACATTGCCTCAAGTTTGCACTTACACTGGAATCTGATGTAAATTGTGGAATTTTTTTCAAGTCTGTTTCAAGTCAACAGGAAGGATTATGATAGACTAATTTTCTTTTTTTTTT